>JAYESA010000016.1:89382814-89602814 GCA_036927795.1 Iris macrosiphon
GTTTGGTTATAACCAACAAAATGGAACATATTTTTATCCTCAAATTTCCTAAGTTCCATTATTGTTAAAAAAAAAAGTAAAAAAAAAAAAAGAAAGAAAAAGAAAAGAAAAGAAATGGAGTGATTGATTTTGCATTGTTTAAATGCTTTAAAAGCCAAATTGAAGACGCTGCAAAATGGAGTGATTGATTTTACATGTTTTATATTGAGATTGAGTTGATTCATTTTTGCTCCACTAGTTTTGATGGCTTTTGAGCTACATTCCTAAATATATCCCACCTTAATCCTAAGCCATGTTACAACCCATGAAAAGTCCTTATGATTTATGTTATGCATGTGATCCCAGTGGTGGAGAATGAGAAAATATACAAGCTTATGGTAGAGCATTTCTTTTGGAATGAATTCGAGAGAAATATATACCTTCAAACACATGAGAGTTTAGTGTTTATTCCCGTGAGGGTCTACCTATTTAGTTTACTCCATTTTTCAAGTAAAAATACCTACTAAGTAATTAGAAGTTGTTTAAGAATATATGTTCATGATATGTTATGAGTTTTGAAGAACTTGGTTATTATTTATTTATGACATTGCAACCTTGATTTGTTTTTGGAAAAATAAATTAGAGTTTTGCCCGAGGACGAGCAAAGGTTAAGTGTGGGGGTATTTGATGAGAACATAAAATATCATATTTTTATTCCTTAATGTATACTCCTTTATGCTCATTTAATGTCTAAAGATACTCATTATTTTTATATTTTGATCTAGGATACAATTGGAGTCACTAAAAGCAAAATGGAACTAATTATCAATTCTGGACAGTTCTGACACCTTGTAGAAAAATGGTCATAACTTGCTCATCCGAAGTCCAATTGAGCTGATCCAAATTGATTCGGAAAGCTAAGTGATAGAGGCACAATTTTGCTGTTTTGATTTTCCCGAGATTCTGGCTACATCATGGACCAAATCACGCTTGAAGTTGAGACAACTATGCTGTGCACAAAAAGTGGAGTTGATATAACCATTTCCCAACTTATTCAAAGATTTTATTTTATTGTTGGGTTGTTGTAACTCTTAGAGGATTTTTGGGAAGATATTGTGATCTTCAAACACTTATTTAGAGTGTATAAAAGGGGTAGAGATCAAGAGGAAAAAGGAGAACAACACACAACTCTTCTTCCTCTTCTCCAATATTTTTTTGAAGTTTTCTTGAACATGTGGAGCTAAAAGTCTTGTTGGTCGAAGGAAACAGAAGCCTTGGAATCAATAAAATTGTGAGATCTAAATTATTTTCATATGTTTTATTTATGCTTTGAGTATTGAATGTTTTTCTGTGCCTACTTTCATGATTGTTTGGTTTAATTACTAGGAGGCCTACTAGTCTATTATCCATCTCGATCTACTGCTAAATTAGACATCAAATCCATAATTGTTTGATTTTTCTAATTTATGAAGCAACCAAGATTTAATAAACTGCTTTGTTTTATTAGATCTTAGGTGAAAAACTTTTGACAAAATTAAATTCAACCGCTTGTGCTTGTGTTATTTTGCTTCATCGATCTCTTTGTTCTTTAAGAAATTACTAGATTAAATCTTCAGCGCTTGTCTTGGATTATTTAGTAATTAAAGCTAATTAGATCGCTTGTTTCTAATATCTAAGCCTAAGAGAGATAGGAAATATTTTCAACGGTGAATATTCAAAGTATGATAATTTATGTTTGCATCAATGATCAATTTTAAGATTCTAATGGTGGATGTGGACTAAGACCAATATTTTTTTTCTTTTGATTATTCTAATACTTTTTAGCTCTTTTTAATTTGCTTTGATCCAAAACTCTCCCCCCATCTTATTTCACATAGCATAAAGATCAAACTAATTACTCTCCGTGGGAACGATCCTTACTCTCACTACTACATATTATTTCAAGAGTAAAGGTTTTATTTTTTGGTGCCTACGACAGCACGCCACGAACAGTCAGCGAATTTGAAAAGTTTTTCGTGCAGAGCAGATCTACAATTTTTACGATAAGGAGCTTTTACGCTCGAGAGGCTACAAATCTACGGTTTTACGCTCAGAGGCTATATGTCTATGGTTTTACGCCCGGATGCTTTTACGCTCGGTAGCTTTTACGCTCGAGAGGCTACAAACCTATGACTTCACGCTCAGAGGCTACAAATCTATGATTTCACGCTCAGAAGTTTTTTACGCTCAGAGGCTACAAATCTACGACTTCACGCTCGGAAGTTTTCTTTTTAAGAGGCTATAAATCTATGGTTTTATGCCCGAATGCTCTTATGCTCAGCAGCTTTTACACTCGGTAGGCTACAAACCTATGATTTTATGCTCATCTACATTACGGATCTATGACTTTCCACATATCTTAAAATACGCAGGCCAGAGTATGCGTATATCTGAACAATTCTCAAGACGGCAAATTACAAGGGTTTACGCAGAAGATGCTCCTTCTTGGCCTCAGAATATCCCAAGTACCCAAAACATACAGAGTTCAGCATTGAAAATGACTCTTCTTCTTGGGTCGATTGGAAGTTCATCCAAAATCCGGTCAGAATCTTTTCTCTACAGTTCAAGCATGGCCAATTTTGACAGCCATTTCTTGCCCTAGTTCAAGGGATTTTCGGAAAATCATTCTTGAAGATGATGGTCTGAACAAGAATTCTTCTTATCAAAGAAGTGACAGTTCAGAATTCTACGCGACTCCTTGTCCAAAACAGCATAACAGTTTGGATCTTCAACTTATATGCTAAGCAGCTTTCTACGCGTCTTCAGCTACGCGTAAAAGACGGGACGAGACCAGATACTCTTTTTATCAGAGTCAGCGTAAAGTTATTCAGACGTGCCGAAGCTGCACATATTCAGACTCCATCACAGCAAAATATGGCAAATCATCAGATGCGTAAAAGAAGATAATTTTATTAATCATGATTACATATGATGGAAATCCAGTCTACAAAGGGTTTTTCATCTTCATGATTACATATGATAGAAATCCTTTCTCTACAAAGGGTTTCTCATTTTCATTTAGGATCACACCAAGAATCTGTTCTGCCAGGTTCTCGTATTGGTGGAGATCTTTTGTCTTCTACAGCAGTTCATAGACTTCCATAGTCGATGAACAAGAAAATGATTAATGGCGGGAGGATACACAACTGGGCCTGTCTAAATTATTTAAGCCCATCCTCCATACGCCATGACAGATTGAGTTGGGATTCAGACCCAACTCAATACTGGAAGACAGGGCCAGACTGTCTACCCTCGTCCACCGTCATGATGGAAGAAAATACAGCTTGCAAGCTGTGTGGTCGAATGTGACCCTTCCTCTCTCCTAGACGAATCGCTATATGAAATTGCTGATCATCACGAGCAAAGGAAGCTATGATATCCTTCCATGATCCATCGTTGCAGAGGACATTTGCTCGAAGATGCCTTCTTTTTTGGCCCCTTACATGCTGGAAGAACATGACCTTCTTCTTCCTCAAGTCGATCCGACGAAGTTCGGCAATCATCTCTGTGTGGTGAAGGGAGTGTGGGAAAAACAGGTTAACCCATTCGCCTTTATATAGGCAGAGGAGAACACACCGAATCCCAACAAACTCACAAAAATTTGCCGAGAAATCAGCCTCGTAGAACGAGTCAAAATTGACCGTTTCATGCTTCATTCAAAGTGTTTCAAATTATGAGGAATTTGAAAATTTTGAAGGGGTCTTGTAGAAGCATGAAAAATACGCTACAGAATTATACTCAATATGCATGAAGCCCGCGTAAAGCAGAGTTTCAGTGCTGTGCAGCGTAAAACATAACTTCAGAGCCATTGGCGTATAGCAGAGCTTTAACGCTGTTCAGCGTAAAATATAGCTCCAGAACAACCCGCGTAATACAGTATTTCAGACTCTTCAGCGTAAAAAGGTTGCAACATCGCCTTCATGGTGTAAAACCCATCTGCTTTTAATGCAGCATGAAAGTGTACGAGGAACGCTTCGTATTCCTCGAATGAACCTGTCAAACAGTACAATGAACCTGACTCCTGACAAAGAGTACTGCACGACTATCAAGACGACGGCTGTAATGATGATTCGGCACAGAGCTCCAGACTGTCGTTTAGCGACAAAGCCTTGATTTAAGTCGTCGTCTACGCATTCAAGGAATACGCTGCCTAGTTTTACACAGGCAGCCATGAGCTTTTACGCTCAAGATAAGACAACTGACCGCCAAGTCAAAAGCTGCTCTTCGTACAGAGCCCGAGGCACGTCTCTGCAATTAATACGCGAGATGGGGGCAGATCTCTGCATTTAATGCACAAGATTTGGTTCTACTTTCAAAGACTGGGTGAGCCATAATTATGGCTAATACGTCCACATCAGCATCTCTGCATATTACGCCATCAGGCTATTTTCAACTATAGGAGTACGCTGTACGCTATCTCCTTGAAATATGCCGACTGGCTATTTTCAACTACAGGAGTATGTCGTATGATATCTCCTCGGAATACGCCAACTCAGGCTATATTTGCATTGGTATGTGAACAGGTTATCTGATCCAGAATAAGCTCAAGACCTCAGTCAAGGAAGAAGGATCGACTATCTTTTATGCTAGCTACCTATCCATGCAGCATCAGGCTTCTACGCCTACTTGGCTTCTACGCCTATATGTCAGCTATTGGGCTTCTATGCCTATTGGGCTTCTACGCCTACTTGGCTTTTATGCCATCAGAACAGCTATTTGGGTTTTTTACGCCAATGAGACAGTTATTTGGCTTCTACACCAATCATCTCTACGCGAGGGACAGTTACCTACGTGGCTTGCATGCCGTGATCTTCGCAGCAGTTATACGCATTATCTCTTAATGGGACACGCATCACATGCTTATTCAGAGGATCATTTATACGTGGGTAGCAGTTATGATAACCGCCGCATAAAAGGTACGGTTCTCTCCACTGTTCAGTTTCTACGCTTATAAATAGAGACCTCCGTCCATGGAGATCGGGGGTCAGATTTGATTGGGATCGTATTTTAATCTTTGAGAGACAAAGGTCGAAAAATCGAAGAGAGAAGAATCCAGAGCACAGACAGAGAGTAGGGATCGACGATCTTGGCATCGAGCATCCACTCCCTCTTGCAATCTTTGAAGCTATTCCTTCTTCTACAGTACTTCTTCATCATCGTGTGATCCAAGGGATAAAGTGATCGACCGCAGATCAGACTCCTATTGCAATATTTACCCAGATTAAATTTTTGTACTTAGCATCCTCGTATAGGATTAATTGTACTTCTTGTTTGTAAACCAAAGAAAGGGTTTTGTATAAGCCTAGTTTTATTTCTTTCATTTATTATCAAACAGTCACAAGTCATAGGGCATAATTAAATCTCATCCACAGAATAAATAAATGAATAAATAATTAGTCAACTATATAACTGAATCTCAATATGAAGTATCAGAGGAAGATAGTCGGGTAGAAACAAATCCACTACCAAACTAGAATATAAAGTAACCACAATAATAATATCATCTAATGAACAATGAGACTTGAAAAGAAGATCTCCTCAAAAAATAAGTAGCAAGTCCCGAGGTCATGATCGTCTACACCTGGAAAGGGACCAGGTCCTCAGAGGGACATAACAAGATACAAAAAGCATGCCAATAAAGTACTAAAAATAAACATCCAAGGGTCGCCTAACCATCTTTGTGAATGCAGTTTGAGAACAACTTTCCAACAAGTGGGCTATCTGGCTAAAATGTAATTGGCATGATTCTCTCGGAGAATCAGGGGCCTACAAAGCATGTCGTCTTTTGAACGCCAGAGGCCGCCTGATAATATATAGGGGTCATCATGACCGCGCATCTTCGGCGGAGCGTACGGGTTACACAAGGAAAGTGCAAAGGAGCCCAAATGCCTTACTTGTTGTTCTCCCCACCCCATGCTCTAAGCATGTCATATCCATGACACGATGATACCTCTAATAACTGCCAAGTCTTCTAGCATGCAATTTCTAACAACAGTTATTCCCTATCGCACGTCCCATACGTACAGGAGGCCAGCCTGTCACGCAAGTCCTTGTCCTACATGAGACTCACACTCGTGTAACAGATGTGTCAAGGCCAATAAAACATATTGATGCCTCCAAATCATATGGTGGTCTCGTAAAACTAGGTCGACATGTATAATATATAATAAAGATAAAATACGACGCCACCGTCGTTGCACCCAAGTTATTCTTGGACGCACAATTTATATAGCAGTTAAAATATATAAACTAAATGGACAGAAATAAAATGCATGCATCATATGGACTATAAATCACAGTACAATGGCAAGGTATACTTGCCGGACAAGAAAGCTGCGTAGTACCAATAACCTGCTCCTGAAGTCTCGCAGAACAAACCAATGGTCCTATATACATATGATATAATACAATACATTATCAGCCGTTACACTAGCACATACACAACCATAATTATACTGAACTTAGAGGGTACGCTAGGGGTGATACTGGTCATCTAGCAGGGTCAAGCGTGCGTCTAACTGCATGGGTGTCATGTCTTTGATTGATGTGCATAATCAGACAGTCAATTTCTAACATGTCTAAGCCAGTATGTCAATGTACACAAGGCGGTCAACTCACAAGTCTCAGGGTCACATGGTCAATGTAAGTACGAAATATCCATAATTAACATTAGGGTCTCACAGTACATATACAATTATATATATATAGTCCTAACTAGCATTTAATTACCATAGAGTGTATATATATATATATATATATATATATATATATATATATATATATATATATATATACCAAATTGAATACTATACACATACGCGTACGTATACGCATACGAGTTTTGGTTCACCGACACGGGTCTGGAATCAACCAACTATCACGAAGTATGCTAACCCTAATGTTATTCACACAAGAACACATAAAATGAAAGAAGAGGGACAGGTTCGAACCTCGTGGTTAGCGTGCACGGGCACGAGGATCGAGGGTGACTGCTGCAGGTCGTATTCGACGAGGGTGACAGGTCCACGATGAATACGATGATGGTAATGATAACGATGATTGGTGATGATGATGTTGATGATGAAGGGGATGATGATGATGATGATGATGGTGATGATGATTGGTGATGACCGAAGTCGGAGGTCAGTCGAGGAGGAGGACAGGGAAGAGGAGGAGACTGGCTCATGGTGGTCGGGTTGTGGAGGTCCAGCGAGGTCGACATGGGGAAGAGGGTGGCTGACAGGCGGGGAGTCTCGGCGAGGTCGTCTGGGCTCAGGTGATCAAGAGTCGGGGGAGAAAGGAGACGGGGGAGACGTGGTTGCTGTGCAGGGTGTTAATGGTAGTGGTTCGGCTCTGTCGAGGTAGTCGTCGTCGGGATCCGGCGGAGAGGAGTCAGGGAAGAGAGGGAGATATCGGTGGAATCAACCAACTATCACGAAGTATGCTAACCCTAATGTTATTCACACAAGCACACATAAAATGAAAGAAGAGGGGCAGGTTCGAACCTCGGGTTTAGCTTGCACGGGCACGAGGATCGAGGGTGACTGCTGTAGGTCGTGTTCGACGAGGGTGACGGGTCCACGATGAATACGATGATGGTGATGATGACGATGATTGGTGATGATGATGTTGATGATGAAGGGGATGATGATGATGATGATGATGATAATGATGGTGATGGTGATGATGATTGGTGATGACCGGAGTCGAAGGTCAGTCGAGGAGGAGGACAGGGAAGAGGAGGAGACTGGCTCGTGGTGGTTGGGTTGTGGAGGTCCGGCGAGGTCGACATGGGAAAGAGGGTGGCTGACAGGCGGGGAGTCTCGGCGAGGTCGTCTGGGCTCAGGTGATCAGGAGTCGGGGGGAGAAAGGAGATCGGGAAAGACGTGGTTGCTGTGCAAGGTGTTAATGGTAGTGGTTCGGCTCTGTCGAGGTAGTCGTCGTCGGGATCCGGCGGAGAGGAGTCAGGAAAGAGAGGGAGATGTCGGTGGCTGTCGTGGGTGAAGGAGTCAGGGAGGAGATGGTGGTGCAGGGCTGGGATTCCGGCGAGGAGAGAGGAGAGCAGTGGTGCAGAGCGGGGAGTCTCAGGTGAGGCGGTGCTCGGGGTCGGGGACGACAGAAGCGGGGAAGATGACCGGAGAAGATGGAGGGAGGCGGTTGGTTCAGGCGAAGGAAGTCGAGGGAGCAGAGGAGGAGGCTGTGATGGGGAGTTCAGCGGGGTGCTACGACGGCTCAGGCGGTCGGGGTTGGCTCCGGCGATGGGTTGAGGGGTGAAGGCGGTCGTGCAGGTGGAGGACTGCTGTTGGTGCTCGGTTCTGTGCATCCTTGTATGTGTATGTTATATACATGTGAATTTATATGTATAGACATATAGATGTATGTGTATGTTATACATATATGTATGTTTATATGTTATTGTATATATATATATATATATATATATATATATATATATATATATATATATCTTTTTAATAGAGAGATGTATATAGTTATATAGATATTGATATAAATATAGGTAGATGTATATATGGTTAAGTGTTCTGTGCATCCTTGTGCACATGTTTGAACAGGGAGTGATGTGGTTTAGATGTGCATTGGTTAGTTGTTAAGGATAGGAGAGGGTGTTCTCAGGTACAGCAGTAGGATGTGGGAGGTTTCTACATTACACTGTGTACAAGTTGGACTGTGTACAGTACACATGTGCAGCTGTACCTGAGTCACTTGCTCCAGGCAGTGGGTGATAAAGGGCTCAGGTAATAACAGTTTTTGGGTGATGATGGTCTGCAGGGAGCGGAGGGTTCAGTCAATTGGACTGTAGGAAGTTGGTCTAGTCGAGACGTGTGCAGGCTTGAGTGCAGTTGCATTTGTGGGGTGCCAACTGTTGTTAGCAGCAATTTGGCAGTAGTAATGGGGTGCTTGCAGTCTTTTGCAGAATGAAGATGGTAGCAGCATCATTGGCCTCGGGTATGGTAAGTGGGCAAAATAATTTCCTGCAATGACTTAGGGTAGGCATTAGGTGAATTCTGGAGGTAGTGGCTGTTTGCAGTAAATATTGCTCAAGGGGAAGTTGTTGTGGATACCCCAATCAATGGTGTATCAGTGAGTGATAGGGAGTATGACAGTGCCATATTCACTGGCTTGCATCTGTGTGCAGTGAAGAAAAAATCAGATATGTGCAGTTAGTTACAGGTGTGTACAACCTGGGTATTCTATTTGTATACCGTATGTAGAGATGTTGAAGTACAAGGTGTCATAGTGCATTGCTATTTGAATAGAGGTATAGCTGAAATCGGTTGGAGTATCAGTGAGCCTAGAGTGTCAGTCAAGTTTAGATTAGGTACTTCCTATAAAATAGAGTGTACCCAAGCTGTAGAGATTTGTGTTGGTATTTTAAGTATAGTGTATCAGTGATGCATGGTGAAATCAGTTGGGATACTGATTTTTAGGTATTAGGAGTGACTTGAGGTACTACAAATATTGAGTATTTGCAAAGAAACGAGGGTATCCATAAGTTTATTGATGTGCCTTGCAAGTACAATTATGTGCTCGGGTTGTTTGAATGAAACATGAGGTTGCTAGATGCAAATTGATATTAGGGAAGTAGTGTGTATGGTAATCAGTGTACCTATTGGTGTGTTAGTAGCTAAGTATAGGAAGGGGGATCCTTGGTTCAGTCCCTCCAGCAACTTGTGAGAAGAGGGTGTGCACTGATGGGTACTATGTATTTCCCAGGTGAACACGGAGTTGATGTGGAGTTGTATGCTTTGGGTGAGTGTTTTTAGCTGTAGGTAATATCTATTAATGCATCTTGTGGTATCAGTCATCTATGCTTGGGCTACTAGGGTTCTAGTTAGTATAAAGGTGTAGCAGCAATAGTTATTACAGTGTGGCATTTAGGAGTTAGTATGTTTTTGGGGGATGGCAGTGGTAGCCAATAAAGGGGACTGCACCTAGTGAGACAGCAACTTATTAACTGGGTACTGTGTTTCATGCACAAGTATGTGCCAGTGTGGTGCATAGTGAATGGTATAGTGAGGTCTTGGTGACAGTTTTGGCTTCAAGATTATTTTAAGGGTTAGTATCTGCAGGTATTCACTAGGTACCAGAAGGTACAGAGGTATGTGGGTGTGTGAAGATTGATGTATACCAATTTGGAATCATGTGTATCAGGTTGGATTTAACTTTAGTAAAGATTAAGTATCAGGTGTTAAGGTAGCACCTGTAATTGTGAACCAAGTTATAGGTAAGGAAGCTAAGTATAGTTGAGATATTATGAGGGTGAATGAGTAGGTATCAGTGTAAATACAGGTATTAGTATTTGACTTGGTGCGTAATTGTAACTAGTGTTAAGTATTGTGTCTCTGAAGGGAAGTTTAAGTATCAAGTCATGGTTTTGGTTTAGGTAATGGGGTATTCTACTAAGGTTATATTATTAGTTAAGTTGAAGTATTAGTGGTGGGTTGGAATTTAGTAAGGTATTGGGTACCTAATGGTAATGTAATACTAGTATTAGTTTTGAGTAGGGCTAAGGTATAATTTTGGGTTGAAATTAAGTTAGTTACTTAGCTATAAAAGTGAATATATATATATATACACACTAATGCCTATAACTTAGTAGTATTCCATATTAGTTAGTATTAATCTAGAACAACAAGTATTAAATTAATATAGCTAAATTAGCTTGTATAGTCTAGTATATCCTATGATTATCTAGTATAGACCTAGTAACACTTTAGAAACCCATTCTACAGATAAATATAGACTATACCCTTGGTCTAGACCTAATATGATACCAAGAGACCTAAAAATGAACCAAATACCTATCATAGAGCTAATTACACATGTTTATCATTTCATATCACCAATTAACATTGATATTCTATCTTTAGGACTCTTGGACTCCAGTTGAGCACTGTTTACTGTTTCTTGCACCGGATACCAGGCGAGTACATTCTCTGATAGTTTCTATTATTTAATAATTTCTATATTTTAAGTACTTAGAAATATTGTATCTGATTCTTGACACTTTGGTACACGAACTAGTATATAGCTTGGATCTTCAGTCATGAGATGTTACAATGGTTATCATATTGACATCGTACACGATATTTGTATTAGATATTGTACATGGTATTATTATTGGATAATGATCGTGTATCGTAATGTGTCATGGTTGGATCCACTGTACTAGTTGGGGCGGGAGAAATTGCTAGTAAGAGATGTGATCATATTTTTATTGTAAATTATAAAACAATGCTAGTAATCATATACCTCATATATGATTAACCAGGCCATTTAGCTATCGTACAAGTTCCCAAGCCGATCACATATCGAAACTAGTATTTCAAATACTTATAATAGTTGCAGTTCTTCATATTCAGTTTCATAGATTACATTGCCTTGAATCTGATATTGTAGTTCCTTTCTCTTTTATTTCATAGATGCACTGACTATACCCTATTGTCTACATGCATGTTCTCTTTACTATTTATCATTGCATCTATTTATTATTTTCTTTCAGTATATAGCATCCTCTATTTATTGTTTTATAGTCCTTGTCAATTAATTGGAACTACTATTGTGTTGTACTTTGCTCCAATCCTGACTCGATATATTTTTCAGACTGCGACTTAGAGGACTGGTGTCCGACATATTACGGACCACAGGGAGAGTAGCTGCAACCTTGGACCTTGTAGCTCAGGTGTGATTGCCGGAAGGTCTAGCCGGAATCACTAGTTATATTACCTAGTTTCGTTTTTAGATTATGGTACCAGATTTATTTTCGGCATATATTGGGACTTTGATGTTATTGTTTGAAGTTTAGATTATATCATTGTTTAGACTTTGTGGTTGTGTTTTGATTGATATCCTATCGTGCTTTAGTTCTATGGTTGAGTATTTCATATTATATTGATATATCTGTGTCTCCTTATGGAGTTGAATATTCGTGTAAGATTGATTAGATAGTATTATGACATAGACAATGTTCTACCGTCAATGCTGCGGTATATGATGGACGTACCCGCGTAATCGTGCTCCTTTATCGGGTGCGGGTCATGACACGTTTTAGTGGTGGCTCATGCAGGTCTGGCTTCGCAAGTAGTGCGATGTCGTGGTAGTGTAACGTCTTAGTTGTACTACTATGAGCCTGTGATAGGATCTAGGATATAGTATACTAGGATGAGAGCGAATACTCAATCACAATTAGGAACACTTCCAATCTACTGATATTGCTATTCCTTCAGAGTATTGCTTTTCTTGAATATTTTTGTCCTTCCTTGAAGATATCGTATTCTTGTGCCTTAATGAATTCTTCTTGTTTCGATCCATCTTCAGGATGCCGTCGAGGACCAGATCACAGTAATCGGGAGCAGCTGTCGTGTCTGAGAGGTCAGCAACTTCTCGATCTCCTACACAAGGAGTGGCAGGGACTATTCCTTCATCTTATGTCCGCATAGGAGTTTTAGCAACTTTTGGGGGTCACCCTCCCCTACCTTTCTAGAGGGATGTTCCAACTTTTGCGTAGGACCTTCCTCTCCCGCCGCAGATTCGTTTTTCTAGAGGTGTGCTTGCTGATGGGGCACAGGTTTTTACTTTGATCCAGGGCATGGTAGATGTCCAGAGGATAACGGCGGAGGCCCAGCATGTTCAAGCTGAGGCTCAGAGGGTGCAGGAAGAGGCACACCAAGCACAGACGGAGGTGATGACAGAGAGCATGGAGAATGCTCATCAGGTGGCTCTCAAGACTATGGGGAGAGTCGCACAGCAGACGCAGCATCCTGGCCAGCAGTAGCAGAGCCCAGGCACTATAGTTGACTTCAAGAGGATGATACCTCGAGAGTTTAAGGGTATCGAGGGGATACTCTACGCTGATGACTGGTTAGAGGATATGGAGAGAAACCTGCAATTGGCCCAGATTCCAGAGAGCTTGCAGATCGAGGCGGCCGGCAGCCAGATGTTCGATATTGCACTCACGTGGTATCAAACGGAGCTGAGACTTACTGCTCAAGGGCTTACTTGGGAGACTTTCAAGTAGCTTTTCAAGGAGAAGTTCTTTTCCGATGTGGCCCAGGGAGCTTTGGAGAATCAGTTTCATGACTTGGTCCAAGGGAACATGTCGGTCGACGAGTACGCCATAGAATTCTGTCGATTGAGCCATTATGCATCGTCTATGATTCGGGACCCAGGAGATAGAGCCCAAAAGTTTAGAAAGGGGCTGACGAGGGAGATTAGGTCGTGCACTTCTGGTCATCGTACCGCTACCTTTGAGGATATCTTGATAGATGCCTAGATTGCTGAGGAGGATCTAGATCTCAGGACCAAGAGGAGTCACGATGTTTTTGGAAATACAAGTGGCAGCGCAGGACCGACCAAGCGTCCCCATATTCAGCAGCAGCCGAGGACGTTTCAGCATCACCACCAGCAGTACTAGGCACCGGTTCATGTTCAGCAGGATCAGTAGCATCCTCCGAGGCAAACCCAGCAGGCTTGTCATTTCTATAAGAAGCCAGGTCACCTTTGGGAGAGCTGTAGAGTGAGGCTAGGACTTTGTTTGCACTGTGGCGCTGTAGGACATCAAGTGAGGGATTGTCTTCTAGCTCCTTATCTTCCCAGCCAACGCGCAACTCCAAATCAAAAAGGTCCAGTTAGGCCACATGTGGAACCGCAGATTGCTCAGCACTCGCGGAGGGAGCTACCCCAGCAGGGCAGGGCATTTACGATTATGGTCGAGGAGACCGATACTGCAGGTTATGGGCTAGAAGGTTTTGTTCTTTCTTTTCTTCTGTTCCTTTCCTCTATTTGATTGATTGAATGATTTCTTAGTACCGTAGCTTGTATCAGTGATTTTTACTGTTAGAATGTAATTAGTAGTGACCGGACAGAGATTGCAATACCATGACAAAAAGAGACTATAACCAAGCATATTTGTTTTCTTTCTCTAGATTGCATATTGTATGATTGTAGGCAGGACTTCCTTAGACCTTGATTATTGGGGATTTGATCGTAGTGAAGATTAATGAATAGGTTATGACTGGCCAGAGAGAGACGAGGTGTCTTAAATTTCGAGGGCAAAAATTTTCTAAGGGGGGTAGACTTGTCACTACCACATTTTCAAAATAGGGGTATTTTTATCATTTTTTATTATTATAAATATTGTGTATATTTTATTTTATAATGTGCTTGTTATATATATTGTTACTATTATTATTAATTGTTAGTTGATTAGTCTATTTTATTTAGACTTGACATTAGTGGACCACACTAGACTTGACTTGACCCATTGACTCAATTAAATAGTTAGTCATGACTAGATTAATTTCATTAAACCTATTTAGACTCAAGAATAGAATATTTCTCCTATGGTTTAGTAGATCATATTCATGAAGGAATAAGAGGGGAACTTGAGTCGATTCAAACATTCCTCAACCTGACCCTAACCCTAAGAGAAAGTTTATATAAACCTCTTCATTCATGAGTAGCCTCCATTTATTTCTATTTAGTTCATCCCCAAATTAGAGAGCAAACCCTAATTTCTCTATTTCCAAATTTTATCCCTCCCATTCTCATTCCAAGGAGGCTAAGAAGCTTGGCATTGCTAGAGGAGCACTTGAGGAGGGAAGCTTTGGCTTGATGATTGTGTCCAACTTTTATTTGTGTCCATTTGGTGGAAGACATTGGAAATTCATCTCCCACTAGGTAAAACTCTTGTCCCTCCTATTATTTCAGTTTTTAATGGTAAAATAAACCCCTAAAAACCTACCCATGGCTAAGGACTACCCATAGAAAGAAAAACTAGGTTCTTTGGAGACCTATTGTAAAAGTTACATTGAGTTTTGTGCTAATTTGGGGAAAACTTTGAATTTGGACCACTAGATATTTGTAGGAATATCTCATAGGTGATTATGGAGTGTGATGGATGATTTTAGAAGGTACATGTATCCACAAATGGATACGGAGAATCCGTATCATGATATACATGACACGGTGGTGTAGATGGGTAGTTTCAATGCATTTGGTGTCCTAGCATGCAAATTTCTTCATAGTATATTATAATAGTTATTACATGTGTTATTTACACTATTTTTGATATTTAGATGTGTTATCATAGTTTTAGTAGTGTTTGGTGATGTTTGGAAGGAGTATCTTGAGTGTACCTTGAAGTGTCTCATTGGTGCACACCAAGTGTTTGATATTGTGTGTAGGTGTGGGTGTCTATCCATATTATGAGTATTACATATATGTATAGAGGGGTATTATATATATATATATATATATATATATATTTAATAGAGAGATGTATATTGTTATATAGATATTGATATAAATATAGGTAGATGTATATATGGTTGAGTGTTCTGTGCATCCTTGTGCACATGTTTGGACAGGGAGTGATGTGGTTTAGATGTGCAATGGTTAGTTATTGAGGATAGGGGGGTGTTCTCAGGTGCAGTAGTAAGATGTGGGAGGTTCTATATTGTACTGTGTGCAAGTTGGACTGTGTACAGCACACATATGCTGCTGTACCTGAGTCACTTGCTCCAGGCAGTGGGTGATGAAGGGCTCGGGGAATAGTAATTTTTTGGGATGATGGTCTGCAGGGAGCAGAGGGTTCAGTCAATTGGACTGTAGGAACTTGGTCCAGTCGAGACATGTGCATGCTTGATTGGTGCAGTTGCATTTGTGGGGTGCCAACTGTTGTTAGCAACAATTTGGCTGTAGTGATGGGGTGCTTGCAGACTTTTGCAGAATGAAGATGGTAGCAGCATCATTGGCCTTGGGTATGGTAAGTGGGCAAAAGGATTTCTGCAATGACTTAGGTTCAGGCATTAGGTGAAGTCTGGAGGCAGTGGCTATTTACAGCAAATATTGCTCAAGGGAAAGTTGTTGTGGGTACCCCAATCAATGGTGTATCAGTGAGTGATAGGGAGTGTGACAGTGCCATGTTCACTGGCCTGCATCTGTGTGCAGTAAAGAGAAAATTAGATATGTGCAGTTAGTTACAAGTGTGTGCAAGGTCCGAATGGAGGACTTGTTTTCTCACTCGGGTGGGAAATGGCCTAAGAGAGGAAGCCAAACCGGCCTATTGAGCGCAGTTGATTGTATTTTAATTTTTTTTCTCAATTCCTGGGTATTCTATTTGTATACCGTATGTAGAGATGTTGAAGTACAAGGTATCATAGTGCATTGCTATTTGAATAGAGGTATAGCTAAAATCGGTTGGAGTATTAGTGAGCCTAGAGTGTCAGTCAAGTTTAGATTAGGTACTTCCTATAAAACAGAGAGTACCCAAGCTCTAGAGATCTGTGTTGGTATTTTAAGTATAGTGTATCAGTGATGCATGGTGAAATCAGTTGTGATACTGATTTTTAGGTATTAGGAGTGACTTGAGGTACTACAAATGTTGAGTATTAGCAAATAAACGAGGGTATCCATAAGTGTGTTGATGTGCCTTACAAGGACAGTTATGTGCTCGGGTTATTTGAATGAAACATGAGGTTGCTAGATGCAAATTGATATTAGGGAAGTAGTGTGTATGGTAGTCAGTGTACCTATTGGTGTGTTAGTATCTAAGTACAGGAAGGGGGATCCTTGGTTCAGTCCCTCGAGCAACTTGTGAGAAGAGGGTGTGCACTGATGGGTACTAAGTATTTCCCAGGTGAACACGGAGTTGATGTAGAGTTTTATGCTTTGGGTGAGTGTTTTTAGCTGTAGGTAATATCCATTAATGCATCTTGAGGTATCAGTCATATATGCTTGGGCTATTAGTATTCAGATTAGTATGAAGGTGTAGCAGCAATAGTTATTGCAGTGTGGCATTTAGGAGTTAGTATGTTTTGGGGGGATGGCAGTGGTAGCCAATAAAGGGGACTGCACCTAGTGAGACAACAACTTATTAATTGGGTACTGTATTTCATGCACAAGTATGTGCCAGTGTGGTGCACAGTGAATGGTAGAGTGAGGTCTTGGTGACGGTTTTGGCTTCAAGATTATTTTAAGGGTTAGTATCTGCAGGTATTCACTAGGTACCAGAGGGTACAGAGGTATGTGGGTATGTGAAGATTGATGTATACCAATTTGGAATCATGTCTATCAGGTTGGAGTTAAGTTTAGCAAAGATTAAGTATCAGGTGTTAAGGTAGCACCTGTAATTGTGAACCAATGTGTAGGTAAGGAAGCTAAGTATAGTTGAGATATTATAAGGGTGAATGAGTAGTTATCAGTGTAAATACAGATAGTAGTATTTGACTTGGTGTGTGTAATTGTAACTAGTGTTAAGTATTGTGTCTCTGAAGGGAAGTTTAAGTATAAAGTCAAGGTTTTGGTTTTGGTAATGGGGTATACTACTACTAAGGTTATATTAATAGTTAAGTTGAAGTATTAGTGGTGGGTTAGAATTTAGTAAGGTATTGGGTACCTAATGGTAATGTAATACTAGTATTAGTTTTGTGTGGGGCTATGGTATAATTTTGGGTTGAAATTAAGTTAGTTACTTAGCTATAAGAGTGGATATATATATACACACTAATGCCTATAACTTAGTAGTATTCCATATTAGTTAGTATTAATCTAGAACAACAAGTATTAAATTAATATAGCTAAATTAGTTTGTATAGTCTAGTATATCCTATGATTATCTAGTATAGACCTAGTAACACTCTAGAAACCTATTCTACAGATAAATATAGACTATACCCTTGGTCTGGACCTAATATGATACCAAGAGGCCTAGAAATGAACCAAATACCTATCATAGAGCTAATTACACATGTTTATCATTTTATATCACCAATTAACATTGATATTCCATCTTTAGGACTCTTGGACTCCAGTTGAGCACTGTTTACTGTTTCTTGCACCAGATACCAGGAGAGTACATTCTCTGATAGTTTCTATTATTTGATATTTTTTTATATTTCAAGTACTTAGAAATGTTGCATCCGATTCTTGACACTTTGGTACACGAACTAGTATATATCTTTGATCTTCAGTCATGGGATGTTACAATGGTTATCATATTGATATCGTACACGATATTGATATTAGACATTGTACATGGTATTATTATTATTGGACAATGATCGTGTATCGTAACGTGTCATGGTTGGATCCACTGTACTAGTTGGGGCGGGGGAAATTGCTAGTAAGAGATGTGATCATATTTTTACTATAAATTATAAAACATTGTTAGTGTTAATCATACACCTCACGTATGATTAACCAGGATATTTAGCTATCGTACAAGTTCCCAAGCCGATCACATATCGAAACTAGTATTTCAAACACTTAGAATAGTTGTAGTTCTTCATATTCAGTTTCAAAGATTACATTGCCTTGAATCTGATATTGTAGTTCCTTTCTCTTTTATTTCATAGATGCACTGACTATACCCTATTGTCTACATGCATGTTCTCTTTACTATTTGCCATTGCATCTATTTTTTGTTTTCTCTTAGTATATAGCATCCTCTATTTATTGTTTTATAGTCCTTTTCAATTAATTGGAACTACTATTGGGTTATACTTCGCTCAAATCTTGATTGGATATATTTTTCAGACTGTGACTTAGAGGACTGGTGTCCGACATATTACGGACCACAGGGAGAGTAGCTGCAGCCTTGGACCTTGTAGCTCAGGTGTGATTGCCGGAAGGTTTAGCCGGTATCACTAGTTATATGACCTAGTTCCATTTTCAGATTATGGTACCGGATTTGTTTTCGGCATATATTGAGACTTTGATGTTATTGTTTGAATTTTAGATTATACCATTATTTAGACTTTGTGGTTGTGTTTTGATTATTCTTTCGATATCCTAGCGTGCTTTAGTTATGTGGTTGAGTATTTTATATTATATTAATATATCTGTGTCTCCTTATGGAGTTGGATATTCGTGTGAGATTGATTAGATATTATTGTGACATAGACAACGTTCTACCACCGATACTGTGGCGTAGGCTGTACGTACCCGCGTACTCGTGCCCCTATATCGGGTGCGGGTCCTAACAACCTCTGAGCAAACTCTTCAGTTTTGACTATCGGTCGTCATGTCCATCATACCTCTGATATCGACTATCATCTAAACTTATCATTCGTACTTAACCCCAAGTTCGCTAGCAGTGATAAGACCACAAAGCCTATCATGTCCATATCACCTCTAATAGGGTTTCATTTCAAACTTATTATTCGTACCCAAGTGCGCCATGAGTAATAAGGTCCACCAAAATCCTCCAGTGGGGTGTCCTTAATAAACTATAATATCGTGCTACATCGATATTATCTCTAGCACAATATCCAAGTTCACACAATTGCAAATCAAAAAACATTTAATAAAGATGACAGCCTGGAAGCACTTTCCTATGCGGCCCAACATCCATGCGGCCTAAGTGCTCCCCATCCATGCTTCTTAAAGTATTTCAAACTTATCATTTTAAAAACTTTGAAGGAGTTCTTGTAGAAGCATAAAAAATATGGATCCATGCGTCCAACAACCATGCACCCCATAATCAACTCAAGAGAAATTGGGATACAGAGTAACCATGTGGCCCAGAAAGACAATATCTAGTCGTCCCAGGCTGTCAAAAAAAATATTATTCGAATACGAATCCGATGTGGCATTCTGACAAAGAGATCGCATCTGACACAAAATCCTCACAAAAAGGCGTTTTATAAGCCTCAGAAAACTTGAGCACACTAAAAATGACAGAAGCTCTCGTCAACCTAATAATGATGCTTGACAAGCGTGCAACATCATGTGAACGATGCCATACGTCTCTGGCCATATGCGTCCCAGACTCCATGTGCCCCATGCATCTTTGGCCACATGCATCCCAGCTTCCTGAGATAAAATCTTTCTGTTACAAATTGAAGAGATTTACTCCAACTAAGTGTGGATCTCGTATCAAGCTGACCAAGTCACGCACACAAAAGACGAGAACCTCCCAGATCTTTAACAACAATAAATCGTAACAAACGTCCACATGGCAGCTCGCCCTGGACTCGCTCTCACGGTTGGAACTACAGCTTGTTAGAGATGTCCATGTGGCAGCTCCAACATCCATGTGCCTATAGTATATGCGCGTGCATGGTCATATAACACAATGGCTATAAATATCAGGGTAGTATACCCACATAGGGGCAGGACGCAGGGACAGGACACAGGGGCAGACACACAGGCAAGAGAGAGAAAAAGCATTTCTCTTCCCTAGTTAGATCGTCTACGGAGTAAAGGAGTCACTGCAGCGCTCGATCTCCATCATCCCACTCCCCAGAAAAAAAAACTTGTACTTAGATTATTTGTTTATGATTTTTTGTACTCTTTTTCGTGAATTAAATACAAAAGTTTGTTTAAACTTGTTTGATAGCGAACATGCATACACTGACACTTGATAGTATGCACAGACACAATAATTTGCAGTGTGCACACACTCTACTTCCTAGTTGTAGGAACTACCATTGCTATTATTCTCTTAAAATTACATATATGCAGCTTTTTGCATCTACACACTTGGCATATACTGGTATACACTCTATTCTGCAGTTGACACTCTGAACACACACCCAAATTTGTCATCTCTTGCATATAAGGTTGCATACTATCCTGCACCACAGTGTTAAAGGGACTCAATCACTTACCAACCCTCAAGGACAATGTGATGCACATACCCCTACCATTATCACACTCTCAAACATACTTGTCCTGATACATAACTCTTGCTGATACACAAATTCTTTCACCTTGGTTCGAATACACATGATACACATCCAGAGATACCCTGCAATTGCAATTGTCACACCTGTTCCCAGATTTTGTATTCTTGAATTTGTGATATTTAAAAAAATTCATGATAATGTATTCATGATGTATTTTACATGTTTGTTCCTTTCATATATGTTGTATTTTATTTGTTTGAATTTCTGTTTATTGTGGGAGACTATCATGGACCAATAGTGAACACGTATTGGCAATTGTCATGGACCCATACTAGGACCCGTATGTAGGATGAATATCTGATCCGGTTCACTTTTGGAACCACTAAGCCTATTTTGGATAGTTGAGATTTGTTTGGAGAGTGTCATGACTTAATCCTATGGCTAATCTCATTTTTCTCACTTGGTATATATATGGGTTTTCTCTCTCCTCTCTCATTCTTCCTTATTTCCACTTTATTTCTTCTTGATCCTCCCCTTGACCGAACCTAGCCCTATCCCTAGACTTGGTTTTAGGAAGAGGTTTGTTAGTCCACCAAGGCAAGTACATCTTGATCAAAGTGGTAAAGCCATGATTTTTAGATTTTTATATATATGTAGTAATTAAAAATATATTTGATGGAAAATGTTCTCCTTCATTTTACTTTTTGGTGTTTTGGGTTTTGGTGAATGGTTTGGAGTAGATCTGAGTTTCAAAGTTAAGATTTTTCATGAGTTCCATGAGTTTTTCTTGGTTTTAATCTATTAAAACTTATTATTTTTGAAAACTAATTATTTCGTGTCATGGAAAATTTAATTTCGTGCAGTTTTAATTTTTGTTTCACTTGATTTGGACTTAAAATGGAGATTTTATGAAGAAAACTATTTTTGGAAATTTTCTCGGATTTTCCATGGAGTTCTTGTTGTTCTGGGACGATGGATTACCATACGGCCCAGTAACATGCGCCCCCTCCAGCATGCATCCATCTTGTTGAACACATGTCTGCTATGTGCATGCGTTTGAAAGTCGAACGCATAGTACCTTGAACACATGGGAATTCATTAAGGCCTGACTCCATGCGGCTACGAGCCATGCGTCCAGGAGACTATACAGCTATGAGCCATGCGTCTCTTCTTTTGTGCGCATGCCTCTACACGACTTTTGTGACTCAACATGACTTTATGTGCTTTTAACTTTTCCTTCTGACACACTTAATGGCTTGTCATATCAGGTCACATCAGTCACTTCTCTGACACACATTTATGACCCATCACTCAGCACTTGTCCCTAGGAGGGAAATTTGCTTAGTCCTATGCACCAGCCCGTCCATGCGGCCAACTTTCTCATGTGCCTGACAGTGCATGCGACACCTGTCCCATGTAACGTCCTGTTCCATGCATCTAGTTGTTCATATAGCCAGCTTGGCTCATGCGCCAACTTTCATGCGTACACTTCGCATGCATCAATGTGACCCATGTGCATGTTTTATTGTTTTACCTAGTTAATGTTTCATAGAATATTTTTATTGAGTGTTATGTTCTATGTGCTAATCCCAGTTCTTGCTTGTGTTGTGACTCTAAGTATAATGGACTTAGTGAACCAGACTGTGCTAGACATGGCTATGTGCTAGAACTGACTATGTGCATGATATGGTTATATGTTGGATTAGACTATGTGTTGACCCAATTGAGTTGGAAGTGGTATTGACCCAGTACCTGCTAAGTGGACTCAGATCAGTAGATAATTTACCTTTGTTCGTTGGATAGAGTGAGGGGCGTAGTTCTGCTTGGGAGACGATCTGCAATCTCGGTCCTTGTTTGGTTTAAGGATTAGGGATCTGCTATAGAGTGGTTTACATTTTTCTTCTAGCTCCCATCCAACATCATTAATTATTAATTCGAGGACTTTACAATTGAGGCTTCCAAATTAGTTGATTGATTGATAATCTGTGTACCTGATTTGAGGATATTCTACGTGATCAAGTAATTCAATGTGATAAGAAGATTCAAGTGACTGATTTATATGGCTGACTACCCGTATCCGAGTTGATACTTCTTTTCACACCGAGTGTGCCACATGATTTTACATGTGCATTAAAGTGCAAAAAATCTTACTAGATGAAACATGACGATGCGACTCTTAACCTGATTAATATAGTTATCTGACCGACTGATAGGCCTGATATCCTGACTCGACTGCTTGTATCTGTGCTGATACATTTACTGCTTGCTATGCGTTCCTATGTGCTATGTGTTACATGTGCACTGAGGTACAACATATCTTGATATGTGTTACGTATTACATATTTTACTATTCTACGCTACATGTGATATTATATAATTTCTCCAGCACGAGCCTCGTAGTTAGTCAGTGATCCTAGTGTAGTTAGGTTGCTTGCTTGATTTGTTGTATTATGCTGGGGTGAATCCAAATTAGACTGACAAGTGACAAAGTGGATTTGTATCTAGCGTGTCTGTACTACGGTACGACATATTAGGGAAATATCATGTGACCACACAATGAGATTTCAGTAACAGTAGGGTTAACTAGGCAACTAAAATA
The DNA here is from genome assembly GCA_036927795.1 of Iris macrosiphon. Taxonomy (NCBI): domain Eukaryota; kingdom Viridiplantae; phylum Streptophyta; class Magnoliopsida; order Asparagales; family Iridaceae; genus Iris; species Iris macrosiphon. The sequence continues at coordinate 89,406,083 of JAYESA010000016.1, forward strand.
TGTAAAGAATTAGGAGGGAATAAAATCTTGAGATCATGCATGGTAGCTGTCACGTCCCAATTCCGTGGAATCGATAGTCGTCCCCCGGAGGTGACCGCCGTGCGGGCCTAGGTTGCGCACTGCACAAGGCTTTGTATTTTATTTTCGCATAACGAGCACATATTCAGAGTACGCAGATAAATTGAAACACAGATTTGAAGCATGGAAAATTTCTCTTTTATTGATAATATGAACATCTATTACAAACTCTTGAACTGAGTCATAAGGTTGCCTCTATGGGCTTACAAAAGTGTTGACACAAAATGAGATAGCAGTCATGTACATTACATCCCTTACAAAAACTCAAAATATAAGACCTCCTGGTGGAATGACGGCCTTCCCACGAAGCTGCATGTTTGCTTGGGTTGCTAGCTTCTTTCTTCAAATTGCTTCAAAAGGTGGCACGAATCAAGGCGTGCCTACAGCTGGACTGGATTGGGGGATTGACTTCTGCTCCTCGCTTGGTTCTCCTTAGCGCGGGGAACCTGTTTCAATGAGGGTCAGTACATCGAAACGTACCGGTGAATGCAAGCTAACCCAACTATACCAATCAACACGTTGTTTTAATGAAGCATGCATAATTTTTGTGGTCTTTCTATCTTGCCTTAGTTCATTTTTATAGCAAGCAATAGATATAGAAATCAATGAAATAACCCGCCACCGTTCGGTGACATTTACCTGCCCGTCTGAACCACCTACACAATACTTACCATGCCTTCCCTGCCAAGAAGACACAAGTTAGCTTTGCAACAGGTTTAAATAAATGAAGGGATCACTGGCTTGATGCCATAAGGGACGGTTCTAGTCTGGGACAGAATGACTTATAACGCAAGGATCAGGGCATCGCAGGCCATTTTGTCCGATGCAGGAGACTATCAGGAGTTCCGTCCGGATCAGATTGGTGCCAGTGCCCCAGCGACCATCCACAGGAACTAAGACCTTGTGCACAAGTTGTCTGTGATCAACGTAGTACACTAAGTTAGCATTTGAGGAAAATCAGGGCAATATCAGGCATAGGGCAATAACAGGACAAGATCTACTTTTGCATAGTCTTCCTGTTCAGTTTATTGCATTCAGGATGAGTTCTATACATAGCACAATTTTGAGAAGAGTATACATTTTAACTTGTATTTATGCATATGATGAACATTCCAAACGAACAAGCATGTAAATGAGTAACCGTTCACAAGTTGATTGACAAGCAATATAACCCAAGTATATTCCTTTATTATCTTGAAGTCTTTTAGTTATTACTTGGTATCATCTGATTGGGGCAAGCAAGAATACAAGATTTTAGATGTGAGGACTGAAAGAGGGCTAGCAAATCGGGATGGAAGCCACTCATTTAGTTTGTTGGAAGGAAGAAGGAAAGAGATGCTTTAAGACTCTGCTCTAGCGTCACCTACTGTTCGTTCACCTGCATTGACATGAACAGCTGATCAATAACTATTTCACTCTTTTCATTATCGAAATTGAAGTACAGTTCAACAAACGAAAATAATGAAATCCATCGAAACCGTTCAAGAAAACTCAAGCAAATCCAAAAACCAACTCAAGACACGAAAGCAACAAGCGACAGCAAAAACTAGGCAATAAAAGATGCAGCGGAGAGGTCCCTCCTGACTCTGCCGCTAAGTCGATCCCGGGGGCACGATCCACTGAATATGGGAATCGATTCCGAAGAGACAAATCCATAACGAGGATGAGTTCTTGATTCAATCTATCCCGATCGAACGATACCGTCTTGTATTTCTTAGTCGCACTCCCCGAATAGAGGGAACGGAGCACTACATCCTACCCAACTAATTGGAAGTTTCGTCTCAAAACTTAGGAATAGAACCTACCACTAAGAAATAATGAGGGGAACATTTCCCTCATCTCTGATTCAAGTTCCCAAGTAGATTCTTCGACGGAGTGATTTCCACAAAGTACGCGTACGAGAGGAACCGAACGACTTCGAAGCAGCTTTTCTTTCTTATCCAGAATTTGCACATGTTGTTCTACATACGTCAAGTCTGCCTGAAGATTCAGCTGATCCAGATCTACTATGTGACTTGAGTCGTACACATACTTCCTAAGTTGGGAAACATGGAAAATATTATGTACTTCAGATAGGGATGGCGATAGAGCAATCTGGTATACAACTGAGGCAACTCGCTTTAGTATTTCGAACGGACCTACAAATCTCGGACTTAGCTTCCCCTTTGCTCCGAATCTGGTAACTCCTTGCATGGTCAAGACTTTGAGAAATACCATGTCGCCTTCTAGATATTCAAGTGCCCGTCGATGTGTATCAGCATAGATCTTTTGGCGGCTTTGAGCTATCTGTAGTCTTTCTCGGATCAAGCGAATCTTTTGGACAGTTTGTTCTACGAGCTCAGGGACAAGAATCTGTCGTTCGCCAACTTCGTCCCAACTGATCGAAGATCTGCACTTCCGCCCATACAACGCCTCATACAGCGCCATCTGAATGCTATATTGGAACTATTGTTGTATGCAAATTCAGCTAAAGGTAGATGTAGGTCCCAACTAGTCTTTAAGTCCAAGGCGTAGAGTCGTAGCATATCTTCGAGGATCTGGTTGACACATTCTGTTTGGCCGTCGGTCTGTGGATGGTGAGGCGATCGACAATAACCCAAACAGCATCATGTTCCCGTTGCGTCCTTGGCAAGCCAACAAAGAAATCCATTGTTATATGTTCCTATTTCTACTCCGGAATAGCGAGATTCTGCAGCTCTCCGCCTGGTTTCTAGTGCTCGGCCTTTACCCTCTGACAAGCCATGCAATGCGACACGAACATCGTCATATCTCGTTTCAACCTATGCCACCAAAACATCTTGCGGAGATCCTGATACATCTTTGTGCTACCCGGATGAGAAGTATAACTAGCATAATGTGCTTCAGTGAGTATCTCATTTCTGAGGGTCGCATCGTCCGGAACGCACAGTCTTTCCTTCACTCAGAGCATCCCATCCGTGCCTACCGTAAAGTCGGATGTCTTTCCCGCTGAGATAAGAGAATGAATCTTTTGCAGGAACGGGTCATCCTTCTGAGCGGTCTTGACTTTTTGTAACAAGTCAGGTTCGAGGCGCAGTTGTGCCAGTTGTGCCCACTTTTTGTATCTGTTTTTTAGAGTAATGCCCAAGGATTCAAGATCTCGGTGCAGCCTATCATCAATAGCCAAACTCCCAACGAACACTCGACTCAGTGCATCAGCTATGACGTTTCCTTTGCCAGGCGTGTATCTGATCATTAAGTCAAAGTCGCTAAGAAGTTCCAGCCAGCGCCGCTATCGCAGATTCAAATCCTTTTGTGTATACAGGTATTTCAAGCTCTTATGGTCCATGTAGATCTCACACGGTACACCATAAAGGTAGTGGCGCCACAGTTTTTGCACGAAGACTACCGTCGCCAGTTCTAAATCATGTGTCGGATAGTTCTTCTCGTGAGGCTTCAGCTGCCTCGACGCGAAGGCTATCACTTTATTCCTTTGCATCAGGACACATCCCAGACTTTTTCCCGATGCGTCGCTATATATTTTGAAATCATCCGGTCCATCTGGAATAGTAAGGATTGGGGCAGTGACGAGGCGCTGCTTTAACTCCGTAAACGAAGCTTCACAGTCGTTCGTCCAAGTAAACTTTACTCCCTTTCGAGTGAGCTGAGTCAGGGGCGATGCAACTTTAGCAAAGTCTTGTATAAATCTGTGGTAGTAGCCTGCCAGTCCAAGGAAACTTTTGATATCACTAGCTGATTCTGGCCGTTTCCACTGCATAATTGCTTCTACCTTCCGTGGGTCTACTGCTATGCCTTGCGCAGGGATGATATGCCCCAAAAAGGATATATTGTCCAGCCAAAACTCGCATTTACTCTGTTTGGCATACAACTTGTTGTCTCGAAGGATTTGTAGCACCATCCGCAGGTGTCCTGCGTGCTCATCCCTAGTCTTCGAGTACACCAAGATGTCATCGATAAAAACTACCACGAATTTATCGATGAATGGTCGGAACACTCAATTCATTAAATCCATGAATGCAGCAGGTGCATTCATCAATCCAAACGGCATCACTGAAAATTCATAATGCCCGTATCGGGTTCGGAAGGCAGTCTTCGGCATGTCTTCAGGCTTAATCTTCAGCTGGTGGTAGCCCGAGCGAAGATCAACTTTTGAAAACACTGTTGCCCTTTGTAGCTGATCAAACAAGTCATCTATCCGTGGCAGAGGATATTTGTTTCTGATTGTGACCTTATTTAGCTCCCGATAGTCGATGCAGAGGCATAGTGTCCCGTCTTTCTTCTTCACGAAGAGCACTAGCGCTCCCCAAGGAGACACGCTCGGTCGGATGAACCCACGATCTAGTAACTCTTGTAGTTGGCATTTTAATTCTTTTAGTTTAGCAGGGCCATTATGTACGGAGGTTTAGAGATCGGCTGTATATTCGGGATAGTGTCTATGGTGAATTCAATCTGTCGGTCTGGTGGCATGTCGGGTAGTTCGCTCGGAAACACATCGGGAAACTCCACCTCAACGGAAGAAGGCTTAACGTTTGCGTAGTCCTGTCGTGTGTCCCGAACTGACGCTAAGAATCCCTCGCAGCCTTAGTGTAGCATTTGCCGAGCAGATGTTGCCAAAATCACCATGCAGGCCCTGGTCACGTCAGTTGCTGGACTACTAGTATAACAGAATTTGGCATCTCCAGGCAGGCGGAAGACGACTTGCTTTTCTGCACATTCTATAGTTGCCGAGCATGCACTGAGCCAATCCATTCCCAAAATAATATCGTAGTCCCGAACATCTAGAACTAAAACATCAAGCGATAGCTTTCTTCCTCCTATACAAATGAATCCACCTTGGCATACTGAACGGACAGGTTATTTTGTGCCGGAGGGGGTACTAATGTCACGCCCCGATTCCGTGGAATCGATAGTCGTCCCCCGGGCGTGACCGCCGTGCGGGCCTAGGTTGCGCACCGCACAAGGCTAAGTATTTTGTTTTGCATAGCGAGCACATATTCAGAGTACGCAGATAATTGAAACACAGATTTAAACATGGAAAAGTTCTCTTTTATTGATAATATGAACATCTATTACAGACTCCTTGAACTGAGTCATAAGGATTGCCTCCTTGGGCTTACAAAAGTGTTGACACAAAATGAGATAGCAGTCCTGTATATTACATCCTTTACTACAACTCAAAATATAAGACCTTGGGTCGGAACGACTGCCTTGCCACGAAGCTGCATGGTTGTTTGGTGGCTAGCTTCTTCTTCAAAATGCGTCAAAGGTGGCACGGTCGAGGCGTGCCTACAGCTGGACTGGATTGGGGGTTTGTCTCCTGCTCCTCGCTTGGTTCTCCTAGCGCGGGGAACCTGTTTCAACGAGGGTCAGTACATCGAAACGTACTGGTGAAGGCAAGCTAACCCAACTATACCAATCAACACGTTGTTTTAATGAAGCATGCATATTTATTGTGGGTTTCTATCTTGCCTTAGTTCATTTTACAACAAGACATAGATATAGAATCATTGAAATGACCCGCCACCGTTCGGTGACATTTACCTGTCCGTCTGAACCACCTGCACAATACTTACCTTGCCTTCCCTGTCAAGAAGACACAAGTTAGTTTCAACAGGTTTAAATATACGAGGGGATCACTGGCTTTGATGCCATAATGGAAGGTCTTAGTCTCAGGCTAAGGTGACGGAGGCACATGTATCGCTGCACGCCATCCCGCCTATGGAAGAGACTAATCTTGAGGTTCCGTCCGGATCGGATCGGTGCCAGTGCCCCAGCGACCGTCCGCAGGAACCAGGAGGCCTTGTGCACAAGTTGTCCGTGATCAACGGCGTTTGTGTTAAGTTTGCCATTTATGTAGCTGAGGCAATAAAATCAGGAGATATGTAGCATTATGTGATGTATTTTGCATAGTCTTCCTGAATAATTGATGCATGGCAAAGGGTGTTCTACATATAGCATATTTATAGAAGAAGAAGTAAGCATTCTAACTTGTATATATGCATATGGTAGACATTTTGAATAAGCAAGCATGTAGTAAGTAACCGTTCACAAGTTTCAATAACAAGCATACAGATCCAAGTCTATTCCCTTATTATCTTGATATCTTTTAGTTATTACTTGGTATCGTTTGATCGGGGCAAGTATGAACACAAGAATTAGATGTGAAGACTAGCAAGAAGGGCTAGCTAATCGGGTTGGTAGCCACTCACTTTAGTGGTTGGAAGAAGGAAGGAAGGAAGGAAGTGATTTAGGAGTCCGCTTGAGCGACGCCTACTGCTGGATCACCTGTATTGACACGAACAGCTGATCAGTACTCCTTCCTCTCTTTCCATTATCGGAATTGAAGTGCAGTCCTAAGAATGAAAGCAATGAAATCATCGAAACCGTTCAAGAAAACCCAAGCAAATCCGAAAACCAACTCAAGGCACGAAAGCAACAAGCGACAGCGAAAACTAGGCAACAAAAGAATGCAGCGGAGAGGTCCCTCCTGACTCTGCCGCTAAGTCGATCCCGGAGGCACGGTCCACTGAATATGGGAATCGATTCCGAAGAAACAAATCCATAACGAGGACGAGTTCTTAATTCAATCTATCCCGATCGAACGATACCGTCTAGTATTTCTTAGCCGCGCTCCCCGAATAGGGGGAACGGGGTACCACATCCTACCCAACTAATTGAAAGTTTTGTCCCGAAACTTAAAGAATAGAACCTACCACTAGGAAATAATGAGGGGAACCTTTCCCTCATTTCGGATTCAAGCTCCCAAGTAGATTCTTCGACAGAGTGATTCCGCCAAAGCATGCGCACGAGAGGAACCGAACGAGTCCGAAGCAGCTTTTCTTTTCTATCCAAAATTTGCACAGGCTGTTCTACATACGTCAAGTCGGCTTGAAGGTTCAGTTGGTCCAGGTCTACCACATGGCTTGGGTCGTACACATATTTCCTAAGCTGTGAAACATGGAATATATCGTGTACGTCGGATAGGGATGGTGGTAGAGCAATCTGATACGCAACTGAGGCAACCCGCTTTAGTATTTCGAACGGGCCGACAAATCTCGGACTTAGCTTTCCTCTTGCCCCGAACCTGCTGGCTCCTCGCATGGGCGAGACCTTGAGGAATACTCGGTCGCCTACTTGGAACTCTAGCGGTCGCCGATGTGTGTCCGCGTAGCTCTTTTGACGGCTTTGAGCTACCTTTAATCTATCCCGAATCAGCCGGACTTTCTGGACGGTCTGCTCCACGAGCTCAGGGCCAAGTACTTGCCGTTCCCCAACTTCGTCCCAGCAGATAGGAGATCTACACTTCCACCCGTATAACGTCTCATACGGCGCCATTTGAATGCTTGATTGATAACTATTATTATAAGCAAATTTAGCTAAAGGTAGATGAAGGTCCCAACTCGTCTTCAAGTCCAAGGCGCAGAGTCGCAACATGTCTTCGAGGATCTGGTTGACACGTTCGGTTTGGCCGTCGGTCTGTGGATGGTAGGCGGAGCTAAACTTCAACTTTGTCCCCATTGCTGACTGCAGGCTTCCCCAGAAACGTGATATGAATCGACCATCTCGATCGGAGACTATGGTTACGGGCACGCCATGGAGTCGAACGATTTCGTTGAGATATATCTGAGCCAGGCGGTCGGCACTCCAAGTAGACTTGATAGGCAAGAAGTGAGCTGACTTGGTGAGTCGATCGACGATAACCCAGACTGCATCATGTCCTCGTTGCGTCCTCGGCAAGCCAACAATAAAATTCATCGTTATATCATCATATTTCCACTCCGGAATAGCAAGGCTTTGTAATTCTCCGCCTGGTTTCTGGTGCTCGGCCTTTACTCGTTGACAAGCCATGCAATGCGACACAAACTGCGCCATATCCCGTTTCAAGCCGTGCCACCAAAATGTCGTACGAAGATCCCGATACATCTTTGTGCTACCCGGATAAGAAGTATAGCTAGCATAGTGAGCTTCCGTGAGTATCTCTTCCCTGAGGGCCGCGTCGCTTGGAACGCACAGTCTTCCCTTCACTCGAAGCATCCCATCCGTGCTTACCGCAAAGTCGGACGCCTTCCCTGCTGAGATAAGGGCATGAATCTTTTGCAGGAACGGGTCGTCCTTCTGAGCAGTCTTCACTCTATGTAACAAGTCGGGTTCGAGGCGCAGTTGTGATACTTGCGCCCACTTCTTATATCTTATTTTCAAAGTAATGCCCAGTGATTCAAGATCTCGGCGCAGCCTATCAACAATAGCCAAACTTCCTGCAAATACTTGACTCAGTGCGTCAGCTACTACGTTTCCTTTACCAGGCGTATATCTGATCATGAGATCGAAGTCGCGAAGGAGTTCAAGCCATCGCCGCTGCCAAAGATTCAAATCTTTTTGAGTGTACAAATATTTCAAACTTTTATGGTCCGTATAGATTTTACACGGCACGCCATAAAGATAGTGGCGCCACAGCTTTAATGCAAACACTACCGCGGCAACTCGAGGTCATGCGTTGGGTAGTTCTGCTCGTGAGGCTTTAGCTGTCTAGACGCATAGGCTATCACTTTGTCCCGTTGCATCAGGACACATCCTAGTCCCCTTCCTGATGCATCGCTATATATTTTGAAGTCATCTGGTCCGTTTGGCAAAGTAAGGACCGGAGCGGAGACGAGGCGCTGTTTTAACTCCGTAAACGAAGCTTCACAGTCGTCCGTCCAAGTAAACTTCGCACCCTTCCGTGTGAGCTGAGTCAAGGGTGAAGCAATTCTAGCAAAGTTCTGTATGAACCTACGGTAGTACCCTGCCAGTCTAAGAAAACTTCGGATATCGCTAGCTGATTCCGGATGTTTCCACTGTGTAATGGCTTCCACCTTCTTTGGGTCAACTGAGATGCCTTGAGACGAGATAACATGGCCCAAAAAGGATATACTGTCTAGCCAAAACTCATATTTACTCAGTTTGGCGTACAACTTGTTGTCTCGAAGGGTTTGCAGCACCATCCGCAGGTGTCCTGCGTGCTCATCCCTAGTCTTCGAGTACACCAAGATGTCATCGATAAAAACCACCACAAATTTATCGATGAAAGGTCTAAATACCCGATTCATAACGTCCATGAATGCTACAGGCGCATTCATCAGTCCAAACGGCATCACGAAAAACTCGTAATGACCGTACCGGGTTCGGAAAGCAGTTTTGGGGGTGTCCTCAGGCCTAATCTTCAGCTGGTGATAGCCCGAGCGAAGATCTATTTTTGAAAATACTGCTGCGCCCTGTAGTTGATCGAACAAGTCATCAATCCGTGGCAGAGGATATTTGTTTCTGATTGTGACCTTGTTCAATTCTCTGTAGTCGATGCAGAGGCGTAGAGTCCCGTCCTTCTTCTTCACGAAGAGCACAGGCGCACCCCAAGGAGATACGCTCGGTCGGATGAACCCACGGTCTAGTAATCCTTGGAGTTGGCACTTTAATTCCTTCAGCTCTGCAGGGGCCATTCTGTATGGAGGTTTGGAGATCGGCTGCGTGTTCGGAAATGTGTCAACAGTGAATTCAATCTCTCGATCGGGCGGCATGCCGGGTAGTTCGCTCGGAAACACGTCGGGGAACTCCGCCTCAACGGAATCAGGCTCGACGTTTGCATAGTCCTGCCGCGTGTCCCGAACTGATGCTAGAAATCCCTCGCAGCCTGTGTAGAGCATTCGCCGAGCAGATTTTGCCGAAATCACCATGCAGGCCTTGGTCGCATCGTTCTCTGGACTACTGGTGTAACAGAATACGGCTTCTCCGGGCAGACAGAAAATGACTCGCTTCTCTGCACACTCAATAGTTGCCGCGCATGCGCCTAGCCAGTCCATTCCCAAGATGATATCATAGTCCCTAACATCTATAACTAAGACATCGAGCGACAGTTTCTTCTCCCCAATATAAATGTAACCACCTAGGCATACTGAACGAACAGGGATTTTCGTACCAGAGGGGGTGCTAACATTTAGATCTAAGTGCAACGGAGTCATTTTTACATTGTTCTCCACAGCAAAATTTGTGGAAATAAAACTATGCGTTGCACCTGAATCAAATAGAACACGAGCAGGTATATTATTGAAAAGCAAAGTACCTGACACGACGGTATCCGAAGCTAGGGCTTCTTCCCGTGTCATGGTATAGACCCGGCCTTGAGCTTGATTACGCCCTTGCTGAGGCGCCGCTCGATTGGCCTGGGTTGTAGTATTTTGATTTTGTTGTGGAGGACGACGTTCAGAGTACTTTGGACAGTTGGGAAGGGCATGATCAGAAGCTCCATAAATGAGGCATAACCCATGCTTTCGACGACATTCACTTTCGACGTGCCCTGGTCTTCTACAGAAGTCACATCGTTGTCCCGAGTTTCCCTTTTTCGAACCGCCGTTGTTAGGGCACTTTGCAGCTGTGTTTCCTCTATCGTTGCCTTGGCGTTTGTGATTGGGGGTTTGTACAGCGCCGGTGGCAACGTGAGGATACTGCGGTTCGAGGGAGAGGGCATGGTTTAAGACTTCCCTCATCGTCTGATACTGTGGAACGGATACGTGCCCGTGGATGCCAGGACGTAGCCCTCCTTCGAATCGTCTGGCACGACTCGCTGCATCCGGTAGGTAAGCGGTAGCAAATTTGGCCAGTTTGTTGAATTCTGTCGAGTATTGCTTCACCGTCATACTGCCCTGCCGGAGTTGAACGAACTCATTTTTCCGTTGACGTCGTAGAGGTGGGGGTATAAACTCCTCTTCAAATGCGGCATGAAAAGTCGTCCACGCGATCGCCTCCTCTCCATGGCCAAGTTGAAGAGATCGTCGATGCACGTCCCACCAGTCGTGCGCATTGAAGCGAAGCAGTAGTTGGGCACAAGTGACGCGCTTGTCTTCCGGCACATCCAGGAGAGAAAAATGATCTTCAAGCTCGGCGAGCCAATCTAGGGCCACGATTGGGTCCTCAGTCCCCTTAAATGGCGTGTTGCAGACCTTCTTGAAGTTTGCAAAGGTGAAGGTAGTCACTTCCCTCGTCCTTGGCACTAGCGGTGTCTCGACTTCAAGTACTGGCTGCTCCACTGGCGTAGCTGTGGTCGCGACAGAATGGTTGGAGGCCAGGGTCTGAACAAGCTGCTGCAGGGTATCTACCTGCTTTTGTTGGACTGAGAGTCGAGCCTCCAGATTGCTCTCGAACTTGGCTTGGCGGGCATCATCCCTCTGTCTTTGCTCGGTTAACATTTGCACCACTTGTTGAATCGAATCTGTTTGAGACATGCCCCGTTGGCTCCGAGAGCTTCCTGATGTTCCGGAGTTGCTCTCCTGAGTCCGTGTCTCGCCTGGTGCTAGCGCTGATGGTTGCGCTTGCGTCATTCCTTCAAAAGAGGTAATTTAGATCAGGATCATAATGTATTATGGACTTATTGCATGAACGTATCTCATTTTGGCCTTAACGAGTTCAGGAGTTCGCATAGGCGAGTTATCGCTAAGGGAACTTTTCCAGTTCATGAATCAAAGGAACTTTGAAGCTGTGCTCTGATACCAACATGTCACGTCCCGATTCCGTGGAATCGATAGTCGTCCCCCGGGCGTGACCGCCGTGTGGGCCTAGGTTGCGCACCGCACAAGGCTAAGTATTTTGTTTTGCATAGCGAGCACATATTCAGAGTACGCAGATAATTGAAACACAGATTTGAATATGGAAAAGTTCTCTTTTATTGATAATATAAACATCTATTACAGACTCCTTGAACTGAGTCATAAGGATTGCCTCCTTGGGCTTACAAAAGTGTTGACACAAAATGAGATAGCAGTCCTGTACATTACATCCTTTACTACAACTCAAAATATAAGACATTGGGTCGGAACGACTGCCTTGCCACGAAGCTGCATGGTTGCTTGGTGGCTAGCTTCTTCTTCAAAATGCGTCAAAGGTGGCACGATCGAGGCGTGCCTACAACTGGACTGGATTGGGGGTTTGTCTCCTGCTCCTCGCTTGGTTCTCCTAGCGCGGGGAACCTGTTTCAACGAGGGTCAGTACATCGAAACGTACTGGTGAAGGCAAGCTAACCCAACTATACCAATCAACACGTTGTTTTAATGAAGCATGCATATTTATTGTGGGTTTCTATCTTGTCTTAGTTCATTTTACAACAAGACATAGATATAGAATCATTGAAATGACCCACCACCGTTCGGTGACATTTACCTGTCCGTCTGAACCACCTGCACAATACTTACCTTGCCTTCCCTGTCAAGAAGACACAAGTTAGTTTCAACAGGTTTAAATATACGAGGGGATCACTGGCTTTGATGCCATAATGGACGGTCTTAGTCTCAGGCTAAGGTGACGGAGGCACATGTATCGCTGCACGCCATCCCGCCTATGGGAGAGACTAATCTTGAGGTTTCGTCCGGATCGGATCGGTGCCAGTGCCCCAACGACCGTCCGCAGGAACCAGGAGGCCTTGTGCACAAGTTTTCCGTGATCAACGGCGTTTGTGTTAAGTTTGCCATTTATGTAGCTGAGGTAATGAAATCAGAAGATATGTAGCATTGTGTGATGTATTTTGCATAGTCTTCCTGAATAATTGATGCATGGCAAAGGGTGTTCTACATATAGCATATTTATAGAAGAAGAAGTAAGCATTCTAACTTGTATATATGCATATGGTAGACATTTTGAATAAGCAAGCATGTAGTAAGTAACCGTTCACAAGTTTCAATGACAAGCATACAGATCCAAGTCTATTCCCTTATTATCTTGATATCTTTTAGTTATTACTTGGTATCGTTTGATCGGGGCAAGTACGAACACAAGAATTAGATGTGAAGACTAGCAAGAAGGGCTAGCTAATCGGGTTGGTAGCCACTCACTTTAGTGGTTGGAAGGAGGAAGGAAGGAAGTGATTTAGGAGTCCGCTTGAGCGACGCCTACTGCTGGATCACCTGTATTGACACGAACAGCTGATCAGTACTCCTTCCTCTCTTTCCATTATCGGAATTGAAGTGCAGTCCTAAGAACGAAAGCAATGAAATCATCGAAACCGTTCAAGAAAACCCAAGCAAATCCGAAAACCAACTCAAGGCACGAAAGCAACAAGCGACAGCGGAAACTAGGCAACAAAAGAATACAGCGGAGAGGTCCCTCCTGACTCTGTCGCTAAGTCGATCCCGGGGGCACGGTCCACTGAATATGGGAATCGATTCCGAAGAAACAAATCCATAACGAGGACGAGTTCTTAATTCAATCTATCCCGATCGAAAGATACCGTCTAGTATTTCTTAGCCGCGCTCCCCGAATAGGGGGAACGGGGCACCACAACTAACACTTAAGTCTAGGTACAACGGAGTCATTTTTACATTATTCTCTATGACAAAATTTGTGAAAATAAAACTATGCATTGCACCAGAATCAAATTGTACACGAGCAGGTATGTTATTGAAGAGCAAAGTACTTTACACGACGGTATCTGAAGCCAGAGCTTCTTCCCGTGTCATTGTATAGACCCGGCCTTGAGCTTGATTACGCCCTTGTTGAGGCACAACTCTGTTGGCCTGGGGTGCAGGTGCCTGATTTTGTTGTTGGGGACGACGGTCCGAAAGCGAACAGGTATCAATCTGATGTGTTGCATCACCACAGCGGAGGAATGTACAAACTCATTTTTTTTCTGACGACATACAGGCGAGGGTATAAATTCTACCTCAAATGCGCCATGGAAAGTGGCCCATGCGATCGCCTCCCCTCCATTATCGACTGGAAGAGAGCGTTGATGCACGTCCCACCAATCATGCGCATTGAGGCGAAGCTGCAGTTGAGCACATGCGACAAGCTTTTCTTCGGGTACTTCTAGGAGAGAGAAATGATCCTCAACTTCGGTGAGCCAATCTAGATCCAATATCGGATCCTCAGTCCCCTTGAATGCGATGTTGCAGACTTTCTTGAAGTCGCCAAAGTCGAAGGCAGTCACTTCCCTTGTCCTTGGTGTTGGAGGTGTTTCAACTTCAAGCACTGGCTGCTCCACCAGTGTAGCCGATGTTGCTGCGGATTGGTTGGAGGCCAAAGTCTGAACAATCTGTTGTAGGGTATCTACCTGCTTCTGTTGGACTGAGAATCTTGCCTCTATATTGCTTTCGAACTTGGCTTGGCGAGCATCATCCCTTTGTCGTTGTGCTTCCAACATTTGCATTATCCGCTCAAGTGGATCAACTCGGGATATGGCTCATTGGCTATGTGAGCTTCCGGAAGTGCCTAAACTGCTTTCCTGGGCGTGTGTCTCACCCGGTGCTTGTGCTGATGGTTACGCTTGCGCCATTCCTTCAAAAGAAGGTAAATTACGTCAGGATCATAACGTATTATGGACTTATTGTATGAACGCATCTTATTTTGGCCTAACGAGTTCAAGAGTTCGCACAGGGATTTATCGTTAAAGAAACTTTTCCCATGCGAAGGGTCAGAGGAACTTTGAAGATGTGCTCTGATACCAACATGTCACGCCCCGATTCTGTGGAATCGATAGTCGTCCCCCAGGCGTGACCGTCGTACGGGCCTAGGTTGCGCACCGCACAAGGCTTTGTATTTTATTTTCGCATAACGAGCACATATTCAGAGTACGCAGATAAATTAAAACACAGATTTGAAGCATGAAAAAGTTCCTTTTTATTGATAATATGAACATCTATTACAAACTCTTGAACTGAGTCATAAGGTTGCCTCTATGGGCTTACAAAAGTGTTGACACAATATAAGATAGCAGTCCTGTACATTACATCCCTTACTAAAACTCAAAATATAAGATCTCCTGGTGGAATAACGACCTTCCCACGAAGCTGCATGTTTGCTTGGGTTGCTAGCTTCTTTCTTCAAAATGCTTCAAAAGGTGGCACGGATCAAGGCGTGTCTACAGCTGGACTGGATTAGGGGATTGACTTCTGCTCCTCGCTTGGTTCTCCTTAGCGTGGGGAACCTGTTTCAACGAGGGTCAGTACATCAAAACGTACTGGTGAAGGCAAGCTAACCCAACTATACCAATCAACTCGTTGTTTTAATGAAGTATGCATAATTTTTGTGGTCTTTCTATCTTGCCTTAGTTCATTTTTACAACAAGCAATAGATATAGAAATCAATGAAATAACTCGCCACCGTTCGGTGACATTTACCTGCCCGTCTGAACCACCTGCACAATACTTACCATGCCTTCCCTGCCAAGAAGACACAAGTTAGCTTTACAATAGGTTTAAATAAACGAAGGGATCACTGGCTTGATGCCATAAGGTACGGTTCTAGTCTGGGGCGGAATGACTTGCAACGCAAGGATCAGGGCATCGCAGGCTATTCCGTCCGATGCAGGAGACTATCAGGAGTTCCATCTGGATCGGATCAGTGCCAGTGCCCCAGCGACCGTCCGCAGGAACTAAGACCTTGTGCACAAGTTATCCGTGATCAACATAGTATACTAAGTTAGCATTTGAGGCAAATCAGGGCAATATCAGGCGCAGGGCAATAACAGGACAAGATCTACTTTTGCATAGTCTTTCTGTTCAGTTTATTGCATTCAGGATGAGTTCTATACATAGCATAATTTTGAGAAGAGTATACATTTTAACTTGTATTTATGCATATGATGAACATTTCAAACGAACAAGCATGTAAATGTGTAACCGTTCACAAGTTGATTGAAAAGCAATATAACCCAAGTCTATTCTGAAGTCTTTTAGTTATTATTTGGTATCGTCTGATCGGGGCAAGCAAGAATACAAGATTTTAGATGTGAGGACTGGAAGAGGGCTAGCAAATCGGGATGGTAGCCACTCACTTAGTTTATTAGAAGAAAGAAGGAAAGAGATGCTTTAAGACTCCGTTCTAGCATCGCCTATTGTTCGTTCACCTGCATTGACACGAACAGCTGATCAATAACTCTTCCACTCTTTCCATTATCGGAATTGAAGTGCAGTTCAATAAATGAAAACAATGAAATCCATCAAAACCATTCAAGATAACTTAAGCAAATCTGAAAACTAACTCAAGGCACGAAAGCAACAAGCGACAGTGAAAACTAGGCAACAAAAGATGCAGCGGAGAGGTCCCTCCTGACTCTGCCACTAAGTCGATCCCGGGGGCACGGTCCACTGAATATGGGAATCGATTCCGAAGAGACAAATCCATAACGAGGATGAGTTCTTGATTCAATCTATCCCGATCGAACGATACCGTCTTGTATTTCTTAGCCGCGCTCCCCGAATAGGGGGAACGGGGCACCACAGTAGCTACCAGTAGGACATATGTCCTCGGCCATGATTTTGGTCCCCAACGAATCCTGTATATCATCTATAATAGTAGAGTGCAGTATCTGGCTATATTATATCTTATTTCATGATTACTTGTGCGGTGGCCTTACGAGGGACCGGTGCTTACATACTATGTTCTATGTGTTGATTGGCTCGGCCAGCCCATGTCACTTCCCATTCCCAGTATACGTATTAGAAGCGTATAAATTCTTATTACATGTTTATTTTATTTGGTTGCATGAGACTATACCCATTCTTTGGTATTTCTTGGTTCTTGGTTTATGGTTTGGGTTGGTTTGGTCATGAGTTGAATCCATGGTCTAAACCTTAAACCCTAGCTATATAACCCAACTTCTTTCTCTCTCCCTCTTCATTCTTTCTTTTCTTTCTCTATCTTAGTTTTTTCCTCCCTCCATAGGAAAGTACGTCTTGCACAAGAGAAGAACCATAAATTTATGCATGCTTTTAGTTTTTAATATTTTTTATTTATTTTTAGCTCATATTGTTGGGCTGAGCACCCCCATCATTTTTAACACTTGTTGTTGTTGATTTTCTTAGTTGGAATTACATGGACCTGAGTTTGGGTCTATGGGTTCAATTTTATTTTCCTAGGGTTTGATCTCTAAAAACTTTGTATTTTATAAAATTAATTAGCTCATAGTGTAGAGCACCATATTTTATGTAACTTCGTTTTTGATCGTGCTTGATTTCAAGTCCAGCTAAGTTCAGTGCTGAAACTTGATACCATACGTATACCAAAATGGCTGACTGGAGAAGAAAAAAAGTGCTCTGTGAAGAGTATGCAAGATAACACCTTTGGCGAAGAAATACGTATATTTTATTTTGGACGAATTAGTCTGCTGTCCCAACTCTTCGTGCGTACTAATCATACTGCACTCGGTCTCCTAGCAAAAGTGGCCCAATCACACTTCTTGAGTCAGTGGCACAGTTTCGAGAGAAAATTCAATTGGCGCACTTTGGTGCGTACTCAATCAAAGCTCCCATTGGGAAACCAAGAGAAAGTATGCCAAAATCAGTTAGCGCACTTTCTTCGCGTTTGGCAATCTGGCATAGTTTTCCTATGTTTCGTCAGCCGGTGCACTTTCTTACATTTGGTCTGCTCATGCACTTTCTTCCCTCTTCATTTTCTTAGGGACGAAGCTTTGGTTGGTTTCTCGATTTTTGTGTTAATGATTTATGTGCTCCTCGACTGACAAATTTTTTGACTGTCAAGCTTTGACCTCGGATTGTGTGTTTCATCTTTTAGCTAGCTTGCTTACGTATTTTCTTTGAAAGCACAGCTTATTCTTGATCGCACAATTTTGTCAAGTGCGTCGTGTTGGTTAACTTGATAAAGTGCGCCACCCCTTTTTAGCTTGCATAATTTATCATCCTCTATATGGTTGATCCTGGTTATTGCTTGTGTCATTGACTCTGGGAAGAATAGACTTAGTAACCCGATCAAGTACTATAACTCATGCTTATAATCTTGGTAATTGGACCCGAATACTGTATCCGTGCTGATAACATTATTGCCTGATATTGTTCATGATCTAATGTGCACCGAGGTGTGACATACCGTGTTACGTGTTAAGTGATTTATATTTGGATTGTGCATCGAGAATGTCTCTAAATTTCTGAATACATGATATTATAAATATACTTCCCCCCAGCACGGGCATGATATGCAAGTCAAGTACCAAAGCATGGCTAGGATATTGATTTATTGAATGTTGCATACATGCTCGGGTGAAACCAGATTGAACTTCCATGGATTCGTATATAGCGTGCTCGTACTTTGTACGACATCTTAAGGAAAATTCTCATGTGACCAAGCCTTGAGATTTTAAAACAATATAGGGTTAATTAGGCAACTAAAAGTGGTAGTAACATTGGAAGAAAACTGTATCCCAAGATAATGCCAACAGACCTTCCCACAAAGATTTATTCTAGTGTGCTGTGGGCTGGCCACCACAGATATTGTATATCATCTGCCTTAGTGGAGTATAGTATCTAACCTATTATAAATAATACTGAGCCACTATTTCACTATAGGAATATTGGAACCGTTAATACCGTGATCTAGCGCAGTGGTCCTACAGAAAACTGGAGCAATTCATGAAGTGTCTGTATATTCATCTATTTGGCTCGGTTAGCTCGTGTTCGGCAATGGCATGATCTGAGGATACCTATTATGCATTATTCTGAGATAATCTCAGACTCCACAAATAGCAAGCCTTACAAGTGATTGACCGATTTTATTTATTGGACTTGGTTGTGATTGTATTATTCTGTTAGTAGCCTAAAAAAATGGACTATCATAATGTGATGGATTCAACCCTTATACTTGTTTGGTTGTAGGGTTGGGAATTTGTGCTAGGATACGCCATGGGCCTAAGTTACTGTCACTACCACGTTCCGAAAACAGGGGTATTTTCGACTTTTTATAATATTTAATATTATGGTAGTTACAATTAAGTAATTGCATGATAGTATACTTAAGTTAAATAATTATGTGATGTGTAATTAAATATATAATTATATACAGTGTTCATTTGTTTTGAGCTAGCAGACTTGACCTAGAAGCCCAGTAGATGAACACCTGTCCAAATTGTGGAATTATGTATTTAATTGTTTTATCTAGAATTTATTTATTGGAGATTGTAATTAATTACCGTATTTTAGTTAATTATTGCGCTTTGCCTTTGCTTCGATATTTGGAGCGCTATCCTGACTTTTTGTCTTCCAACAAATTTTACAATCTTGCCCTAGACATGCCCGCCTTCCATTCTGCTATTTTTGCAACTCATAATTATGCTCTCTGTATATTATTTCTAGCCGCACAAAAATTATCGCGGACGTTTATTTAATAAATCCCTATTTTGTATCGTTGTGCGTTCCAATTGAAATTGGAAACAATCTTGACCTATTTTTCGTGCGGCCCAAATTAGGGTAATATTCTGTTCTGAGTCTTCTTCATTATTGGTATTGATGACCTAACCTGATTTTGGCCCCATGTACTCCTAATTAATTTTAGAACACAACTTGCATTTTATTCTAATTAAATTGAGGATACTATTTAAACCAATTCTGAAATTCCAATTTAATTTCAGTGCCCTGCTATTTTAGCCCACACCAAACTTACAGCGCCCCCTGACCCTACAAAACACCGGACACCGAATCGCCTGCCAAATTTTCATTATTTTATGTGACTGTGCAAATACCCAAATTTAAGGGGGTTAATTTGCAAATATGCATTTGTGGTGTCAACACCAATTGATTAAACCAATGAGGGAGCCCTATTAATTTTAATTAAACCTCACCCTCATTCCTACATGAATTATTTTTCTCTCTTGACAAATCTGGACCACTCATTCTATGGGTCTATCCTCACCATTAGATTCACACACCCTCTTACTATTTAAAGTAACATCAACCCTAATCCCTAGAAAACCTAGGTATCCCCAAAACAAGCCCCCATCTCTCTCTCTCTCTCTCTCTCTCTCTCTCTCTCTCTCCAAAAATTTTTGCTGGACCAAATCCGTGAAACTACAGAATATTTGTGAAGCCACCATGACCATAAAAGCTATAAGAAGGAGACTTCATCATGGGAATGAATCAGATGCTGAAGGAAAATAAGAGCATATGGAAACATCAAGGTCGGATTCCTTAAGTGAGCCTCTTCTCGGAGAGCATCATTATGATGTGAGTCACTCTGAGGTGCTTCACAGAGACCTGCAAGATGCCCGGGGTAAAAAGAAGAGGGAGCACGTGGAGGCGCTGAACAAGCTGATGGAGGGGAGCGACCTCGAAGAGATGGAGCTGGAGGAGATTGTGCTTTCTTCCTACAACAAAGGAAATGTTCTCCGCTCCCATCGCCGGTCACGACCCCATAGCCATCATCATCCCCCGTCGAGCGGTGATTTCCCGGCGTCAAGCCCACATCCTCCCCGACCCGATCTCGGCCTGCTTCTCCCTCCGCCAAGCCGCTCCGGCAGTCGCTGCTCGACCCGACGGCTGATCCCCGCAGCTCCGGCGCTGTCCCCGCGTCGAGACCACCGGAGTCGCCTCCTCCAAAGTCCTCATTCTCATCGGCGCAGGTCTGACCGGCTCGATTGTGCTGAGGAACGGTCGCCTCTCTGACATCTTGTCCGAGCTCCAGGAATTACTGAAGGGTGCAAATGAAGTCGAGATATCCTCAAAACACTATGATACTTCTGCTCTCACAGCTCAGATAAGGCACTTGGCTCAAGAGGTTCGGGATTTGACTTTATCTAGACCAGTGACCATATTCAATGGGGAGTCGTCTTCTAGTGGGAATATAACATCCTACATAGTTCCTGCTGCTGCAGTTGGAGCAATGGGATATTGTTATATGTGGTGGAAGGGGGTGGTCCTTCTCTGATGTTATGTTTGTCACAAAACGAAATATGGCCAATGCAGTTGCAACTGTGTCAAACAATTGGACCAAGTTTCCGCAGTCCTAACTGCAACAAAGAGACACCTGACCCAGAGGCTTGAAAATTTAGATGGGAAACTGGATGAGCAAAAGGAAATATCTAAGCTTATCATGGGTGAGGTACTGCGGGACCTCCTCCTCGGCGTCGAGCGCCTGTGACCGACCACCGCGCCGACGCCGGAAAACCCCCATTGTGAGCCTCTCTCTCTCCTTCAGTATATGTTTTGTTTTGGGCGTAGAGTTTTAACTTAGTCTTTAGACCTAATGTAGCCTGAGCTAACATTGATATAAGTATAAGAAATCGACCGTAAATTTTGATAGAGATAAGAAATTTTGACTTGTTTAAATAATAATAATAAAATTGATGGTCTTTAAATATATATTTCTAAAGTGGGTTCCAAAATAAGTAGTTCTGTTAGACTTTAATGCTTTGGCTTTTCATGTTGTTAATTATTTTACACAATTCATTAGATTTTATATAAATACTTTTAGATTAAATTATAAATAAAACTATAAGTATATTTCTAATATTGGGCATTGATTAAATAGGTCATTGAGATATATCATAGTATAAGAGTTTTGTAAATAACTAGGTCAACCCATCTCTTTTATTAAACTTGATTATTATTTGAGCTTAGCTAATTTGTACTTTTCTTGTTCTCTGTGGGCTGTTGTGGACCCACTATCCCTATCTCGAAATTTGTGCCATAACCTAATTTTGGAATTCTTTATATAGTTTCTAGCTATTTGGACTGCTCCGGACTCATTGGAACGAACTGCTACTTCATTTGGGATCACCTTGAGAAGTGTGGCATTATGTACATTCTTTGATTGTTAATATACATATATAAAAATATTTGATTTATATATATATACAAATATGTATGTTGGTGTATAAATATATATTTATATACATCTATTTAGTGTATATACACATATATGTATTTTGTACAATTACTAATAGACACTTATATATATAAATTATATACGTTTGTATTGGTATATACTCTGAGTGTAAATGTGTATTTATATACGTATCCCTACTAGATGACCCTAGTTGACTAGAGCCATGCCTGGCATAGCCCTGAGGCCAGTGTATTTCTATTGTGTGTTAGTGTAGCATCTGATACAAGTGATATTATTATATGTTTATAGGACTGTCGGATTCTCCAGACGATACTCTGGGACAGGACATTGGTATTGACAGCTAAGGACCCAAGGCGAGTACATTCTCTGACAGTTTTTGTTTTGTTGATTACTTCTATAAATTGTAGTGTAGTACATACTTGATTCCGACACTATGGATACACGGGTTAGCACCCTAGATCCCCATCATGAGGAGTCGTGATTGGAATCCACCGTGCTAGCTGGGGATGGGGAACTATTAGTAGATTATGTGATCATATCCAAACTTATCATGCATCATAGCTCACCCCACTTCTCACGTCGGGTGCGGCCTGACCATTATCATGCTTCATAGCTGTTATATATGATTAGCCTGACCATTATCATGCATCATAGCTAACCATATGGTTAGCCTGACCTTCAAGAATCATAGCTAAACATATATAACCAGCCTGATCTAGTCCCAAGCCGATCACATAATAAACTAATATTTCAAACACTTAGTTAGATGTCTATTTTTATTTCAGATTCACTTGTTCTAGCATTCACTATTTTTTGTTCATTGCTAGATGCTCTATTGCCTATTTCATTTCTCCTGTACTTCTCATTTTTCAGCATTTACTCTCATCTTGTATTTCTTACACTGTTTATAGTTTTTGTCAACTTAATGAAATTGCTGTTAGTGTTTGTACTTTGCTCCTTCCTGACTGGAAAATATTTTTCCAGACTGTGACCTTAGTGGACTTGTTTCTGACGCTTGGGGATTGGTTGTTACTGTTTGCAGGTATGATTATTTTGTCATTAGACTTGTGTTGTATTC
Organism: Iris macrosiphon; assembly: GCA_036927795.1. Classification (NCBI taxonomy): domain Eukaryota; kingdom Viridiplantae; phylum Streptophyta; class Magnoliopsida; order Asparagales; family Iridaceae; genus Iris; species Iris macrosiphon. The sequence goes on from JAYESA010000016.1 coordinate 89,428,806, forward strand.
TGTTATTTCTTCAAATTCTTATCGTGCTGTAGTTGTGATTGAGTATGTTGTTCATTTTTATAGTGTTATCCGTGTCTCCTTATGGAGTTGGATACTAGTGTGAGATTGTTTAGATAGTACTTGACCTAGACAGCGTTCTACCGCCGATGTTGCGGCGTAGGCTGGACGTCCCCACGCTCTCGTGCCCCTATACCGGGTGCGGGTCGTGACAGTTATGACGCAGAACCATTATATATTATTATATATTTATTGCTTGGGTTTTTGTTTCTCCTTTTCATGCTTCCTTTGTTGTACTTGATATTTGGGGTCTAACCCCACTGGTTTTACATGGCCAGATTTTGAGCCAGCACCCAAGGATCTGGCATACTTTCCTACGACTCATGGCACGTACCAGGAACATGGCCTCTGAGGATAACGAGTCAGTTTTCTTCTTTTCTGCTCGTCATTGTACATTTTATCTTTTGGGCGTTTAGCCACCGGTACCGGTTAGCCGATATGTCTGGATATTTAATTTCCTTACATGATTGTATTAAATCAGACTGCAGCTGATCACTGTCATGTACTTTTGTTACTCTTCCACCTACTTATTTTGTACAACTGGTCTCCAAAACATTTTGATGAAAGCATTTGGGATGTCTTATTGCTTTATCATATATGCTTTATGATTAATATTTCTTGTTTGATTTATTGAGACACAAATGTTTGTGTGACCCTAAGTGACCTGATTGTAGCATGCACCCCCTTGTCTAGTTACATCAGTTATCGTCGTACGATGTATAGTACCTTGTACGGGATAACTGGCCGTGTCTGTCTCCGTATTCTGGTTCTGGGGCGTGACAAGGTTTTAGTGGTGGCCCATGTAGGTCTGTTCTATAAACTTGTGGGGTATCATGGTCATAGGAGTCTCAATCAAACATGATCATTCTTAAAATTTTGAATTCGTCCGTCCTTTTCGATACTCAGCTTAAAAATTCCCAGACTGGTTGCTTCCTTATTCCTTCTCGTCCAGTACTTGATGTTTCTTGTGCTCTTCTTTAGGATTTCTCCTTCTCTAGATATTTTAGCATCAAGAGAGGTAGAGTTGCCAGTAGAACGAGGTCCTATAGAACCCCAACCAGGGATCCAAGTTGAGCCCATGATAAATGCGACAAAGCAGCAGGCTCCAGATGTTCCCGTACCTTCCATAGTGTCGACATCACTAGATACCCTGGCCTTGCTAGAGATTATACGAGAAATGTTGGCTGCCCAACAATATCAGATGGTGGTTAAGCAACAACAATATCAAGGATAATAACGTCAACATCTTCAACAATAAGAACAGAATATCATGTTGAACCAAGGGTTGCATACGGCCCTGGAATAAGACGGGAGAGTAGATTCTAGGGAATCTGTTAGGTTTTATAGACTGAATCTCAGATATTTTGATGGTATGGAGGAATGCATTTCGGTAGATGATTGGCTCCAGGACATTGAGACTATTCTGTCAGCAGATAAAGTTTCGGCTGAGGAATAGGTTGACCTGGTTTGCTTGCAACTTCAGGATCTTGTAAGAGATTGGTGGACCACGATGGAGGCAGGATTGAGGTAACCTATTTCATGGGACGATTTCAAAAACCAGTTCAGGATGAAATACTTTGGTATTGTGGCTCAGTGCGAGTTACAACAGAGGTTTTCTAACCTCAAGCAGGCTGAAAGTATAGTAGATGGCTACGCGGCAGAGTTTTGCCGACTGAGCAGGTTTGCTCCAACTATGGTGGCAACAGAGTTGGAGAGATGAATGAGGTTCCAGTAAGAACTTTACTTGGAGATTTTATACATGGTAGAGGTGAATGACTACCAAACCTACAAGGCAGTATTGATAGCAGCCAAGAAGGTTGAGCTTACCTCTCAGAGGATGGCATCAAGAAGAGTACAACAAAAGAGGCCTCATGGACAAAGTAGCGAGGGAGTACTAGTACTACGAACGTCAGCACCATTCCATGGCATTCGTATCCATGACGTAAGACAGAGAAGGCCAGTGAACTTGACAGTGATAGCATTTACTTGGCAACAGTAGCCGAGGCAGCAGCAGCAACAACAATAACATCGACGAGGAGCACCGACTTGTTGTACATATTGTGGCAAGGGAGGTCATACCCGGGATATTTGCCGAGCAGCGAATGGGCTATGCTTGAGATATGGAAGCCCCGATTATAGGGTTGCCACTTTTCCTATGATACAGAGGCCAGGAGGGCCAGTACAACAATTTCTTGCATTGCCGACACCAAGGGCAGTGCAGCAAGAAGGACTAGCAGTAGCGGTACATCCTATATATTAGCATTTGTTGACGATGCAGGCTCAATTGTACCAACAACAACAACAGCAGGAACAACAGATTTTGCAAAAATGACACTAGGGAAGGCATCAACAGGGAGCTGGATAAGGCCAAGGGCAGGCGTTCACCTTATCTCTAGAAGAAGCTATGGCGTCAGACAATGTATTTGCAGGTAACATTTCCGTTACAACCTTTTCTGCCATAACATTATTTGATTATTGAGCTTCGTACTCATTTATATCTGCACAATATACGACACGTATTGGATTAAAATTTGAGGCATTACTAGAGAGGATGAATATACTCACTGGCAATGGGATCGTAGGAGTTAGTAGGGTGTGCCTAGCGTGTCCAGTTATAGTATGTGGGTATTTACTACCTGCAAAGTTGATCGAGTTCCCTATGGGTAACTTTGACATTATCTTAGGAATGGAGTGGTTAAGAGACAATCAAGCGATGATAGATTATCATGAGGGTAGAGTATTGTTTAGAGTCCCTGGTCTAGAAGAGTTTATTCTTAGCAGAATAGCAGAAGACCATCATAAGGAAGAGATCACAACAGTAGCAACGGAAGAGGACCCGATACCAAAAATAGTTAAAGAATTTATGGACGCCTTTTTCGATGAGCTTCCCGGATTACCCCTAGTTTGAGAAGTAGAATTCTGTATAGAGTTGATGCCAGAAGCAGAACCAATATCCCAGAAGGTATACCTAATGTCACTATCAGAGCTTGATCAGTTATATCGACACGTGGAAGAACTAAAGAAAATAAGTTTATTCAGACCAGTGGATCATCGTGGGGAGCACCAGTGGTATTGGTGAAGAAGAAGGATGGATCGACGCAGTTGTGCATGGATTACAGGCGACTAAATACAGTGACAGTGAAGAACAAGTATCCATTGCCCATGATTGATGACTTGTTTGACCAATTAAGCGGAGCAAGAGTCTTCTCGAAGATAGATCTGCGATCAGGATATCATCAGGTGCGAGTTCGAGAATAGGATATACCGAAGACAATATTTAGGTTACGATATGGGCATTACGAATTCTTAGTTATGTCATTCGGACTGACTTATGCTCCAAAGGTATTCATGGATTTGATGAACTATATTTTTATTCCATTCTTAGACCAATTTGTGGTAGTATTTATTGATAACATCCTTGTGTATTCTCGTAATGAGGAGGAGCATGAAGAACATCTCCGGATAGTACTGCAGAGTTTGAGGGAGCACAAGTTATATGCGAAGCTTAGTAAGTATGAGTTTTGGCTGGATCACATATTCTTTCTTGGGCACATTATTTCTGAAGCAGGATTGTCAATTGATCCTAAGAAGGTAGTTGCAGTAGAAAACTGGCCAGTTTCGAAGACAGTGAAGGAGGTGCGTAGTTTTTGGGCTTGGCAGGATACAACAGAAGATTTTTTATAGACTTTTCTAAGATCTTGGCACCTTTGACTCGGTTGACGTTCAAATAAGATAAATTTGTGTGGTCAGTAGAGTGTCAGATATCCTTTGAAGGTTGAAGAAGAAGTTAATCTCTGTCCTGATCCTTACTCTCCCAGCAGGCTCCGGAGGATTCATAGTATATTATGATGCATTTGACAAAGGGCTTGGATATGTTTTGATGCAGCAAGGGAGAGTGATAGCGTATGATTTTTGGCAACTCAGAGATCATGAGAAGAACTATCCAACTCACAATTAGGAGTTAACAGCAGTAGTGTTTGCGCTTAAGCTATGGTGAAACTACTTATATGGCTATCAGGTGGAGATCTTTACAAATCATAAGAGTTTGAAATATGTATTCATACAGAAGGACTTAAAAATAAGACAGGAGGTGGCTGGAGTTATTGAAAGGCTATGACATAAAACTTCAATACCATCCAGGCAAGGCAAATATAGTAGCTAATGCACTTAGTAGAATAGATGGAGAATTCATGTTGACCACTCAGAAGCATATTCTAGAAGACTTATGAGAGATGTAAATCAAGATAGTACTTTCATAGGATGTAGGAGTTCTGGCTAGCCTACAGATCCAGTCAACTTTGGTAGATATAATCAGATAGCTCAGGCAGAGGACCCGAAGATTCAGAAGCTACGGAAAGAATATGAGTCCGGTCTTCGAAAAGAGTTAATGATTCATGTGGATAGAATGCTAAGGTTTGGGAACTGTCTATATGTACCAAGCAGAAATATTCGACAAGAAGTTATGACTAAAGAACATAGTTTTTAGTACTCCATTCATCCGAAAGGCACGAAGATATACCAAGATATCAAGCAATACTTTTGGTAGAACAGAATAAAGAGGGAAATAACATATTTTGTATCGCGATGTCTGATATGTCAATAAGTGAAGGCAGAATACAGAGACCGACAGGGTTATTGCAGCCGCTTACTATTCCAGAGTGTATATAGGAACACATCACCATGGACTTTGTGATCGGTTTAGCTAGATTCTCGACTGGTCGAGATACAGTTTGGGTGATAGTGGATTGACTCACAAAAGTATCATATTTTCTCCCCTTTAGAGTGGGACAGTCTACAGAGCAGTTGGCAGATTTGTATATAAGACGAATTATGAGTCAACATGGAGTGCCAGTAAGCATAGTATTCGACCGAGATACAAGGTTCACTTCTCATTTCTAGAGAAGCTTGTACGAGAGATTGGGTGCCAGGTTAAGATTCAGTACTACGTACCATCTCAGACATACGGACAATCAGAGAGGACCATCCAGACCCTGAAAGATATGTTACGAGCTTGTACCCTAGACTTTGGTAGGTCTTGGGAGAATAACCTTCACTTAGTAGAATTCTCGTATAACAGCAGTTATCAGGCCAGTATTCAGATGGCACCTTTCAAGGCATTATATGACAGGAATTGTAGATCACCATTGGCATGGGACGACATTGGTGAGAAGAAAATATTAGGCCCCGAAATGATCACGCAGACAATAGAAGTTGTCAAGCAGTTCAAAGAGAAACTTTGAGTTACGCAGGATCGTCATCGTCACATGGTAGACCAGAATCGTAGGCTTTTAGAGTTTTGTGTCGGCGACCACATGTTCTTGCTGATTTTGCTAACCCGTGGAGTTATTAGATTCGGGGTCCGCGGGAAGCTTAGTCCGCGATACATTGGGTCGTTTGATATTCTCGATCGGGTAGGTGATGTGGCTTATCATCTTGCCCTTCCACCTTCGTTACGTGAGGTGCACAATATATTTCATATATCTCAGTTGTGTAGGTATATCCGGATCTGAGTCATATTCTCGATAACTCTGAATTAGTCGTTGGTACAGACTTATCTTACGAGGAGCAACCTGTATCCATTCTGGATCGAAGGGAGAATATACTCAAGAATCGGACTATTTTTCTTATCCGAGTTGCCTGGGGCCATCACACCCTTAGAAAATCGACGTGGGAGCGCGAAGACGATATACAATTTTGGTACCCGCACATATTCGATTTGAAAGGTATATTCTACCTTATACCTTCATATCTTAGAATCCGTGATCAGGCGATCACCTATGTATTGTGGTGTTATTGCTTGCATATGTAGATTTGCTAGTAGATTTGTATCGTGCTTGTTCTGACCTCTCTAGACTTACATTGGATTTGAATTCTGATGATGGAATTTTTTTAAGGTGGATAAAGATGTCACTCTCCGTTAACAGTATACGTATTGGGAGCGTATAAATATTTGTTGCATATTTATTTTATTTGGTTGCATGAGACTAGACCCATTCTTTGGTTTGTCATAGTTTTTGGTTTATGATTTGCGTTGGTTTGATCATGAGTTGAACCCATGGTCTAAACCTCAAATTCTAGCTATATAACCCAACTTCTTTCTCTCTCCCTCTTCATTCTTTTATTTCTTTCTATCTCTTAGGTTTTTTCTCCCTCCATAGGCAAGTACATCTTGCACAAGAGAAGAACCATGGATTTATGCATGCTTTTAGTTCTTAATATTTCTTGTTTATTTCTAGCTCATATTGTTGGAACCGAGCATTCCTTCATCTTTACTACTAGTTGTTCTTGATTTTCTTGGTTGGAATTGCATGGACTTGAGTTTGGGATATGGGTTTACTTTTGTTTTCCTGGGGTTTGATCTCCTAAAACTTTATGTTTTATAAAACTAATTAGTTCATAGTAAAGCATCATATTTTATGTAACTTTTTTTTTGGTCGTGCTTGATTTCGAGTCCAGCTAAGTTTAGTGCTGAAACTTGATACCATACGTATACCAAAATGGCTGACTGGAGAAGAAGAAGAATGCTCTGTAAAGAGTATGCAATAGAACTCCTTTGGCGTAGAAATACGTATGTTTAACTTTGGGAGCATTGGTGTGATGTCCGAACTTTTCGTGCGTACTAATTATACTGCACTCAGTCTCCTAGTAAAAGTGCGCCAGTCACACTCCATGAGTCAATGACGCACTTTTGAGAGGAAACTCAGTTGGCGCACTTTGGTGCATATTCAATCGAATTTATCCCTAGAAAACCAAGAGAAAGTGTGCCACAGTCAGTCAGCGTACTTTCTTCGCGTTTGGCAATCTGGCGCACTTTTTCTATGTTTCGTCGGCCAACGCACTTTTCTTATGTTTGGTTTTCTCGCGCACTTTTTTCCCTCTTCGTTTCCTTAGGGACGAAGATTTGGTTGGTTTCTCAATTTTTGTGTTGTTGATTTGTGTGCTCCTCAATAGACAAGTTTTTCGATTGTCGAGCTTCAACCTTGGATTGTGTGTTTTGTCTTTTTGCTAGCTTGCTTGCACACTTTCTTTGAAAGCACGCCTTATTCTTGCCCACGTACTTTTGTCAAGTGCGTTGTGTTGGTTAACTTGACAAAGTGCATCACCCCTTTATAGCTCATGCACTTTATCATCCTATATGTGGTTAATCCTGGTTATTGCTTGTGTTATTGACTCTAGGAAGAATGGACTCAGTAATCAAATTTAGTGCTAGAACTCATACTTATTTTTACGCCCCAGAACCAGAATACTAGAGAGAGTGAGAATGACTTAGCCAACCACACCTTATGGAATACTGAAGTAACCTGTAATATGTTAAGGTTGTCTAGAGACAAGGGGGTGCATACTACAATCAAGTCTCCTAGGGTCAAGAACTTCTATTGTCTCAATCATTCAAATAAGTAACAGTAACATAGAATATTCCAGAGTAAGCAGTAAGGCGTCCCAAATACCGTATCAGAATGTTCTAGAGATCTAGCGACATTGAATAAGATGCTAGATACACAATCAAAAATATAAATAACAGTAAGTCAGCTGCAGTCTGAATATAATACAGTCATGTAGTAAACTAGTGTCCAGACTCTCCGGCTAACAGGTGCCAGTTTTCTAAATGCCCAAAAGAATATAATTTACAAAAGATGAACAGTGAAACAAAAAACCCACTCATGACCCTCAACAGTCGTCCTTATGGTGCGTGCCATCAGTGAAAGAGAAGTAAGCTTGATCCTCAGGTGCTGGCTCTAAACCTGGCTATGCAAAACCAGTGGGTTCAGACCCCAAATAGCAAGTACCACAAATAAAGCACAAAATGAAACAAAACTAGTGCCATAGCATGAGATACATTAGCCAATAATCAATGGCATATGTCCCATCCATGACATGATATGACACCCCTTCACCAAACAATGACATGAAGTACCCTATCACATCAAGATAGAATACGTCCCTTGATTATGGTCAAGCTAAAATAATTATGCATCGTAGTTTCAGTCAACAGCCTATCGTGACACAACAACGCAACCCAATAACCAAACAAGGACATGAGTTGAACAATCATGCCATAACAGCCTGTGTTCCTAATTCTACTCAACAAAAGGCACAATATGCAAGCAGAGATACGATATAAGAAATAATATAGCTTCGGTCCATGGATTATCGTAATATAATGACGTAACCCAATAATCAAACAAGGACATTGATTGAATCATCATACCAAGATAGCTCACTTTTATGACTAGACATATAATATAAGAAAATTAGAAGGCCAATCATGTATTACGGCTTGATATGTGATCTCTTGGTTATCCCAGTAATGTAATATAAGTATCCTCAGATCGTGCCATAATCAAGCAGGGCTGGTTGAACCAATTATATATGAGCAAGTATTTATGTGAAGTGATGTACCAGTCCCTTGCAGGGGTACTGCGCATATTATTAATTAGTAACAGTTCCATGATTTCTATAGAAAAGATACTGGCTCGGTCTTATAATTAAATCAGATACTGGAATGCACTAGTTCGGATGATATACAGTATCCGTGGTGGTCAGACTTTATTTCTAGCTAATTTAGGGTAGTTCGACAAGCACGATCTCGAGATATCTTCCCTCCCAATTGTAGCGCCCCGTTCCCCCGGTACGGGGAGCGCGGCTAAGAAATACTATACGGTATCGTTCGATCGGGATAGATTGAAAAAAGAACTCGTCCTCGTTATGGATTTGTTTCTTCGGAATCGATTCCCATATTCAGTGGACCGTGCCCCCGGGATCGACTTAGCGGCAGAGTCAGGAGGGACCTCTCCGCTGCTATCTTTTATTGCCTCAGTTTTTGATGTCGCTTGTTGCTTTCGTGCTTTGAGTTGGTTTTGGGATTTGCTTGTTTTCCTTGAACGATTCTACGGAATCGGGTCGTGACATAATGGTATTAGAGCACAGATTCAAGTTCCTTAGACTCTCGTGCTGGAAAAGTTCCTTTAACGATCAAATTCCTGTGTGAACTCTTGAACTCGCTAGGCCAAAATGAGATACATTCATACAATAAGTCCATAATACATTATGATTCTAATGTAATTTATCTTCTTTTGAAGGAATGGCACCAGCGCAATCTGCAGCACAAGCACCGGATAAAACGCAAGGCCAAGAAAGTAGTTCGGGTACTTCGGGTAGTTCTCGGAGCCAACGGGGCATATCTCAAGTCGATCCGCTTGAGCGGATAATGCAAATGTTAGAATCGAAGCGACAAAGAGATGATGCTCGCCAAGCCAAGTTCGAAAGCAATTTAGAGGCCCGATTCTCAGTTCAACAGAAGCAGGTAGATACCTTGCAACAGATCGTTCAGACTTTGGCTTCCAACCATTCCGCGGCAACGCCAGCGACTCCTGTGGAAGAGCCCGTGCTTGAAGTCGAGACGCCGCAAATTCCAAGGCCGAGGGAAGTGACTACCTTCGACTTTGGCCACTTCAAGAAAGTCTGCAATACCCCATTCAACGGGACTGAGGAACCAATTATGGCACTAGATTGGTTGGCCGAACTGGAAGACCACTTCGCTCTGCTAGTGGTCCCCGAAGAGAAGCGTGTCGCCTGCGTGCAACTACAGCTCCGCCTCAATGCACACGATTGGTGGGACGTGCATCGACGATCTCTCCAATTTGATCATGGAGAGGAGGCGATCTCGTGGACGACTTTTCGTGCCGCGTTTGAAGAGGAGTTTATACCCCCTCCAGTATAACGTCAGATGGAAAACGAGTTCGTGCAGCTGCGGCAGGGCAGTATGACAGTTAAGCAATATTCCGTCGAATTCAACCGACTCTCCAAATTCGCTAGGGCCTATTTACCTGATTCAGCGAGTCGAGCTAGAAGGTTTGAAGGCGGTTTGCGCCATGCCATTCACGGGCACGTGGTCGTTCATCAGTACGGGACAATACGTGAAGTGATGAATCATGCCCTATCTCTTGAGCCGCAGTATCCTCACATTTCTGCCGGCGCTGTGTATACCTACAATCACAAACGCCAAAGCAACGAGAGGAAACAACGCTGCAAAGCGTCACAATGACGGCGGAAAGCAGAAAGCAAATTCAAACCAAACATGTAACTTCTGTAGGAAGCCAGGGCACCTTTTCAGGGATTGTCGTAAGCGACTCGGGCAATGCCTCCGTTGTGGTGATCCAACCCATCAGGTTGATGTTTGTCCGACCCCGGATCGCCGCCAGCAACAAAATAATCCCTAACGGTAGGTTCCATTCCTAAGTTTCGGGACAAAACTTCCAATAAGTTGGGTAGGATATAGCGCCACGTTCCCCCGGTGCGGGGAGCGTGGCTAAGAAATACTAGACGGTATCGTTCGATCAGGATAGATTGAAACAAGAACTCATCCTCGTTATGGATTTGTTTCTTCGGAATCGATTCCTATATTCAGTGGACCGTGCCCCCGGGATCGACTTAGCGGCAGAGTCAGGAGGGACCTCTCCGCTGCTATCTTTTATTGCCTCGATTTTCGATGTCGCTTGTTGCTTTCGTGCTTTGAGTTAGTTTTGGGATTTGCTTGTTTTCTTTGAACGATTCTACGGAATCGGGTCGTGATACCAATGCTCTACAAATTTAATTTCCTAGTTAACCCTAGGTTATTTAGAATCCTATGTCATGGTCATATGGGCTTTCCTTCTTAGATGTCACACTTTAAGTACGGGTACTCTTGATACAAATCCATATTATCACCCGAAAGTTATATCTGGATTCACCCAAATATGATGCAATAATCAGTACTATCTAGCTACGGCTAAAGTTACTGTCCAAATTCCAGATCTGTGCATAAAAATAATTACATATATCATGTAGCAAGAGTGTGTGGCATGATGGCTCACCATATTTATATCTATCAAGTAGCACTCTCGGTGTGATCAAGTGTATCAGGACGGTATAATAGTCAGGGCAGGAACAAGTTCTAGAATCAAGATCATGGACAAGTTATCACGTAGAAAGTTATCGTGACACAACAACGCAACCCAATAACCAAACAAGGACATGAGTTGAACAATCATGCCACAGCAGCCCGTGTCCCTAATTCTACTCAACAGAAGGCACAATATGCAAGCAGAGATACGATATAAGAAATAATATAGCTTCGGTCCATGGATTATCGTAATATAATGACGTAACCCAATAATCAAACAAGGACATTGATTGAATCATCATACCAAGATAGCTCACTTTTATGGCTAGACATATAATATAAGAAAATTAGAAGGCCAATCATGTATTACGGCTTGATATGTGATCTCTTGGTTATCCCAGTAATGTAATATAAGTATCCTCAGATCGTGCCATAATCAAGCAGGGCTGGCTGAACCAATGATATATGAGCAAGTATTTATGTGAAGTGATGTACTAGTCCCTTGCAGGGGCACTGCGCATATTATTAATTAGTAACAGTTCCATGATTTCTATAGAAAAGATACTGGCTCGGTCTTATAATTAAATCAGATACTGTAATGCACTAGTTCGGATGATATACAGTATCCTTGGTGGTCAAACTTTATTTCTAGCTAATTTAGGGTAGTTCGACAAGCACGATCTCGATATATCGTTCCCTCCCAATGCTCTACAAATTTAATTTTCTAGTTAACCCTAGGTTATTTAGAATCCCATGTCATGGTCATATGGGCTTTCCTTCTTAGATGTCACACTTTAAGTACGGGTACTCTTGATACAAATCCATATTATCACCTGAAAGTTATATTTGGATTCACCCAAATATGATGCAATAATCAGTACTATCTAGCTACGGCTAAAGTTACTGTCCAACTACCAGATCTGTGCATAAAAATAATTACATATATCATGTAGCAAGAGTGTATGGCATGATGGCTCACCATATTTATATCTATCAAGTAGCACTCTCGGTGAGATCAAGTGTATCAGCACGGTATAATAGTTAGGGCAGGAACAAGTTCTAGAATCAAGATCATGGACAAGTTGTCACGTAGAAAGTTATTCAGGACAGGACTGTCAATCACTGGTCACATTAATTTTTACTTTATTATATTGATAGATGAGGATAAAAGTAGTGAGAGAACCCCTCGAGATCATATTCACAATCCTTAAACCAAACGAGGACCGAGATTGCAGATCCTCCCCCGAGTTAAACTACGCCCCTTATTCTATCCAACGTATAATAAGGTGGTCAAGGAAAAGTATTTTTAATCAGCAAATTAGTACATAGAAGGCCACATCTACAGGACTTATGTCAGGTGCTTAGTCAAATTTAGCACACGGTCATATCTAGGTCATACAAGTTATTTCTAGATTTAACACATAACATCACAATCATTCAATCAAATAAAAATATTAAACCAAGCAAGTATCCAAACGTGTGCAAGAATCAGGGTGCTGCACAGGAACAATAGGCGCATAGGCAAGCTGCCGCATGAAGCAGGGTATCGCATGAGACATAGTGCAGCATGAAGTCGAGGCCGCATGAGACAGGGTTATCACGCCCCGATCTCCCGCAGGCAATTGGCCGTTCCCGCTAGGCGGAAATCACCCTCGTCAGCGCTTCCGCGGAACGATCGCTTGACCCATCCGGGCGTGATGCCGCACGAGCGTGAACCACGCCCGTGCAAGGCCGTGATTCATTGGCTGGCGGTAAGAGTTCTAAGCTACAGAGTCGCACAGATTGTCCGAGTGCAGCGGAGTCATGAATGCATAGGCGATCGGTAACAGGTTCACTGAGTCGACAAATATAGCGGAAGCATTGAAACACAAGTTGAAGTAAAGCAAGCTCTTTTATTGATATGAACATGTGCTACAGGCGGCGTATAGCCGAGATTACAAGTCGCTCAAGCCTCTTTCTCTGAAACAGTAAAAGCGTGCCAAGCGGCTACATTTGCCTTGGGTGACCTAACGGTCATTCAAGTATAATTCAAGTATAATTCATATTCCATATCTATTCTTGCTTGATGCAATCCCCTGGTTCGGGGATTTGCCTTGGGTGACCTAACGGTCCCGGATACTTGCAGGTTCAAATACACAGAAGGACTATTTGATAGTCTCCTGGCTAATAAGAATGCATGCACATACAATCACATTAAACATTCGAAAGCAGGCAAGCACGCGTTCTAAGGAACATAAGCAGACACGGTTGCTCGGACCCGAAGGTAAGCGGAGAGATAAAACCGTTAAGGGACTTAGCATGTGAGAGTCTGAACATATATAAGCAGTATCTCATTTTCCATGTTCTAGCATAGCAATACAAGTTGGGATTATTTTCTTAGCTAGGTGCGTTGGATTTATTAGCATGCAGGGGGTGAATCACCTAGCGACTAGCATGAATACTCCAAATTTTTTGTGTGCTGGCTAAGCAAAGACAAGTTCACCGTAGCCACCCACCTTAGCGATGATTCACCTCGGTAGAGCGATACGTCAAGCGAGCCTCTGAAAGTCTAAGCCGGATTCCTGTAGGGACAAGTCTGGATATCCTTTGCTTCTCGTTTGAGGCAAAGCGGGTCGGGATAGCTGCACTATTGCCGTTTGAGATGGCAGTCCGCTTGAGCGGAACGGGGTGTTACATCCTACCCAACTTAGAAAAAGTCTTGTTCTCGAGACTTACTGAGGACAAGCAGTATCTAGGGTTGAGGCAATCCTAGACAAGTCGTTGTACTTGTTGATTTGGATCTACACTTGCACAAGCGTCGAAATCAGCATATCGCTTAGACTGGATCGTGCGCACTTTCGAAGTGCACTTCTAGCATGAACACGTCAACCAGCTTAGTGATAGCGAAGTCTCAGCACTCGAGTTTCACCTTTTCCTAAGTCTTGGATGGTGCACTAGTTCAAGACGTCCCTCGAATAGATGCATTCAACCAAACTTAGAGTTAGTGAAATCTCGGACAAGCTACTAGCGATACTCTCAAGGGTTCGCACAGGTTGGCACAAAGGCCACTCACAGCATACAACCAGACAAGCAATCATATCATTCAAAATGCATTTTGAAAGTATTTAGACTTATTGTTGGAATATCCCATCGAGGCATTGAGAGAGAGCGTGCACATAACCCACGAACGAGCTTTCAAAACAGAGATATCGAATCGAAGTCCAAAGGCGTAGAAGCCAGGCTCTGATACCAACATGTCACGCCCCGATCTCCCGCAGGCAATTGGCCGTTCCCGCTAGGCGGGAATCACCCTCGCCAGCGCTCCTGCGGAACGATCGCTTGACCCATTCGGGCGTGATGCCGCACGAGCGTGAACCACGCCCATGCAAGGCCGTGATTCATTGGCTGGCAGTAAGAGTTCTAAGCCACAGAGTCGCACAGATTGTCCGAGTGCAGCGGAGTCATGAACGCATAGGCGATCGGTAACAGGTTCACTGAGTCAACAAATATAGCGGAAGCATTGAAACACAAGTTGAAGTAAAGCAAGCTCTTTTATTGATATGAACATGTGTTACAGGCGGCGTATAGCCGAGATTACAAGTCGCTCAAGCCTCTTTCTCTGAAACAGTAAAAGCGTGCCAAGCGGCTATATTTGTGGAATATTTGTTCAGGCGATGTTCAGGCGAGTTCGGGCTATGTTCCAACATTATGTCTTGTATATGTGCTTCAGTCCCGGACGCACCGTTGCTCCGGAGTGATGTCCACGCCTTAGCACGCACGTTGGAGGCGTCCGCACCGAACGAGGTTCTCCCGCACCCTGCATACAAACTGGTGGATTATCAGTACATTGAATGCACTGGTGGGGAAGCTACTCGCCCGCTCGACAAATCCAAACACGCAATACAGGTTCCGTACACAACTATTAAGTTGTCTTTCTAGTTGCCTTAGGATCAGTTTCATGCAAATAATGAATAGCCTAACGTGTCGGGTGTAGCGCCCCGTTTCTCCCGGTGCGGAGAGCGCGGCTAAGAAACACAAGACGGTATCGTTCGATCGGGATAGATTGAATTAAGAACTCGTCCTCGTTATAGATTTGTTTCTTCGGAATCGATTCCCATATTCAGTGGACCGCGCCCCAAGGATCGGCTTAGCGGTAGAGTCAGGAGGGACCTCTCCGCTGCTATCTTTTATTGCCTCGGTTTTCGATGTCGCTTGTTGCTTTCGTGCTTTGAGTTTGTTTTGAGATTTGGTTGTTTTCCTTGAACGGTTTCGATGGTTTTCATTGTTTTCGTTCATTGACTTGCACTTCTATTCCGAGATTGGAAAGAGAGGAAGAGGTATTAATCGAGCTGTTCGTGTGCAGGTGAACGAGCAGTAGGCGGCTTGCGAGCGGAGTCGTAAAGCGCCTCTTTCCTTCTTCCTTCCAAATCTAAGTGAGTGGCTACCAACCCGATTAGCTAGCCCTGCTTCCAAGCTTCACTCCTTTGCCCCGATCAAACGATACCAAGTAATAAAAAAAAAATCAAGATAAAAGAGAATAGACTTGGTTATATGCTTGTCACGAACGAATACTTAAATTCATGCTTGTTCGCTTGGAAATAATCATAAACTGTTGCTTGTCTTGTGCAAATACATATTTCATGCTCGTGTTGCCTCGAAGGCTTAAACTTACTCGTGTTGCCTCGAAGGCGTAAACTTGCTCGTGTTGCCTCGAAGGCATAAACTGATTGTTTAAGTTAACGTATTATTCGATCATGGACAACTTGTGCACAAGGGTAAGTTCTGCGGACGGTCGCTGGGGCACTGGCACCGTTCCGGTCCGGGCGGAACTCGTGTGTAGTCATCGTGTGCTGGAGGGGATAGCTTGCAACGCATCGTGTGCTTGTCGTGTGCTTGTCGTGTTATGGTTGCATGCTATCCCTGTCCTTGACTATGTCCGTTATGGCACCACGCCAGTGATCATCGTGTATATTTAAACCTGTTGCATACTAACTTGTGTCTCGTGGCAGGGATGGCAAGGTAAGTATTGTGCAGGTCATTCAGACGGACAGGTAAAATCCACCGAACGGTGGCACGTTCATTTCAGTAAATTCTATATGCTGCTTACTTGTAAATGAACTAAGGCAAGATAGAAACCCACAAATATGCATGCTTCATTAAAACAACGTGTTAATTGGTATAGTCATGCTAGCTTGCCTTCACCAGCATGTTTCGATATGCTGACCCTCGTTGAAACAGGTTCTTCGCACCAAGGCGAACCGAGCGAGGAGCCGAAGTCGTCTTCCCGATCCAGTCCAGCTGTTGGCGCATCTTCACCGCGCCCCCGAAGCATTTTGGAGTCAGGAGCCTGCAACTCTTCATACACAAATGCAGCTCCGTGGCAAAGCCGTCCTCCAGCCTGGAGGTCTATACATTTTGAAGTTATAAAGGGATATAATGTACAGGACTGCTATCTCATTTTGAGTCATCTCTTTTGTAAGCCGTTCGGCATATTAGCTAACTCGTTCAAGAGTTTGTAATAGATGTTCATTATCAATAAAGAGAACTTTTCCATGTTTCAAATCTGTGTTTTAATTTATCTGCGTACTCTGAATATGTGCTTGCTATGCAAATCATTAAAGCCTTGTGCGGGCGCAACCCCAGGCCCGTACGGCGGTCACGACTCGGGGGACGCCTCGGGGCGTGACATAGTGGTATCAGAGCACAGATTCAAAGTTCCTTAGACTTCGTGCTGGAAAAGTTCCTTTAACGATCAAATTCCTGTGCGAACTCTTGAACTCGCTAGGCCAAAATGAGATACGTTCATGCAATAAGTCCATAATACGTTATGATTCTAATGTAATTTACCTTCTTTTGAAGGTATGGTACCAGCGCAATCTGCAGCGCAACCACCGAACGAAACACAGGAAAGTAGTTCGGGAAATTCGAGAAGCTCTCAGAGCCAGCACGGCATGTCTCAAGTCGACCCGCTAGAGCGGGTGATGCAAATGATAGAATCGCAACGACAAAGAGACGATGCTCGCCAAGCCAGGTTCGAGAGCAATCTAGAGAACCGATTCTCAGTCCAACAGAAGCAGGTAGATACCCTGCAACAGATCGTTCTGACTTTGGCTGCCAACCATTCCGCCGCAACAGCAACGACTCCGGTGGAACAGCCCATGCTTGAAGTGGAGATGCCTCAAATCCCAAGGCCGAGGGACGTGACTGCCTTCAACTTGGGCCATTTCAAGAAAGTCTGCAACACCCCATTCAACGGGACTGAGGACCCAGTGGTAGCTCTAGATTGGCTAGCCGAGATTGAAGATCACTTCACTCTGCTAGAGGTCCCCGAAGATAAGCGCGTCGCCTGCGCCCAACTACAGCTCCGCCTCAACGCACACGATTCGTGGGACGTGCATCGACGATCTCTCTAATTTGATCACGGAGAGGAGGCGATCTCGTGGACGACCTTTCGTGTCGCGTTTGAAGAGAAGTTTATACCGCCTCCAGTACAACGTAAAATAGAAAATGACTTCGTACAACTGAGGCAGGGCAGCTTGACAATGAAGCAGTACTCCGCCGAGTTCAACCGACTCTCTAAGTTCGTTAGGGCCTATTTACCTGATGCAGCGAGTCGAGCTGGAAGGTTTGAAGGTGGACTACGCCCTGCCATTTATTCGCATGTGGTCAACAATCAGTATGGAACAATGCGTGAAGTCATGAATCACGTCCTATCTCTGGAACCACAATATCCTCATGTTGCTGCCGGCGCTGTGCATACCTCCAGTCACAAACGCCAAAGCAACGAAGAAGGAAAAACCGCTACAAAGCGCCCGAACAATGCTGGTCAGCAGGACGGGGATTGGAGCAAAATTTGCCACTTCTGTAGAAGAAAAGGGCACCTTAAGAAGTATTGCCGCAAAAGACTTGGGTTATGCCTCGCTTGTGGCGATCCAGGCCATGCTATTACCTCCTGTCCGAACCTTCATGGTCGTCGCCCCCAACAGAATAATCCCTAACGGTAGGTCCTATCCTAAGTTTCGGGACGAAACTTCCAATTTGTTGGGTAGGATGTAGCGCCCCGTTTCTCCCGGTGCGGAGAGCGCGGCTAAGAAACACAAGACGGTATCGTTCGATCGGGATAGATTGAATTAAGAACTCGTCCTCGTTATGGATTTGTTTCTTCGAAATTGATTCCCATATTCAGTGGACCGTGCCCCAAGGATCGGCTTAGCGGCAGAGTCAGGAGGGACCTCCTCTCCGCTGCTATCTTTTATTGCCTCGGTTTTCGATGTCGCTTGTTGCTTTCGTGCTTTGAGTTGGTTTTAGGATTTGCTTGTTTTCCTTGAACGGTTTCGATGGTTTTCATTGTTTTCGTTCATTGACTTGCACTTCTATTCCGAGATTGGAAAGAGAGGAAGAAGTATTAATCGAGCTGTTCGTGTGCAGGTGAACGAGCAGGAGGCGGCTTGCGAGCGGAGTCGTGAAGCGCCTTTTTCCTTCTCCCTTCCAAATCTAAGTGAGTGGCTACCAACCCGATTAGCTAGCCCTGCTTCCAAGCTTCACTCCTTTGCCCCGATCAAACGATACCAAGTAATAATAAAAGAAACCAAGATAAAAGAGAATAGACTTGGTTATATGCTTGTCACGAACGAATACTTAAATTCATGCTTGTTCGCTTGGAAATAATCATAAACTGTTGCTTGTCTTGTGCAAATACATATTTCATGCTCGTGTTGCCTCGAAGGCTTAAACTTACTCGTGTTGCCTCGAAGGCGTAAACTTGCTCGTATTGCCTCGAAGGCATAAACTGATTGTTTAAGTTAACGTATTGTTCGATCATGGACAACTTGTGCACAAGGGTAAGTTCTGCGGACGGTCGCTGGGGCACTGGCACCGTTCCGGTCTGGGCGAAACTCGTGTGTAGTCATCGTGTGCTGGAGGGGATAGCTTGCAACGCATCGTGTGCTTGTCGTGTGCTTGTCGTGTTATGGTTACATGCTATCCCTGTCCTTGACTATGTCCGTTATGGCACCACGCCAGTGATCATCGTGTATATTTAAACATGTTGCATACTAACTTGTGTCTCGTGGCAGGGATGGCAAGGTAAGTATTCTGCAGGTCATTCAGACGGACAGGTAAAATCTACCGAACGGTGGCACGTTCATTTCAGTAAATTCTATATGCTGCTTACTTGTAAATGAACTAAGGCAAGATAGAAACCCACAAATATGCATGCTTCATTAAAACAACGTGTTGATTGGTATAGTCAGGCTAGCTTGCCTTCACCAGCATGTTTTGATATGCTGAACCTCGTTGAAACAGGTTCTCCGCACCAAGGCGAACCGAGCGAGGAGCCGAAGTCGTCTTCCCGATCCAGTCCAGCTGTTGGCGCATCTTCACCGCGCCTCCGAAGCATTTTGGAGTCAGGAGCCTGCAACTCTTCATACACAAATGCAGCTCCGTTGCAAAGCCGTCCTCCAGCCTGGAGGTCTATACATTTTGAAGTTATAAAGGGATGTAATGTACAGGACTGCTATCTCATTTTGAGTCATCTCTTTTGTAAGCCGTTCGATATATTAGCTAACTCGTTCAAGAGTTTGTAATAGATGTTCATTATCAATAAAGAGAACTTTTCCATGTTTCAAATTTGTGTTTCAATTTATCTGCGTACTCTAAATATGTGCTTGCTATGCAAATCATTAAAGCCTTGTGCGGGCGCAACCCCAGGCCCGCACGGCGGTCACGACTCGGGGGACGCCTCGGGGCGTGACATCGGGCAGTGCGCCGTGCGATGTTTGAGGAAACACGACGATACTTACCATGTCTCCTTCCCTGTCCAAGGCAAATATTATTAATTCATGCACGGGCAAGTATAAACATTCAGGAGCATAGCATATGCAAACATGAGGGTCATTATTTTCAGATCGTTCAGGTGTTCAGTTCATTGATGCTATGCAATGACTCGCATGCGGATAGCCGCTAAGCGAGGATGACTTATCTATATGACAAAAGTCGCTGGCGTAGCCATTATGGACGGGTTATGGTCTCGGGACTAAGAATGATATGCAACGCAGGTGGCGAGCCTCGCTACATAATACTCCGTCCGTGACTAACGACCATACAAACTCTTCCGCCCGGATCGGATCGGTCCCAGTGCCCCGGTGACCATCCGCGAAAGCCAAAAATCCTTGTGCACAGGTTGTCCGCGACATGCAGGTCAGGGTATATCCAAATCCAAAGCTTGACATGATAATCATGGAACACAAACAAACAAACTTATTCTGAATGAGCACATTGCTCCACGAGCTGGGATTTAATCAGTACAAACACGATCCTCGTTCAGATGCACACTTGCCATGATTATCATTCAAGTATAATTCACATTCCATATCTATTCTTGCTTGATGCAATCCCCTGGTTCGGGGATTTGCCTTGGGTGACCTAACTGTCCCGGATACTTGCAGGTTCAAATGCACAGAAGGACTGTTTGATAGTCTCCTGGCTAATAAGAATGCATGCACATACAATCATATTAAACATTCGAAAGTAGGCAAGCACGCGTTCTAAGGAACATAAGCAGACACGGTTGCTCGGACCCGAAGGTAAGCCGAGAGATGAAACCGTTAAGGGACTTAGCATGCGAGGGTCTGAACATATATAAGCAGTATCTCATTTTCCATGTTCTAGCATAGCAATACAAGTTGGGATTATTCCCTTAGCTAGGTGCGTTGGATTTATTAGCATGCAGGGGGTGAATCACCTAGCGACTAGCATGAATACTCCAAAAAAATTTGTGTGCTGGCTAAGCAAAGACAAGTTCACCGTAGCCACCCACCTTAGCGATGATTCGCCTCGGTAGAGCGATACGTCAAGCGAGCCTCTGAAAGTCTAAGCCGGATTCCTGTAGGGACAAGTCTGGATATCCTTTGCTTCTCGTTTGAGGCAAAGCTGGTCGGGACAGCTGCACTATTGCCGTTTGAGACGGCAGTCAGCTTGAGCGGAACGGGGTGTTACAGGGTGCCGCATGAAGTCGAGGCCACATGAGACAGGGTACCGCATGAAGTCGAGGCCGCATGAGCTGCATAGTTGGCTTGGACGCATGGGCAAAGCAAACTCTAATCTTTGGGAAACGTACAAGGTGACCATCAAATAAATACAAGTCAGGAGAAGTGACATAAAGTAATAGGTGTGACTGATGTGACAAGCAATAAATTGTGTCAGAAGAAAAGACAAAATCATACAAAGTTGTGCCAAATCGGTGAGAAGTTATGCATCAAAAAGAAGAGAGACGCATAACTCCTGGCGGTATGGTCGCCGAGGCGGCATGCACACTTGGCCACATGAAATCTTTTGGGACAGTAAAATTTCTTCAACTTATGAAGTTTTATTCATCCAAGTTCATGCATTTGGCCAAGGGGCACATGAGCAGATTCAGTCATGCGTCCAACAAGGTTGGGCGCATGCTGAATTGAGATGAGAAGTCCAGGCCGCATAGCACAGAGTGCCGCATAGCACCCCTTCATATCCTCCAACAACAGCTTTTCGGCCAAGGCCAAAAGCTCAAAAACAAATTTTTATTTCTTCCATAGAAACCTCAAAGGATACCCAAATCCAACAAAGTAAAGTTCTAAACTACTCAAAATCAAGTGCTCATCAACATAGAATAACAAGTTTTCAAAAATAATAAGTTTTAGGAGATCAAACCCCAAGAAAACTCAAGAATACATAAAAAGCTTCTAAACTGAAAGTCTATATCTACACTAATCCATCCACCAAAACCGAAAATACCAATTTTTAAATGTATGAAAAAATACATAATAAACATAATAGAATAATAAAATAGAGGGTTTCTTTATTTCTCATGCAATGTGTACTTGCCTATGGAGGAAGAGAGCAAACCTAGAGGGAATGAAAGAAGAATAATAAGAAAAGGAAGTATAAAGTTGGGTTATTTGGAGGGTTTGAGGTTTGGACCATGGGTTCAACTCATGATCAAACCAAACCAAACAAATAAACCAAGAGCCAAGTGAACCAAAGAATGGGTCTAGCCTCTCTACAACTTACAACTATGCTAGCAAAAAAATTAAACACGCTCCAAATACGAATACCGGGAACAGGAGTGACATCTCTATCCACCTTAGAAAAATTTTGTCCTCAAAATTCAAACTCAAGGCTAGATGGAGATATAAAGACAATCAACAACTAATTACAAGAAATCTACTCATATAAATAAACAAGTATAATAACGCCTATAATGAAGCAAAGCAACATCATCTCATATGAGTGCTTTCTGACCACGGAATAAAATATGTGAAGGCATACGAAGAAAATATACCTTAAGAGTCGAATAGGTACGGGCACTGAGATCAAATATCATCCTCTCTCTCCCATGCCGACTTCTCCAAGGAGTGATGACCCCAATAAACACAAACAAGATGGATAGTCCGATTCTTGAGTATCTTCTCTCTCTGATCCAAAATGGACATGGGATGTTCCTCGTAAGTTAGATCGGTACCAACGACTAACTCAGAATGATCGAGGACATAACTCGAATCTGGGATATACCTACGCAACTGAGACACATGAAATACATCATGCACTTCACAAAGCAAAGGCGGAAGGGCAACACGATAAGCAACATCCCCTACCCTCTTGAGAATATCAAACGGTCCTACGTACTGCGGACTGAGCTTCCCGTGAACCCCGAATCTAATGACTCAACGTGTAGGAAAAAATCACAAAAATACGTGGTCACCGACAGAAAACTCTAACGGCCTACGATGTTGATATTTCCAATGCCAACGACGATCTTGTGCAACCCAAAGCCGCTATCTGATCTTCTTAACCACTTCAACGGTTTGAGTGATTATTTTAGGCCCCAACATCTTTCGTTCACTAATGTTATCCCATTCGAAGGGTGACCTGCACTTTCTTCCGTACAATGCTTCAAAAGGAGCCATCTGTATAATGGCATGATAATTGTTATTGTAAGAGAATTCCATTAAATAAAGATAATCTTTCTAAGATCCACCAAAGTCTAAGGTACAAGTCTGCAACATATCTTCCAAAGTCAGGATTATCCTTTCTGATTGCCCATATGTCTGGGGATGATACATGGTACTAAATCTCAACTTGGTACCCAAGCGTTCTTGCAAGCTTTGCCAAAAATATGATGTAAAGCTAGTATCACGATCTGACACTATACTTACTGGAACTTCGTGCTGCCTTACTATCTGCCGCATATACATTTCTGCTAATTGCTCTGTACACAGCCCTACTCGGAAGGAGAGAAAATGTGCCACTTTCGTGAGTCGGTCTACTATTACCCAAATTGTATTACGTCCAGTAGGGGATCTAGGTAAACCGGTCATAAAGTACATCGTAATATGTTCTCACTTCCACTCTGGAATATGCAGTGGTTGTAATAATCTTGCTAGTCTTTATTGTTCTGCCTTCACTTGCTGACATACGAAATACTGTAAAATGAACCGAGCTATCTCTCTTTTTATCCTGTTCCACCAGAAATGTTGCTTGATATCCTGGTACATCTTTGTGTCTCTTGGATGTATAGAATATTAAGAACTGTGTGCCTCGATCATTATTTCATATTTGATATCTCCACTTGGCACAGAAAGACAGTTTCCAAATCTGAGTGTTTCGTCTTCATGAATATTTAATTTCTTCCTAAGACCTGACTCACAATCTTCCATAAGCTTCTGAATCTGATAATCTTCTGCTTAGGCTACCTTGATCCTCTCTTCCAAAGTTGACTGTATCTGAAGACTGGCTAGTACTCCCGCTCCTTGAGGTAACACTACCTCGATGCCCATCTCTCGAAGTCCTAATATGTACATCTGAGTTATCAAAATAAATTATCTTCCTCTCCTACTTAGAGCATCTGCCACCACATTTATCTTGTCTGGATGATACTGAAGTACTACATCATAATCACCAAACAATTCTAGCCACCTCATCTGCCTCATGTTCAAGTCCTTCTGGGTGAATATGTACTTCAAACTCTTGTTATCTGTAAATATCTCCACCCGATCGTCATATAGATAATGTCTCCATAACTTGAGAGAAAACACTACTGCTGCTAACTCCAAATTATGTGTTGGATAATTTTTTTCATGATCTCGAAGCTGTCGAGATGCATAAGTTATCACTTTTTTGTGTTGCATCAATACACATCCAAGTTCTTTCCCTGATGCGTCAAAATAAACTGTGAATCCTTATGATCCTACTGAAAGTGTAAGGATCTGTACTGATATCAACTTCTCCTTCAACTTCTCGAATTCTGCTTGGTACTCTATCGACCAAATAAATTTTACCTCCTTGCAGGTTAGGCGAGTCATTGGCACTAAAATTCGTACAAAGGCTACTACGAATCTTCGGTAATATCCCGCTAATCCTAAGAAATTTTGTACATCTGCTACTGTCTTCGGGACTGACCAATTTTTTACTGCTTCAACCTTCTTGGGGTCCACCGACACTGCTGCTCTTGAGATAATGTTCCCAAGAATGACACATGATCTATCCAAAATTCATACTTACAGAGCTTGGCATATAACTGATGCTCCCTCAGAACTTGTAATACTTTCCGAAGATATTTTTTATGCTCTTCTTCACTGTTGGAGTAGACAAGAATATCGTCTATGAATACCACTACAAATTGATCTAGGTATGGCATGAAGATACGATTCATCAAATCCATGAATATTGCTAGAGCATTGGTCAATCCGAATGACATAACTAAGAATTCGTAATGCCCATATCGAGATTGAAATGCTATCTTTGGTATATCTTGCTCCCGGATCCTTACTTGATAATACCCTGATCGAAGGTCTATCTTTAAAAATACTTTTGCTTCACTCAATTGGTCAAACAAGTCATCAATCCTAGGCAATGGATACTTGTTCTTCACTGTTAAAATATTCAACTGCCTATAGTCGACACACAACCGTGTCGACCCATCCTTCTTCTTTACTAGAAGTGCTGGTGCTCCCCACGGTGATCTACTAGCCCGAATAAACTTTTTCACCTTTAGTTTCTCCATGTGCTGATATAACTGGGTAAGTTCTATTAGTGACATGTGATAGAACTTGTTGGAAACTGGTCATGCTCATGGTTTCAACTCTATGCAGAACTTTACTTCTCTTACTAGAGGTAATCCTGGCAGCTTTTTCTGAAATACATCAAGAAATTCTTCGATCACTTTGGGAAACTGATCTTCAGTTCCAGTTACTGCTGTAATGCTACCTTCATGCTGATCCTTTATCGTTCTATTAAAGATAAACTCTTTCTTGTTTGGGATGTTAAACAATACTCTCCCCTATGGCAATATATCGTTGCATGACTGTCTCTCAACCAGTCCATGCCTAAAATAACGTCAAAATTATCCATTGGGAACTCGATCAATCTTGTAGGTAATAAATGCATGCACACTATGATTGGATATACTAAACATACTCTACTGACTCCTACGAGACCATTACCAATGAGTATATTCAGCCTCTTTGGTAATGCCTCGAATTATAATCCAATATGTATCACAAATCGTACATATACAAATAAATGGGATGCTTCCTAATCAAATAATGCTACAGCAGGAAAAGATGTAACGAAAATGTTACCTGCCACCACGTCACCAATTTCCAAGGCCTCTTCCAAAGATAGGTTAAAAGCTTGTCCTTGGCCTTGCTGCACTCCTTGTTGCTGCTTCCCTTGAATACGCAGTTGTGGCCTCTGCTGCCCATACTGCTGATTCCTCTATTGGTTGTATATCTGAGTTTACGTCGGCAAGGGACGCTGATCGAATGGCTTAATTGCCAGTGCTGGTCCTCTGTACTGAGCTGCTCCTGGTGCCGGTAATGCTAACCGCTACGCCAGTCCTTCAATCCTCAGCATCATCGGACAATTGGCAATCCGATGATCTAGACTACCATATCGTAGGCACAATCCTTGTGCTACCCTACACACATCTTTCGTATGGCCTCCTTTGTCACAGTACGTATATTCGACTGGGGCTCCCAATCGCTGTTGTTGCTGTTGCTGCTGTTGCTGCCTCGGCTGATACAGTCGAACTGGTGCTGTTGTTGCCGATGCCACTGGCCTCCTTGGTGCTATGTCATGAATGCAAATGCCAGAAGATGGTGATGACATTCGCTGTGCTGGTCCTCCTTCTCCACTCTGTGTATGAGACCTCTTCTAGCCTCCCGCCCTTGAAGCCAACCTCTGCATCATCAGCTCATATCACCTAGATGCGATCAATACTTCATCAAAAGTCTGGTAGTTATGGCCCTCTACCAGTTGCTGAATCTCCAAATAAATTTTGTACTAAAACCTAATTGCCCTATCTGGCATCATTGGAGCAAATCTATTAAGCTTGTAAAACTCTGCCGCGTAGCCATCCACTGTCCTTCCAGACTGCTTTAGGTTGATAAACCTCTGTTGTAGCTCATACTGTGCTACCACTCCGAAATACTTAACCCTGAAATGGGCCCTGAAGTTGTCCTATAAAATAGGTTGTCTTAATCCAACTTTTTTTGCTGTCCACCAATCTCTAGCAAGGTCCTAGAGTTACAATCAGACATGATCAACTTGTTCCTCAGTTGGAACCTTTGTCGCTGTCGATATCGTCACTATACTCTGCAGCCAAGCGTCTGCAGTAATGGCATCCTCCTTGCCATCAAAATACTTAGGATTTAGTTGGCAGAACCTCACCGATGCCCCAGAGTATGTTATAACACTCTTTTCCAAGGTCGTATGTAATCCTTGATTCAACAAGACATTATACTCTTGCTGCTGAAGCTACTGATGTTGTTGCGTCACCATCATTCCTCATATAATTTCTAGTAATGTCGGTGTATCAAGTGATAGTGGCACTACTGGTACAACCGGGGGTACTAGAACTTCTGGTACATGTTGCTCCTCGTGCTTCTCTAATGGTTCTACCTTGATCCCTTTATGTACAGATGTTGACTCTCGATGTAGACCAACAGATCCTTGTCCTACTAAAATTGTTGGTGCTCCACTCACTGATGCTGGAGAAGCCCTAAGAAAAAGTACAAAAGACAAACCAAGAACAGGACGAGAAAGGATCGAGGAATCAATGGTACAGAAGTCAAACTGAATTTCGAAGAGACAGATTCAGGATTTCAAGGAGAAGCATGTTTGATTGAGACGTCCTATGATCAAGCCACCCCATAAGTCTAAAAAATCAGACCTGCATGGGCTACAACTAAAATCTTGTCACATCCCAGAACCAGAATACTGGAGAGCGGAGGAATGACTCAGTCAATCATACCTTACGGAATACCGAAGCAACCCGCAATGTGTTAAGGTTGTCTAGAGACAAGGGAGTGCATACTATAATAAAGTCTCCTAAGATCAAGAACTTCTTTTATATCAATCATTCAAATAAGTATCAGTAGCATAGAATATTTCAGAGTAAGCAGTAAGGCATCCCAAACGCCGCATCAGAATGTTCTAGAGATCTAACGATATAGAATGATATGCCAGATACATAATCAAAAGTATACATGACAGTGAGTCAGCTGTAGTTTGAATATAATACAGTCATGTAGGGAACTAGTGTCCAGACTCTCCGACTAATAGGTGCTGGTAGGCTAAAAGCCTAAAAGAATATAGTTTACAAAAGACGAGCAGAGAAACAAGAAACCCACTCGTAACTCTCAGCAGCCATCCTTCTGGTACGTGCCATCAGTTAGGAAGAAGTAATCTTGATCCTCAGGTGCTGGATCTAAACCTAGCCATGCAAAACCAGTAAGTCAGACCCCAAATAGCAAGTACCACAAAAGAAGCACGAAATAAAGAAACAAAACCAGTGCTATAGCATGAGATACGTGAGCCAATAATCAATGGCATATGTCCCATCCATGACACGATACGATACCCCTTCACCAAACAAGGACAGAAAGTGTCCTATCATATCAAGATAGAATACGTCCCTTGATTATGGTCAATCTAAATAATTCTGCATTATAATTTCAGTCCACAACCTATCGTGACACAACTGCGCAACCCAACAACCAAACAAGGACATGAGTTAAAAAATCATGCCACAACAACATGTGTCCCTAATTCTAGTCAACAGAAGGCACAATACTCAAGCAGAGATACGATATAAGAAATACATAGCTTTGGTCTATAGATTATCGTAACATAACAATGCAACCCAACAACCAAATAAGGACATGGGTTGAATCATCATACCAGGATAGCCCATATTCCTGGCTAGACATATAATAAAAGCAAATTAGACGGGCAATCATATATTATGGCTTGATATATGATCTCTGGGTTATCCTAGTAATGTAATATAAGTATCCTCGGATCATGCCATAATCGAGCAAGGCTGGCTGAACCAGTGATATACGAGCAAGTATTTATGTGAAGTGATGCATCAGTCCCTTGCAGGGGTACTGCACATATTATTAATCAGTTACAGTTACAGGCTTTCTATAGAAAAGATACTAGCTCGATCTTATAATTAAATCAGATACTGCAATCCACTAGTGCGGATGATATACAGTATCCGTAGTGGCTAGCCTTTAGTTTCAGCTAATTTAGGGTGGTTCGACAAGCACGATCTCGAGATACCGTTCCCTTATAATGCTCTACAAATTTAGTTTTCTAGTTAACCCTAGGTTAATTAGAATCCCATGTCGTGGTCACATAGGCTTTCCTTCTTAGATATCATACTTTAAGTACGGGCACTCTTGATATGAATCCATATTGTCACCCGAAAGTTAGATATGGTTTCACCTAAGTATAATGCAGCAATCAGTACATCTAGCTACGGC
Source organism: Iris macrosiphon (assembly GCA_036927795.1). Classification (NCBI taxonomy): domain Eukaryota; kingdom Viridiplantae; phylum Streptophyta; class Magnoliopsida; order Asparagales; family Iridaceae; genus Iris; species Iris macrosiphon. Next base: position 89,457,531 of record JAYESA010000016.1, read on the forward strand.
TAAAGTCACTGTCCAACTACCAGATTCGTGCATAAAAATAATTATATATATCATGTAGAAAGAGTATGTGGCACGATGACTCGCCATATTTATATCTATCAAGTAGCACTCTTGGTGCGATCAAGTGTATCAGCACGGATACAATAGTCAGGACATGAACAAGTTCTAGAATCAAGATCATGGACAAGTTGTCACGTAGCAAGTTATTTAGGATAAGATTGTCAATCACTGGCCACATTAATTGTCACTTTATTATATCAATAGATGAGGATAAGATTAGTACGAGAACCCCTCGAGATCAGATTTACAATCCTTAAACCAAACAAAGACCGGGATTACAGATCTACCCCCGAGTTGAACTACACCCCTTATTTAATCCAATGTATAATAAGGTGGACAAGAAAAAGTATTTTAATCAGCAAGTTAGTACATATATGGCCACATCTACCGGACTCATGTCAGGTGCTTAGTCAAATTTAGCACACGATCATATCTGGGTCATAAAGTCATTTCTAGATTTAACAAATTATCATGACCGTACCCGAAATAAAGGCACAAGTGGTGAACAACGCGTAGCCTATGATGCAGCATCGATAGTAGAACGTTGTCTAGGTCAACATAACTATCTACACATCTTTCACAATATATATAAGGTACCTGTCATGTCATCTCATATCTAATTGGATGAACAATATGATGTGTGATAAATAATAATCAATATTCAATCACAATATCAAACTAGAGGAAGAATGGCACGATATGGATTAGAAGTAAAAGAAATACAAGTCTCAAAATAATAATACATGCCATAAAGTCTACTAAAATAAAATACAACTCATGATAAAAAGTCTAAGTCTCTCCAGCTAGTGGTACTATCTCAAGAGGCTCTACGGGTGTAGGGTCAACTGCCTCGCCATCTCGTGGCCCAGAATGCGTAGGGCACCAGTCCTCTAATGAATCATCTAAAAAATATATTCAGTCAGGATTAGAGCAAAGTATAACCTAATAGCAGTTCCAATAATTGACAAAAACTATGAAACAACAATAATAATAAAAATACATGATGGAAGTAACTGAACTAGACAATATCACAGAAAGGGAATCATAGTAAGCAATGGGAATAAACTGAGAACAATAAGATAAGGAACATCACTGTACTGAGCTAAAAATAAGAAAATAAAATAATAACTTGTGTCTTAAAATATTAGTAAAATATGTGATCGGCTTGGGCCTAACACGGCTATATAAATAAAGGGTTGCTAGCGTGACCATACATGAGTTATATTATCTACTAGTTATCACGGACTATACTAACACGAGCTATAAGGTATGATCACATATCTACTAATATCTTCCCATCCCCCGACTAGTACATGGATCCATATCACGACACGGCGACCACATATAACTTGTTTCTCCTCATACACTGTAATGTCAACTGCTACCAGCTTCTACATCTGAACCAAACTTCAACTAATACACAAAATTCATACATTCATTTACACTAATAATCATATGGATAGACCTACTTGTACCCTCTCTACACACTTGCACTCACAATATGGACCCCAACACATCTGTTATACATAAAATACCCTCTAACCCCGGGAACACACTGCTCTGTAGCTTTCCAGGATACTCCCAGTTGCATCCTAACATACTTGCATTACTAGCATACTCATACCAACCCATAACTGATACTCACTAGCTCACAAGCCTCACTTAACACCCATTGATACCCGATCTCTCCTCCGTACTGCTCATGGACTGGACATGGGTTGCCAAGCTTAACACCCCCATATCTCAATACCACAATATCATGCCCTCATTATTGCAGTCCCGAGCTTCCAATGCTGCTACAGATGTTGTTCCTTTTTCTCACCCATCCAGACATACCCCTTAAACACCATTACACCCTGTAGTAGTCCTCCTTGCATTACCTACTGAACCTGGCAGCACCACTAAAGAAACACCATACCCCAACTCCCCATAACTGCTTGCACAGACCTAATGGTAATGTAATACTAGTATTAGTTTTGAGTAGGGCTAAGGTATAATTTTGGGTTGAAATTAAGTTAGTTACTTAGCTATAAGAGTGGATATATATATATATATATATATATATATATATATATATATATATATATATATATATATACACTAATGCCTATAACTTAGTAGTATTCCATATTAGTTAGTATTAATCTAGAACAACAAGTATTAAATTAATATAGCTAAATTAGCTTGTATAGTCTAGTATATCCTATGATTATCTAGTATAGACCTAGTAACACTCTAGAAACCCATTCTACAGATAAATATAGACTATACCCTTGGTCTGGACCTAATATGATACCAAAAGACCTAAAAATGAACCAAATACCTATCATAGAGCTAATTACACATGTTTATCATTTCATACCACCAATTAACATTGATATTCCATCTTTAGGACTCTTGGACTCCAGTTGAGCACTATTTACTGTTTCTTGCACCGGATACCAGGCGAGTACATTCTTTGATAGTTTCCATTATTTGATAATTTCTATATTTTAAGTACTTAGAAATATTGTATCTGATTCTTGATACTTTGGTACACGAACTAGTATATAGCTTGGATCTTCAGTCATGAAATGTTACAATGGTTATCATATTGACATCGTACACGACATTGGTATTAGATATTGTACATGGTATTATTATTGGATAATGATCGTGTATCATAATGTGTCATGGTTGGATCCACTGTACTAGTTGGGGCGGAAAAAATTGCTAGTAAGAGATGTGATCATATTTTTATTGTAAATTATAAAACAATGTTAGTAATCATACACCTCACGTATGATTAACCAGGCCATTTATCTATCGTACAAGTTTCCAAGTCGATCACATATCGAAACTAGTATTTCAAATACTTATATTAGTTGCAGTTCTTCATATTCAGTTTCATAGATTACATTGCCTTGAATCTGATATTGTAGTTCCTTTCTCTTTTATTTCATAGATGCACTGACTATACCCTATTGTCTACATGCATGTTCTCTTTACTATTTGTCATTGCATCTATTTATTATTTTCTCTCAGTATATAGCATCCTCTATTTATTGTTTTATAGTCCTTGTCAATTAATTGGAACTACTATTGGGTTGTACTTCGCTCTAATCCTGACTCGATATATTTTTCAGACTGCGACTTAGAGGACTGGTGTCCGACATATTACGGACCACAGAGAGAGTAGCTGCAACCTTGGACCTTGTATCTCAGGTGTGATTGCCGGAAGGTCTAGCCGGAATCACTAGTTATATTACCTAGTTTCGTTTTTAGATTATGGTACCAGATTTATTTTCGGCATATATTGGGACTTTGATGTTATTGTTTGAAGTTTAGATTATATCATTGTTTAGACTTTGTGGTTGTGTTTTGATTGATATCCTATCGTGCTTTAGTTCTGTGGTTGAGTATTTCATATTATATTGATATATCTGTGTCTCCTTATGTAGTTGAATATTCGTGTAAGATTGATTAGATAGTATTGTGACATAGATAATGTTCTACCGTCAATGCTGCGGTATAGGATGGACGTACCCGCGTAATTGTGCCCCTTTATCGGGTGCGGATCGTGACACATTTTAGTGGTGGCTCATGCATGTCTAGCTTCACAAGTAGTGCGATGTCGTGGTAGTGTAACGTCTTAGTTGTACTACTACGAGCCTGTGATATGATCTAGGATATAGTATACTAGGATGAGAGCGAATACTCAATCACAATTAGGAACACTTCCAATCTACTGATATTGCTATTCCTTCTGAGTATTGCTTTCCTTGAATATTTTTGTCCTTCCTTGATGATATCGTATTCTTGTGCCTTAATGAATTCTTCTTGTTTTGATCCATCTTCAGGATGCCGTTGAAGACCAGATCGCAGTAATCGGGAGTAGCTGTCGTGTCTGAGAGGTCAGCGACTTCTCGATCTCCTACACAGGGAGTGGCAGGGACTGTTCCTTCATCTTCTGTCCGTATAGGAGTTTTAGCAACTTTTGGGGGTCAGCCTTTCCCACCTTTCCAGAGGGATGTTCCAGCTTTTGTGGAGGACCTTCCTCTCCCGCCGCAGATTCCTTTTTCTAGAGGTGTGCTTGCTGATGGGGCACAGGTTTTTACTTTGATCCAGGGCATGGTAGATGTCCAGAGGATGACGGCGGAGGCCCAGCGTGTTCAAGCTGAGGCTCAGAGGGTGCAGGAAGAGGCACACCAAGCACAGACGGAGGTGATGACCGAGAGCATGGAGAATGCTCATCAGGTGGCTCTCCAGACTATGGGGAGAGTCGCACAGCAGACGCAGCATCCTGGCCAGCAGTAGCAGAGGCCAGGCACTATAGTTGACTTCAAGAGGATGATACCTCGAGAGTTTAAGGGTATCGAGGGGATACTCTACGCTGATGACTGGTTAGAGGATATGTAGAGAAACCTACAATTGGCCCAAATTTCAGAGAGCTTGCAGATCGAGGCGGCCGGTAGTCAGATGTTCGATATCGCACTCACGTGGTATCAAATGGAGCCGAGACTTACTGCTCAAGGACTTACTTGGGAGACTTTCAAGTAGCTTTTCAAGAAGAAGTTCTTTTTCGATGTGGCCCAGGGAGCTTTGGAGAATCAGTTTCATGACTTGGTCCAAGGGAACATGTCGGTCGACGAGTACGCCATAAAATTCTGTCGATTGAGCCATTATGCATCATCTATGATTCGGGACCCAGGAGATAGAGCCCGAAAGTTTAGAAAAGGACTGACGAGGGAGATTAGGTCGCGCACTTCTGGTCATTATACCGCTACCTTTGTGGATATCTTGATAGATGTCCAGATTGCTGAGAAGGATCTAGATCTCAGGCCCAAGAGGAGTCACGATGTTTTTGGAAATACAAGTGGCAGCGCAGGACCGGCCAAGCGTCCCCATATTTAGCAACAGCCGAGGATATTTCAACATCACCACCAACAGCACTAGGCACCAGTTCATGTTCAGCAGGATCAGCAGTAGCCTCCGAGGCAAACCCATCAGGCTTGTCATTTCTGTAAGAAGCCAGGTCACCTTTGGGAGAGCTGTAGAGTGAGGCTAGGACTTTGTTTGCACTGTGGCGCTGTAGGACATCAAGTGAGGGATTGTCTTCAAGCTCCTTATCTTCCCGGCCAGCGTGCAACTCCAAATCAAAGAGGTCCAGTTAGGCCACCTGATTGCTCAGCACCCGCGGAGGGAGCCACCCCAGTAGGGCGGGGCATTTACGATTATGGTCGAGGAGACCGATACTGCAGGTGATGGGCTAGAAGGTTCTGTTCTTTCTTTTCTTCTATTCCTTTCCTCTATTTGATTGATTGAATGATTTCTTAGTACCGTAGCTTGTATCAGTAATTTTTATTGCTAGAATGTAATTAGTAGTGACCGGACAGAGACTGCAATACCATGACAAAAAGAGACTATAACCATGCATATTTATTTTCTTTCTCTAGATTGCATGTTGTATGATTGTAGGCAGGACTTCCTTAGACCTTGATTATTGAGGATTTGATCATAGTGAAGATTAATGAATAGGTTATGACTGGCCAGAGAGAGACGAGGTGTCTTAAATTTCGAGGACAAAAATTTTCTAGGGGGGTAGACTTGTCACTACCACATTTTCAAAATAGGGGTATTTTTGTCATTTTTTATTATTATAAATATTGTGTATATTTTATTTTATAATATGCTTATTATATATATTGTTACTATTATTATTAATTGTTAGTTGATTAGTCTATTTTATTTAGACTTGACATTAGTGGACCACACTAGACTTGACTTGACCCATTGACTCAATTAAATAGTTAGTCATGACTAGATTAATTTCATTAAATCTATTTAGACTCAAGAATAGAATATTTCTCCTATGGTTTAGTAGATCCTATTCATGAAGGAATGAGAGGGGAACTTGAGTCGATTTAAACATTCCTCAACCTGACCCTAACCCTAAGAGAAAGTTTATATAAACCTCTTCATTCATGAATAGCCTCCATTTATTTCTATTTAGTTCATCCCCAAATTAGAGAGCAAACCCTAATTTCTCTATTTCTAAATTTTATCCCTCTCATTCTCATTCCAAGGAGGCTAAGAAGCTTGGCATTACTAGAGGAGCACTTGAGGAGGGAAGCTTTGGCTTGATGATTGTGTCCAACTTTTATTTGTGTCCATTTGGTGGAAGACATTGGAAATTCATCTCCCACTAGGTAAAACTCTTGTCCCTCCTATTATTTTAGTTTTTAATGGTAAAATAACCCCCTAGAAACCTACCCATGGCTAAGGACTACCCATAGAAAGAAAAACTAGGTTCTTTGGAGACCTATTGTAAAAGTTACATTGAGTTTTGTGCTAATTTGGGGAAAACTTCAAATTTGGACCACTAGGTGTTTGTAGGAATATCTCATAGGTGATTATGGAGTGTGATGGATGATTTTAGAAGGTACATGTATCCACAAATGGATACGGAGAATCCGTATCATGATACACATGACACGGTGGTGTAGATGGGTAGTTTCAATGCATTTGGTGTCCTAGCATGCCAATTTCTTCATAGTATATTATAATAGTTATTACATGTGTTATTTACACTATTTTTGATATTTAGATGTGTTATCATAGTTTTAGTAGTATTTGGTGATGTTTGGAAGGAGTATCTTGAGTGTACCTTGAAGTGTCTCATTGGTGCACACCAAGTGTTTGATATTGTGTGTAGGTATGGGTGTCTATCCATATTATGAGTATTACATATATGTATAGAGGGGTGTTATATATATATATATATATATATATATATATATATATATATATATATATATATATATATATATATATATAATAGAGAGATGTATATTGTTATATAGATATTGAAATAAATATAGGTAGATGTATATATGGTTGAGTGTTCTATGCATCCTTGTGCACATGTTTGGACAGGGAATGATGTGGTTTAGATGTGCAATGGTTAATTATTGAGGATAGGGTAGGATATTCTCCGGTACAGTAGTAAGATGTGGGAGGTTCTATATTGTACTGTGTGCAAGTTGGACTGTGTACAGCACACATGTGCTGCTGTACCTGAGTCACTTGCTCCAGGCAGTGGGTGATGAAGGGCTCGGGGAATAGCAGTTTTTGGTGATGATGGTCTGCAGGGAGTAGAGGGTTCAGTCAATTGGACTGTAGGAACTTGGTCCAGTCGAGACATGTGCATGCTTGATTGGTGCAGTTGCATTTGTGGGGTGCCAACTGTTGTTAGCAGCAATTTGGCTGTAGTGATGGGGTGCTTGTAGACTTTTGCAGAATGAAGATGGTAGCAACATCATTGGCATCGGGTATGGTAAGTGAGCAAAAGGATTTCTGCAATGACTTAGGGTCAGGCATTAGGTGAAGTCTGGAGGCAGTGGCTATTTGCAGCAAATATTGCTCAAGGGAAAGTTGTTGTGGGTACCCCAATCAATGGTGTATCAGTGAGTGATAGGGAGTGTGACAGTGCCATGTTCACTGGCATGCATCTGTGTGCAGTAAAGAGAAAATCAGATATGTGCAGTTATTTACAGGTGTGTGCAAGGTCCGTATGGAGGACTTGTTTTCTCACTCGGGTGGGAAGTGGCCTAAAAGAGGAAGCCAAACCGGCCTATTGAGCGCAGTTGATTGTATTTTGATTTTTTTTCTCAATTCCTGGGTATTTGTATACCGTATGTAGAGATATTGAAGTACAAGGTATCATAGTGCATTGCTATTTGAATAGAGATAGTTGGAGTATTAGTGAGCCTAGAGTGTCAGTCAAGTTTAGATTAGGTACTTCCTATAAAACAGAGAGTACCCAAGCTGTAGAGATCCGTGTTGGTATTTTAAGTATAGTGTATCAGTGATGCATGATGAAATCAGTTGGGATACTGATTTTTAGGTATTAGGAGTGACTTGAGGTACTACAAATGTTGAGTATTAGCAAATAAACGAGGGTATCCATAAGTGTGTTGATGTGCCTTACAAGGACAGTTATGTGCTCGGGTTATTTGAATGAAACATGAGGTTGCTAGATGCAAATTGATATTCAGGAAGTAGTGTGTATGGTAATCAGTGTACCTATTGGTGTGTTAGTAGCTAAGTACAGGAAGGGGGATCCTTGGTTCAGTCCCTCCAGCAACTTGTGAGAAGAGGGTGTGCACTGATGGGTACTAAGTATTTCCCAGGTGAACACGGAGTTGATGTGGGGTTGTATGCTTTGGGTGAGTGTTTTTAGCTGTAGGTAATATCCATTAATGCATCTTGAGGTATCAGTCATCTATGCTTGGGCTATTAGTATTCAGATTAGTATGAAGGTGTAGCAGCAATAGTTATTGCAGTGTGGCATTTAGGAGTTAGTATGTTTTGGGGGGATGGCAGTGGTAGCCAATGAAGGGGACTGCACCTAGTGAGACAAAAACTTATTAATTGGGTACTGTGTTTCATGCACAAGTATGTGCCAGTGTGGTGCATAGTGAATGGTAGAGTGAGGTCTTGGTGACGGTTTTGGCTTCAAGATTATTTTAAGGGTTAGTATCTGCAGGTATTCACTAGGTACCAGAGGGTACAGAGGTATGTGGGTATGGAAGATTGATGTATACCAATTTGGAATCATGTCTATCAGGTTGGAGTTAATTTTAGCAAAGATTAAGTATCAGGTGTTAAGGTAGCACCTGTAATTGTGAACCAATGTGTAGGTAAGGAAGCTAAGTATAGTTGAGATATTATAAGGGTGAATGAGTAGTTATCAGTGTAAATACAGGTAGTAGTATTTGACTTGGTGTGTGTAATTGTAACTAGTGTTAAGTATTGTGTCTCTGAAGGGAAGTTTAAGTATCAAGTCAAGGTTTTGGTTTTGGTAATGGGGTATACTACTACTAAGGTTATATTAATAGTTAAGTTGAAGTATTAGTGGTGGGTTAGAATTTAGTAAGGTATTGGGTACCTAATGGTAATGTAATACTAGTATTAGTTTTGTGTGGGGCTATGGTATAATTTTGGGTTGAAATTAAGTTAGTTACTTAGCTATAAGAGTGGATATATATATACACACTAATGCCTATAACTTAGTGTATTCCATATTAGTTAGTATTAATCTAGAACAACAAGTATTAAATTAATATAGCTAAATTAGTTTGTATAGTCTAGTATATCCTATGATTATCTAGTATAGACCTAGTAACACTCTAGAAACCCATTCTACAGAATAATATAGACTATACCCTTGGTCTGGACCTAATATGATACCAAGAGACCTAGAAATGAACCAAATACCTATCATAGAGCTAATTACACATGTTTATCATTTTATATCACCAATTAACATTGATATTCCATCTTTAGGACTCTTGGACTCCAGTTGAGCACTGTTTACTGTTTCTTGCACCGGATACCAGGAGAGTACACTCTCTGATAGTTTCCATTATTTGATATTTTTTTATATTTCAAGTACTTAGAAATGTTGCATCTGATTCTTGACACTTTGGTACACGAACTAGTATATATCTTTGATCTTCAGTCATGGGATGTTACAATGGTTATCATATTGATATCGTACACGATATTGATATTAGACATTGTACATGGTATTATTATTATTGGACAATGATCGTGTATCGTAACGTGTCATGGTTGGATCCACTGTACTAGTTGGGACGGGGGAAATTGCTAGTAAGAGATGTTTAATTAGTAGCACATATATAAATATTTAATCACTAAATATAAAATATGCTAAATGACAAAAATATTCTTATCTAGAATTGTGGTAGTGATACATATAGCATCACAATCATTCAATCAAACAAAAATATTAAACCAGGCAAGTGTCCAACGTATGCAAGAAACAGGGTGAAGCGTGAAGTCGTGGCCGCATGAGACAGGTTGTTGCATGAAGTTAATGCCACATGAGGCAGAGTGCAGCATAAAGTCGAGGTCACATGAGCAGTATAGTTGGCTTGGACGCATGGGCAAAGCAAAGTCCACTCTTCGGAAAACGTGCAAGGTGACCATCAAATAAATACAAGTCAGGAGAAGTGACATAAAGTGATAGGTGTGACTAATATGACTAGCAATAAAGTGTGTCAGAAGAAAAGACAAAATCATACAAAGTTGTGCCAAGTGGGCGAGAAGTTATGCATCCAAAAGAAAAGAGACGCATAACTCCTAGCCGCATAGTCGATGAGGCCTTATGCATACTTGGCCGCATAAAATCTTTTGGGACATAGTAAAAAAAATTCAACTTGTAAAGTTTTATTCGTCCAAGTTCATGCATTTGCCCAAGGGACGCATGAGCAAATTCAGTCATGCATCCAACAAGGTTGGGTGCATGCTGAATCGAGATGAGAAGTCCAGACCGCATAGCACAGAGTGCCACATAGCACTCCTTCGTCTCCTCCAACATCAGCTTTTCGGCCAAGGCCAAAAGCTCGAAAAAAAAATTATTTCTTCCATAGAAACCTCAAATGGTACCCAAATCTAGCAAAGTAAAGTTCTATACTACTCAAAATCAAGTGCTCATCAACATAGAACAATAAGTTTTCAAAAACAATAAATTTTAGGAGATTAAAATCCAAAAATACTCAAGAACACATAAAAAACTTCTAAACTAAAAGTCTATATCTACGCTAATCCATCCACCAAAACTTTAAAATACCAAGTTCTAAATATATGAAAAAATACATAATAAACACAATAAAATAATAAAATAGAGAGTTTTTTCATTCCTTATGCAAGGTGTACTTGCCAATGGAGGGAGAGAGAAAACCTAAGAGAGAGAATGAAAGAAGAATAATGAGAAGAGAGAGAGAGAGAGAGAGAGAGAGAGAGAGAGAGAGAGAGAGAAGTTTGGTTATATGGAGGGTTTGAGATTTGGACCATGGGTTCAACTCATGATCAAATCAAACCAAACCAAACAAATAAACTAAGAGCCAAGTGAACAAAAAAATGGGTCTAGTCTCTCTACAACATACAACTATGCTAGCAAGAAAATTAAACACGCTCCAAATACGAATACCAGGAACGGGGAGTGACACTTATGATCTTGGTAATTAGACTTGAATATTATATCTGTGATGATACCATTATTGCCTGATATTATTTATGATCTAATGAGCACCGAGGTGTGACATACCATGTTACGTGTTAAGTGATTTATATTTGGGTTGTGCATCGAGAATGCCTCCAAATTCCTGAATGTGTGATACTATAAATATACTTTTCTTCTAGCACGGGCATAATATACGAGTCAAGTACCAAAGCGTGGCTAGGATATTGATTTAATGAATGTTGCATACACGCTCGGGTGAATCCAGATTGAACTTACATGGATTCGTATCTAGCATACCCGTACTTTGTACGACATCTTAAGAGAAATTCTCACGTGGCCACACCTTGAGATTTCAAAATAATATAGGGTTAATTAGACAACTAAAAGTGGTAGTAACATTGGGAGCAAACGGTATCCCGAGATTATGCCAACAAACCTTTCCAAGGAGATTCATTCTAGTACTCTGTGGGCTGGCCGCCACAAATACTGTATATCATCCGCCTTAGTGAAGTGCAGTATCTGACCTATTATAAATAATGTTTAGCCACTTTTTTACTATAGGAACATTGGAACCACTAATATCGTGATCTAGCATAGTGATCCTATGGAAAACTGGTATAATTCGTGAAGTGCATGTATATTCATCTATTTGGCTGGGTTAGCTCGCGTTCGACAATGGCGTGATCTGAAGATACTTATTATGCATTATTCTGAGATAATCTCAGACTCCACAAATAGCAAGTCGTACAAGTAATTGGCCAATTTTATTAATTGGACTTGGTTGTGATTGTATTATTCTGTTAGTAGCCTAGGGAAATGGACTATCATAGTGTGATGGATTCAACCATTGACCTTGTTTGGTTGTAAGGTTGGCCTTTGTGCTAGGATACGACATGGACATACGTTACGACGTAGAATCATTATATATTATTATATATTTATTGTTTGGGTTTTTGTTTCTTCTTTTCGTGCTTTCTTTGTGGTACTTGTTATTTGGGGTCTAACCCCAGTGGTTTTATATGGCTAGGTTTTGAGCCAGCACCCAAGGATCTAGCATACTTTCCCACGACTCTTGGCGCGTACTAGGAACATGGTCGCCGAGGATAACGAGTGGGTTTGCTTCTTCCCTGCTCGTCATTGTACATTTTATCTTTTGGGCGTTTAGCCACCGGCACCTGTTAGCCTGCACATCTGAACATTTAGTTTTCTTACATGATTTTATTAAATCAGAATACAGCTGATCACTGTCATGTACTTTTGTTACTCTACCAATTTCTTATTTTGTACAACTGGTCTACAGAAAATTTTGATAAAAGCATTTGGGATGTCTTATTTCTTTATCATATATGCTCTATGATTACTATTTCTTGTTTGATTGATTGAGACATAGATGTTCGTGTGACCCTAAATGACCTGGTTATAGCATATACCCCATTGTCTAGTTACAGCCGTGATCGTCGTACGACGTATAGTACCTTACGGGGTAGTTGGCCGTGTTCGTCTTCGTATTCTGGTACCGGGGCATGACAGCCAGCCTCACCATCGGCATGATCTGAGGATTCAAATATTACATCATTCTTCTGGGATAACTCAGATATCACATAGCAAGCCGTAGAACGATTAGTCGTTATAACTTGACTCTCTGTGCATGTGTTGGTAGTCTAGGGACATGAACTATTATGGTACGACGGTTCAACCCTTGTCCTTGTTTGGTTGTAGGGTTGTGCCAATGTGTCACAATAGGTCATGTACCGAAGCTACATATTATACCTATATTTTAGCTTGTATTGTAGCATATATGCTCTGGATTCTTATTGATGTGTTGTATCTTCGTCATATTCATAATTGGTAAGTCATACCCTATCTCAGCGTAGTGCAGCACCTCTTATCCTTGTTTGGTTGTAGAGGTATCCTACTTCTTTGATGAAAGGTCATACGCTCACAATTGTGGCACCAATTCCTATTTTATTTACTTTATTGGTTTTTGCTTCATTCTCTTATGCTCCTTTCTGGTACTTGCTCTCGGGGCCTGACCCCACTGGTTTTGTCTGGCCAGGTTTAGTAGCAGAGCCCGAGGATCCTGTCATGTACCCGACCGATGACGCACACCAGAAGGACATCCGTCGAGGAACTTGAGTGGGTTTTTTTTCCCTACTATGAGTATCACTATGTATTATCTTTTGGCGTTTAGCCAGCGATACTTGTTAGCCAGTTTATCTGGACATTAGTTTCTTTACATGATTGTATATTATTCAGACCACGGTTGACTTACAATTATGTACTCTTGACAATGTACTAGTTTATCATTCTGTATAACTGATTTCATAATCATTCTAATGGAGAGTCAGGGACGCCTAATTGCTTTATCTTATATATTCATTCTTACTGTTTCTTAGTTGATGATTGAGACATAGATGTTCTTGACTCTAGGTGACTTGATTGTAGTATGCACCCCCTTGTCTCTAGACAATCTTAGCACATTACGGGTTACTTATGTATTCCGTAAGGTATGGTTGGCTGAGTCAAGCTCCCGCTCTCCAGTATTCTGTTTCTGGGACGTGACAATAATGCACACAAAAAATGGATGTTGTACTTCATAATCTCCCGCTACTGTATCTCCAAACTGTTGTTGTTGCAACTGTACTCTGTTGTTCATCTGTTGCACTATTGCAACTTGCTGCAATATTGTAGCAGCTGCTGCTCTCTTGCTGAGTTGCTACATGCTGCTTGGTGCAGCAACTGCAACTACTACTACTGTAGAACTCAGCGAATTTTCTCCTTCCTAGCTGCTGCAATTGGACTGCTCTCCAGTCCCTCTAGGTACCCAAGACACACCAAGGTGTTCTATGTTTCCATCTTCCAGAAGTGCATAAATAATTCCCCAAGCCCATTGTCCATACCAATTTGGTATCCACGATACACTATACAAACCCATCATACCAACACCAACACTCCAATGATACATAATGATACATGAGTACTACTCCACCATATTATACCATGATACACCAATAATCCATACCCTCTTGATACCCATGGTATGCATCAATATCCACATCTATGAATTATACTAAAATGACAACTCCAAAGAATAATATAGCAAATAACACAATATATATATATATATATATATATATATATATATATATATGTGTGTGTGTGTGTGTGTGTGTGTGTGTGTGTGTGTGTGTGTGTGTGTGTGTGTGTGTATCCTAATTTTTTACTTATGGACACCCTTTCCTATGAATTACCAATTCTAATCATGTGTATCCGAATGTATCATAACACAAACTCTATCTATCCTATCTAGGATAGATGGACAAAAGTTCAACCCAAAATTAGACACAAAATTTCTTTGGGGACACAACACAAACACTTAGTGGACACAGACACATATTTTTATATAATCCTCATAGATAGAAACTAAATTTATTAGGATTTATCTTCTCTAACCTAATCTATTTCCTAAGGGGTAGAAATTCCTAATTGGTGATGCCTACATGTTCTTAGAATTTAAAGTAAGGATTGAGAGAAAATCAAGGGTTACCTATTGAAGGCTGGTATCCAATGAAGATCCAATAAATTTTTGACACAAGAGGAGGGTCCAATCTTCTTTTCGATTCTTGAGATCCTCTCCTAGCACTTCTCCAAGATTTGAATTTGAAAATAGGAAGTAATGAGTGGAGGAGAAGGAGTTTAGGGTATGGGAATTTGATGGAGAAGGAAATTAAAGGATCTTTCCACAAGCTTGTCCTCCCAATAGGAGAGGAATGAGTTGAGGGAAGGAGAGGTGTTCGGCTATGTGGGGCGGGGGGGGGGAAGAGGGATCGGATATGCGTATTAGGTTAGGGTTGACTCTCTAATAAGGATTAGATGGAAAAATGTTTGGTAGGATTTGAAAATAAAAGGATCTTTCAACAAGCTTATCCTCCAAGGAATGAGTTGGAAGGAATATTCCCTCCACTAACTAATTAGAACTAAGTAATTAATATTTACAATAGCAATTAAATAGTTTTGACAAAAATAACCCTAATGTCAGATCTTCGAATTACGGTGGTTAATTACAAACCGACCCTCCTTGAAAAATTGTATCCTCAAAATTTAAAGATAGAACATGCATGAAAGAAAAAGAATACCTCACGGCTAGAAAAGATAAGGGTATTACTCACGCATCTCATCCTCCCTCTCCCAAGTAGATTAACCCAGGGAATGATGCCTCCAAGCGACATGAACCAAAAAAATTGTCTGGTTACGCAGCACCTTCTCTCTGCGATCCAGAGCTCCATGGGCTACTCCTGATAACTGAGACTCGGTCCCACCTCAAATCTCTGAGTAATCTAGTACATGCCTGGGATCTGCCATATATCGTCTCAGCTGGGACACGTGGAATACATTATGCACTGCCTCCAATACTGGCGGTAAGGCTTGTTAGTAGGCTACATTACTGACCTTCTCAAGAATGCCAAAAGGTCCAATAAACCATAGGCTGAGCTTTTTGTTTCCACCGAAATGAATCATGCCACGTGTCGGAAAAATTCTCAAGAACACCGTCTCCAACAAAATTTGAAGCAATAACCTCAAAACATGAAGTATTCATCAATCTCAATTTCAAATGATTGTTTACCTCAAAATTTGACAGTCTTTGGTGGCTATTGGCCCAATGCCTCTTCCTGTCCTATTCCACATGAAGCCTTTTCCTGATCTGCTTTAACTTCTCCACAGCATCTACTACCATCTCGGGTCCAATAGTGCTCTCTCACCCACGTCGTCCCAAGATAACGGGGTACGACATCTTCGACCATACAAAGCCTCAAAAGGACATATCTCAATGTTGGCCTGGTAGTTATTGTTGTATGAGAAATCTACCAAATAAAGATGATCCTCCCATGAGCCGCCAAAATCTAACACACATGTCTGAAGTATATCCTCAAGCGTCTGAATAGTCCTCTCTGATTGTCTATTCGTCTGAGGGTGGTTAGCGGTGCTAAACTTGAGTTGGGTACCCAAGCTAGCTTACAAACTCCTCTAAAAATGGGAAGTAAATCTACTATTCTGATCGGAGACGATACTCACCGGAATCCCATGCAACGTGATGATTTTTCTCACATATAACTTGGTGAGCTTCTCCGTAGATAACCCCACTTTTAATGGAAAAAGTGGGTTGATTTGGTCAACCTATCAACGATGACCCAAATTGCGTCCTTCCCTCCTGGAGTGCGTGGAAGTCCGAAAACAAAATCCATCGTGACATGTTCCCACTTCCATTCTGGGATCGGTAGTGGCTGAAAAAATTCTCCTGGTCTCTGCCTCTTGGCCTTGACCTACTGGTACACTGAACATCTGGAAATAAAGCGTGCCACCTCTCGCTTCATACTATACCACCACATGTGATCTCTCTGATCCTTTTACATCTTGGTAGTCCCCGGATGCATAATATAGAACGGTGAGCTTCCTGCATGACTTCTTCTCACATATCTCCACTAAGCATACATAGTCTAACTCCGTGCCTCAACGAACGATCCTCTACAATAGTAAAATAATCTAACATTCCGGCCTACACCTGAGCTCTGATACTCCTCAGACTCACATCCTGATACTGTGTCTCCTGGATCTTGTGCATCAACCAAGACTGAATCTTCATACCCATCATCTGCATCTCAACTCCAAGAATAATAACCTAATTACCCAGACTCTCCAAATCAGCTAACAAATAATGGTCCATCATCAGGTACAAAGCTACTGGATACCTGCTCAAGACGTTATTAACTACGTTGGCCTTCCCTGGATGATACTGCAAGGTAATATCAAAATCCTTCATCATCTCTAGCTATCTGCGTTGTATCATATTCAGCTCTTTTTGGGTAAAAACGTACTTCAAGCTTATGTGGTCAGTAAATATTTTCACATGCTCTCCATAGAAGTAATATTTCTACCGCTTCAAGGCAAAGATCACCGCAGCCAACTCCAAATCATAGGTAGGATAGTTCTTCTCGTGTGGCCATAACAGCCTGGACGTATACGTCACTAACTACTGTTCTGATCTAAAACACATCCCAAACCTTTTCCAGAAGCATTACTATAAATAAAAAATCCTCATGATCCCGATGGCAGCGTCAAAATAGGAGATGTAGTCAACTCATCAAACGCAGCCTGGCAGTCCTCAGTCCATTAAAATTCCATATCCTTCCGAGTGAGTCTAGTCATCGGCTTTGCAATCCGAAAGATATCCTTCACAAACTTCTTGTAATATTCAACCAATCCTAAGAAGCTTCTACTTTCTATAACAGAACTCGGAGTAGTCCAAGACTCTACGACAGTAATCTTCTTCGAATCCACTGAAAACCTTTCTCCAGTCACCACATACCCGAGAAACTCCATCTTGTCCAAGAAAAACTCATATTTCAAGAGTTTTCCATAGAGCTTCTCTTTCTTGAGAGTCTCTAGCACTATTCTCAAATGCTCCTCGTGCTCCTCTGGGGTCTTCGAATAAATGAGAATATCATCTATGAACACCACTACAAAATTGTCCAGGTATTGATGGAATACCTTATTCATCAATTTTATAAAAATCGTTGGGGCATTAGTCAACCCAAATGGCCTCCCCATTAACTCATACTGGTCGTATCTCGTTCAAAATGCAGTCTTCGAAATATCCTCCTTCACCTTCATCTGATGATAGTCAGACCTTAAGTCAATCTTCTAAAATACTCTCGCATACTCAACTGATCGAAAAGATCATCTATCCTCGACAGCGAATATTTGTTCTTGATTGTGAGGTTGTTCAAATTTTGGTAGTCGACGCACATCCGCACCGTCCTATCATTCTTCGGTATAAACAATATCGGAGCTCCCCAGGGCAAAGAGCTCGATCTGATTAATCCCTTGTCCACTAATTCATTAACCTACTTCTTCAATTCTACTAGCTCGTTGTTGTTGATCATGTAAATATGATGCAACACCAGCTCCGCTCTAAGCACTAAATCAATAGTGAATTCAATGTCTCTATCTGGTGGTAATCCCGGCAACTCCTATGGAAACACATCTAGAAACTCCGTGATGAGAGGATGAGGTAAATCATTCTCCTCTACGATAGCTCCATAGATAATCCCAACACCCTGCTCCATAGCTCCTCTAGCAAAATCGAACTCAGGCTCTCCTGGAGGACGAAACAACACGTGTCCTCGACGACAGTCTATGCTAGCATGATGCATACTCAACCAATCCATCCTGAGGACTACGTTAAAACTCGAAAGTGGCATTACGAGTAAGCTAGCATACAAATCATGGCCTCCTAAGGTTACACGATACCCTTTGCAAACATCACCGACAAGGATAATATCTTATCAGTCGTGATCTTGTAGCTCCTACCTAATGGTTCAACTACTAAAGTATGCTTAAGCACAAAAGTTACATATATGAAACTATGAGATACCCCATAATCGAATAAAGCAATAGCTGGAAATGAATTAAGAAGAATAGAACATGCGATCACATCACCAGTAGGCTCGGTCTCCTCGACTGTCATAGCGAGACCCTATCCTGCTGAGGTGCTCCCCTCTGCTGGTGCTAGGCGAAACTCTGCTGCTGAATAAGAAGTGGAGGTCCCCTCTGTTGTTGAGCCACTAGTGGCCTAACTGGTCCTTTCTGAGATGGAGTTATGCCCTGAGCTTGGCGAACAGGAGCTAAGGGACACTCTCTTAATTGATATGCAGCTGATCCACAGTATAAGCACACCCCAAGCCTCTTCCTGCAGACATTCCAAGCGTGCCCTGACTTCCTACAGTAAGAACAACTAGGGTCCTGTCGCATCTATCTCTGTGGCTATTGTTGAATCAGTGCTCTGGATGGACGGTGGTACTACTGTTGGTGCTGGAAAGTCCTCTGCTGAAGCTAGGGATGCTAAGCCGGTCCTGAGCTACTACCACCTCTAACCGAATTATGGTACCCTCTTGGGCCCGAAGTCCAGGTCCACCTCAACCCTCTGAGCCTCAGCTATGATCCCTGCATAAGTCATGGTAATCGTAGAGATATAAACTCGAAACTCATTGGCCAAGCCCTGTCGAAACCTACGTGCTCGATCCTCAGGGTCCCTGACTATATACTCAGCAAATCGGCTTAGCCTGTCGAACTCTACGACACACTCGTCCACAGATAGACTACCATACTCCAAGTTCTTGAATTAATTCTCCATAACACCCTTTGCTACTGCAGGAAAGAACTTCCTCTTAAAGAGGTCATTGAACTGGTCCTAGGTCAGATCTGGATCTGTAATCATGAGCTCATTCCTGAACCAAGTGCGGGTGATGTCATGAAGTTGTAAGATGACAGCTTCAATCTTCAGGTCCTTAGGAATACAGGCAACCCGCATAATATTCTCAATGTCCTCGAGCCACTCATCGGCATACAATATGCCCTCAGTCCCCTTGAACTCATGCAGGTCTATCTTCTTGAAGTCCAAGATGTTGCCCACCTTTGGCTGAGTGGACTGCGGCTGCTGAGGTGTAACCCTCTCCATGGCTGTCAAGGCTACGAGATGGACATTCTCCAGTTGACACTCTGAACACACACCCAAATATGTTATCTCTTGCACATAAGGTTCCATACTATCCTACACCACAGTGTTTAAGGGACTCAATCACTTACTAAACCTCAAGGACAATGTGATGCACACACCCCTACCATAATCACTCTCTCAAATATACATGTCATGATACATAACTCTTACTGATAAACAAATTATTTCACCTGGGTTTAGGTACACATGGTACACATCCAGAGACACCTTACAATTATAGTGCACACAAACATGCAAGTTGTACTTCATAGTCTGTGCTACTGCAGCTCCAAACTCTTGCTACATGTTGTTGTTGCTGTTGTAGTTGTACTCTATTGTGCATCTGCTGCACTGTTGCAGCTTGCTACAATGTTGCAGTTGTTGCTGCTCTCTTGCTGAGTTGCTACCTGCTACTTGGTACAACATCTGCTACTGCTACAGAACTCAGCAAATTTCCTCCTTCCTAGCTGCTGCATTTAGACTGTTGTCCAGTCCCTCTAGCTACCCAAAACACACACCAAGGTCTTCTATGTTTCCATCTTCCATAAGTGCATAAATAATTTCCTAAGCCTAATGTCCAACACTCATGATACATAATGATACGTGAGTACTACTCCACCAAACTACACAATGATACACCAATAATCCATACCCTCATGATACCCATGGTACGCATCAATATCCACATCTATGTATTATACTAGAATGACAACTCCAAAGAATAATATAGCAAATGACACAAAACATATATATATATATATATATATATATATATATATATATATATATATATATATGTGTGTGTGTGTGTGTGTGTGTGTGTGTGTTTAATTCATAATTATCCTAATTTCATACTTATGGACACCCATGCCTATGAATTACCAATACTAACCATGCGTATCCGAATGTATCATGCACAAACTCTACGTATCCTATCTAGGATAGATGGACATAAGTTCAACCCAAAATTAGACACAAAATTCCTTTGGGGACACAACACAAACACCTGGTAGACACAAACACATATTTTCATATAATCCTTATAGATAGAAACTAAATTCATTAGAATTTATCATCTTGGTAAGGTCCTCTTTGTAGGAATCCAGATGAAGAGGTAGAAACATACAAATTAGTCATAGGAAAGAAGAAATTTCAGTAGAAGAAGAAGAATTAGGGAAATTTGGAGAAGTTAGTGTTTCGTTGGTCTAGAGGAAGAAGTGGATACGATTACACTAAAGAGAAAGAAAGTGATAACAGATAACTCAACCACACATATTCCTTCCCTCTCCACTATATTTATAATGGCCAGGCCATGTGCAATATCTTACAGATAGTTACCGACCTAGCTGAGCTGGATTTGTGATGATGTGGCAATGATGACGTAGCTTCCTGAGCTGATAAATCAATGACAAAGTGGATGACTTTGTAATCAAGGCTCTATTTCTAATACTTGGGCTCTGATACTTGGAGATCCATTTTATACTCGGATACTAAAGAGCACATCTGAACCATATTTGAACTGAACCTGGGAAATACCTCTGAACTATATTTGAACTGCTCCTAGCTTCTGAGCCTTCATATGCTATGCTACACAATTGTTGTTGTTGTGCTGTTATACTAAGCCTTTTACTGAGCCATTGTCATCATCCAGTGCAAGCCAAGGTAAATGCAGGCCAAATATGGAATGTCTAAATTGGGTTCTTATCAATACCCTCCCCTTAATTTGACCTTGTCTCAAGGTTAAAGTAGGGAAAGTCTTTCTCAAACTTCTCATAAGGCACCCATGTCTAATTACAACACTAAGAACAGCTAAATTATTCACCTGATATCAGAGAACACTAAAATATTGCTCACTGCTACTAGCTAAATGCTCTCTGATACCATGTTGCTCCTTGTACACTGCTTGTAAGGCCAAATTGTTGCCTCCTGGATCCCAAATATTTATCCTGGTCTCGTGGTCCTTGAGACTGGTTAATTCCTCACCACTCTTCGTGGAACGGAACCTAAGAAGATTAGCAAGCTTAGCCCTGTTCTGGCTATCCTCATGGATACCCAACTTAAAGTTCTCTAAGAAGGCCTTATAGAACTTGGAGCTTTTAATCTCTTGACAAATATAAGCCAACTCTTTCATTCTGATAGTGCATGCCTTCTCTTGCTGCCTTTGGATTTCAAGAGCCTGTTGTAATTCTGGGCTAGCTATTTGCAAGAAACAAAATGCTCATGTTCTCTCCTTGTACACTTTATTTCTTGGGTTTTCTATCAATACTGCCTTTACAGATTTGCTATTCTTGTCAAGGAATGCAAAAAAGAAAATGTTTAGTCTCCTGACCCCCTATTGCATTGTGGAGGATGTTCATGAACTTCATCATTGATGTATTCCACTCAGAACTACATTGGTTCTCATCTGAAACAAAGATGGGAGGAATCAAAGAGTTATGGCTATGTATAATGGCTTTATAATCATCGTGTATGTTAACAAACTTATCCATGCTCACCTTCTTATATGCAAGGTACTTGTTTATCTTTTCCTGCAATTCTTCAGGGCACTTTGTCATCAGAGGAGGAAGGAAACTTTTCAATGGATCATCATTTCCATCTTCATTCTTACTGTCTTTATGGGTTTCTCCATCCAATTTTCCCTCAGTAGCTGCATTATGAAAGATGCAGTGCTCCATAAGCCCGGACGAGCAACCGTGTAGAATACTTCACCATCATCTCGATTCGTAAGAAAAATAGTATTCTCGTCTGGTACTCACAACTTTCCTTTTTGCACTGCAACAAACTCCCGTGAGAGCAAGGTTCTTTAAAAATTCACAACCCCAAGCACCAATTCCCACTAAGTCCTGTGCATTTTCCCCTATTTTTTGAATTTTGAATCCCATAATTGTGAATTGTCGCAGAGATTCTTTTTTTATAATAACTACCCTACACTTCCCTGGATCCCAAATAGTCCCGTGGAAACTGACACTTACCCCAAAGAAGAAATTCTACAGGGAGCCTCCAGCCTTGATTTGTCCCCTTGTCACTCTAATTGTGAGATCATCAACAATTGTGTCCTCAATGTCACCATCTCTACAACATTCTTCTACTTGATCACAACAAATTAGAGCAATGAACTTCACAGGGTCAAATAGGCCTTTCAACTCTTTTCTATTAACTGCATCCTTTATGTCTTTTAAATCTTTAACTTTCTCAGCTAGTAGAAACTATATTCCGTTGCCACAACAGCTGCAAAAATATTCTTGTATCCATTGATAAACATGTGAGGTGCAGCAGTTACAGTAGGGTAGGAGAGGGCTAATGGCAAAGAAGCAACCATCAAAACACTAGGTGCAAACTTCTCAATCAGATCCTCCTCCGTGAGGTCCAGTACCTCTGGGTTAAAAATAGACCCATTATCATAGACAGGTGTGACATCACGACCATATGAGAAGGGGCGAATGCCAAGCTTTGCAAGGAGGGCAGCCTCACCAGAGCCTACTTTGTACCATTTCTTAATAAGTTCAATAGGGATGATAATTTCAATAGTCCCTTGTTAATTTTGGTGGGGATGTTGAGCACCTGAAAGAATGAAATCTGGGAAGGGTCCAACCCAGTATTGCTAGGAGGAATAATAATATCAATAGGAGCAACCAGACCAACATGAGCTGGAGCTCCAACCTTGTACTTGGCAACAACAATGAAAACTTGTTTTGAAAAATGCAGAGATTCTATCATTTCTGCATGATCATTCAAGCAACTCTCCGGGTGGAGCTCTCTAACTTCAGCAATGTTAGGCTTACCATACTCCTTCATAGAGCACACAACCTTGGAATATGATTTGGTTAGAGGTTTCAAGCTCTCCACCAGTTAATGGAGGTCAGAAGCAACCTTCCATTGCACAACAACACTGACAACATGAGTAACAGAAAACTTTATATCTCGGATAGGACGGGCATTGACTTCCTTCTCTTTGAATTTGGGTGTAGCCAAATGCAAACTTGTAACAGTTGACCCTATATATTCTACCGAATTTAAAATAACATAAAAAAATTACCTTCCTCGAAGACAGTCCTATTTTCTTTATGCACGATCTTAAGATTAAAGACTTCAAATTCCTTCCAATAGACTTGTAACTGTCTTACTTGCTCCTGCAAGGCATTAGTAGTTTGCCCATTAATGATCCTAAGAACATTGAAGCCCTCAATGACAGCAGCATCCATAGTGGCTTGACGCTGTGAAAGATCGAAGTACGTCGGGACTGTGACAACAACATTCTTGATATTCTCCTGAGCATCAACCACAATATCAGTCTTCTCCGAAGTAACTGATGACTTACCAACGGCCTCATCCTCCCTCTGTAAACTTATTTCCTTCACGTGCATTTCGTCAGACACATGTTGTGCATATTTGTATTGATGCTGCATATACTGCTGATGTGTCGGATGTGGCGGTGAGGGAGCAGCCATGCGAGGTGACTGAGCTTCACCTCCTCCTCCAATTCCCAGCCATTCCTCAATCAACGATGTTTTCTCTAACATTTGATCAAGCTTTGTATTGAGACGGAGAAGTGTACCTTCAAGAACCATCAGCCGATCCTCTTTGGCGGCGCTCCGGCGATCCTCCGGTGATCCCCGCCGGAAACTTCGACTGCTCGAGTTGACCTCTCGAGGAAGAGTCTCTTATACCAATTGATAAGGTCCTCTTTGTAGGAATCTAGATGAAAAGGTAGAAACATACAAATTAGTCCTAGGAAAGAAAAAAATTAGTGGAAGAAGAAGAAGAAGTAGGAAAATTTGGAGAAGTTAGGGTTTCATTGGTCTAGAGGAAGAAGAGGATACGATTACACTAAAGAGAGAAAGTGATAACAGACAACTCAACCACACATATTCCCTCCCTCTCCACTCTATTTATAATGGCCAGGTCATGTGCAGTCTGTTACAGATAGTTACCGACCTAGCTGAGCTGGATTTGTGATGACGTGGCAATGATGACGTGGCTTCCTGAGCTGATAAAGCAATGACGAAGTGGATGACTTTGTGATCAAGGCTCTGTTTCTGATACTTGGGCTCTGATACTTGAAGATCCATTTTATACTCGGATACTAAAGAGCACATTTGAACCATATTTGAACTGATCCTGGGAAATACCTCAGAACTATATTTGAACTCCTCCTTCTCTCTTCAGAGCCTTCATATGCTATGCTACACAATTGTTGTTGTTGTGCTGTTATACTAAGCCTTTTATCGAGCCACTGTCATCATCCAGTGTAAGCCAAGGTAAATGCAGGCCAAATTTGGAATGTCTCAACTGGGTTCTTATCACATCTCTAACCTAATATATTTCCTAAGGGGTAGAAATTCCTATTTGGTGATCCCTACATGTTCTTAGTTAGAATTTATAGTAAGGATTGAGAGAAAATTGAGGGTTACCTATTGAAGGTTGGTCTCCAATAAAAATCCAATAAATTTTTGATACAATATGAGGGTCCAATCTTCTCTTCGTTTCCCGAGCTCCTCTTGATGAGGACCTCTTCCCAAAAGACCATGAACTGTGGTCGAATTGTTGATATTAGCCATTACAGAAGAATTGAGATCAGAATTAGAAGAAATAGAGACAGAATTGGGGATCTGGAAATCTAGGGTTTATTGAGGAAAAGAGGGAAGACGAATTACAAGTGGGAACTGTGATTACAAAACTGCCTGCTACTTCTCATCTCCTCTCTTATTTATAGTTGGAGACTTCTCCAATACAATTCTCAAAGCAATTACACAATTACTCTGGCTATAACAGCTTCGGCTGATGTGGCATTTGTGAGGCATTCATACTTGAATGGCTTGGCTCAGGATGGAAAGCACAGTATTAAGACTGATATCAAAGTGTAATACTCTGTTACAGCTCAGAGCATAAGAGTATCACTCTGATACAGCTCAGAGCATAAGAGTATCAGTACAAACAGAGTGTGGAACTCAATATCAATTGAGAAATTCAACTCAGTGTCAGTTGAGAGGTTCCCTTCAGGTTCCTTTCAAACTCAGGCCATCATTCATCATTGCCAGCTATTCCCTCACTGCCAGAACATGCAATGCTTCTAGCCAGGTTCTTATCAATACCCCTCCCTTATTTTGACCTTGTCTCAAGGTCAAAGTAAGGAAATTTCTTGACAAAGCTTTCATAAGGCTCCCAAGTTGCAGTGTCTTCACTACCTTCCTTCCACTGAATCAAAAGATCAACAGCTGCTTTACCCTTCCTTTGCACCAACCTCCTCTGCAACACCCAGTCAGGTTCATACAATGTTCCCATGTTTTGCTGAGGGTTCCCTTCCTGAACTGCAATTTTGTTACTAAGATGTTTCTTTAATTGAGAAACATGAAACACTGGATGAAGTTGAGCTTCCTCAGGCAATTCCAACCTGTAAGCTACTGTTCCTATCCTTTCAATGATTTTGTAAGGACCATAATATCTGGGTGAAAGTTTTTGTGTTCTCCTCTGGGCCAAGGTGATCTGTCTGTAAGGTTGTACTCTCAAGTAGACCCAATCCCCCAGTTCAAATTCCCTTTCAGTCCTGTGTTGGTCAGCATATTTCTTCATTCTTTCTCTAGCCAACTTCAGATTGTCCTTCAAGAGATGTAAAGAATTATCTCTTGAGGCTATGACTTCTGCTACTGAATTATCCTGAGCAACATCTGGTAGGTAAGTAAGTAGATCTGGAGGCTCTGTTAGTGCAGTTCTTAATTCTTCAAAGGCTTGATGAGCTTTTTCATTCCAATCAAAGGCATTTTTCTTTAATAGTTCAGTTAAGGGTTTGGCTATGGATCCATAACCCTTAACAAATCTTCTGTAGTACCCAGTAAGTCCAAGGAATCCTCTCAACTCCTTCACAGATTTAGGAGGAGGCCATTGTTTGACAGCTTGGATTTTCCTTTGGTCCACCTCCACCCCTCTATCAGATATTACATGTCCCAAATAATTCACCTGATGTTGGAAGAAATAGCATTTACTTCTTTTTATTCTTAATTGGTGCTCTGCAAGTTTTAGGAATACCTGCTCCACAAGATTGAAATGATCCTCTAGCTTGGTGCTATATATCAGTATATCATCAAAGAAGACTAAGACAAATCTTCTCAGATATGCCTTAAAAATATCATTCATCATAGCTTGGAAGGTAGAGGGGGCATTTGTAAGCCCAAATGGCATTACTAGAAACTCATAATGTCCTTCATGAGTTTTAAATGCTGTTTTGGAGATGTCTTCCTCAGCCATTCTGACTTGATGATACCCAGACCTCAAGTCTAGTTTAGTGAAGTATTTTGAACCATTAAGTTCATCAAACAACTCATCTATAAAAGGAATAGGAAACTTATCCTTGACAGTAGATTGATTGAGCATCCTATAGTCAATGCACATTCTCCAGCTACCATCAGACTTTTTCACCAATATAACAGGTGAAGAATAAGGGCTAGTGCTAGGTCTGATCACTCCAGTACTCAACAACTCCATCACCTGTTTCTCTATCTCATTTTTGTGCACATATGGATGCCTATAGGGTCTACTACAGACTGGTAAAGCCCCAGGTAGGAGTGGAATCATGTGATCATATCTCCTTTGTGGTGGAAGTCCCCTGGGTTCTTCAAAGAGGTGATCAAATTTCTCTAACAACTGCCTAACTGCTGGTGTTAAGGCTTCAGTCTTCTCTTTACTTTCAGTGAAAGAATACAGCTGAACAAGGAACATTTGAGATTTTTGCCTCCACTCCTTACTTCCAGGCTCTGTCAGGTTTTCACTTGGCATTTGGATACCTCTAAGTTGATGAGTTATACCCTTAAGCTCATATGTCATAGTGAGATTTTTAAAATTCCAAATGATATCTCCCTATGTACTCAACCAGTTTGCACCCAAGACTAACTGACAGCCAGCTATAGGAAGATGCAGTAAATCTGCTACTAACTTCTTGCCTTGACAGTCAATGACTACCTCTTGGCTTAAACCCTGACTTTTCAGTTTTTCCCCATTTGCCACCATTACCTCAAAAGCATTTTTACTACACACTGGTAGGCCAATTCTAGTACTGAATGTAGAGTCTATAAAACTATGAGTTGACCCAGAGTCTACCAATATGAGCACTGGTTTGTTACTTAATGTTCCTCTCAGTTTCATGGTGGAATGGTTAAGATTCCCTGACAATGCTTGTAAAGAAATGGCAAAGGATCCAGGAATATTGTTCTTATTTGTTGCCTCTTCTCCTTCCTCTTCAAGAATGTTGTTCTCTGAATCAATTTCATCTTCATTCATTATCATGTACAACCTTCTTTCCTTGCACTTGTGACCTCTGAACCATTTTTCCTCACATGAGAAACAAAGTCCTAAGTTCTTTCTCCTGGCTAATTCCCCTTCAGTGATCTTAGTTGCAGATTGGTTAACTGAGTTCTGAGAGCCTTTAGCAAAATGAGATGTCTGATTAGAGGCACTTGATTTCTTTGTGTCTTCAGAATTCTGTGAGCTTCCTTGCACACCAGTTGAGGACAAGGTTTTAGAGTTTGAAAAACTGAATTTAGTGGTCTTTCTCATGGCCAACAACTTAGCTTCATACATCCTAGCCAATTGCATAGCTTCAGACAGTGTACTTGGATGAGCTATCTGCACTACAAACCTGATTTCCTCTTTAAGGCCCCCCATATACTGACTAATCAAGCAGATTTCATCAATTCCCCTTATTCTTTTGGCTAATTTTTGAAATTGAGAGTTGTATTCCTGAACACTGCCCTCCTGTTTAAGAATTTTGAGCTCAATTACATAATCTGTAAACTGAGATTGACCAAATTCAAGCTTGATGCCTTGAAGGAAATTATCCCAACTCACATACCCTTCTTTAGAACTGATAAACCAATCATACCAGTAAGCAGCCCTCTCCTTCATCTGTACTGAACAAATCTTTACTCTATCCCTCACTGGAATATTGTAGTAATCAAAATAGTGATCTACTCGTAAGAGCCATTCTTCAACTTCAGTGGAGCCATCATATTCAGGAATTTTCAACCTAGGCACAACAGGTTGCCAATTCCTGCCTTGATAATCATTTCTAGCTACAGAATGCTGATCATGTTGATTTGGTTGCAGGTTAAACCTAGTGCCTGTGTGATTAATTCCCTTAATTCCTGTATTGTACTGAGAATTAGGGTTTTGATTCACCTTTTGGTAAGGGATGTGAACTGCTTCATTGTTGTTATTCACACTCACTGGCTGGTTGAAATTTGAAGCTTGTGTGGGTATTTCACGAGAATCCGTGGAATTAGCATTCACAACTCTTCTAATTTGAAACAATTCATCCATTACTCTTTCAAATTTAGAGATGAGTTGATCGAATCTACCTTCCAAAGCTTGAACCCTAGCTTCTCCGAGCAATGAAGCTCTCGGTGGAGATCCATGGAGAGATCCATGGCAACTCATGCTGGGATCTTCATCTGCTTCCATGTGTGGATCGATGAAGTGCTCTGATACCAATTGATGAGGACCTCTTCCCAAAAGACCATGAACTGTGGTCGAATTGTTGATATTAGCCATTACAGAAGAATTGAGATCAGAATTAGAAGAAATAGAGACAGAATTGGGGATCTGGAAATCTAGGGTTTATTGAGGAAAAGAGGGAAGACGAATTACAAGTGGGAACTATGATTACAAAACTGCCTGCTACTTCTCATCTCCTCTCTTATTTATAGTTGGAGACTTCTCCAATACAATTCTCAAAGCAATTACACAATTACTCTGGCTATAACAGCTTCGGCTGATGTGGCATTTGTGAGGCATTCATACTTGAATGGCTTGGCTCAGGATGGAAAGCACAGTATTAAGACTGATATCAAAGTGTAATACTCTGTTACAGCTCAGAGCATAAGAGTATCACTCTGATACAGCTCAGAGCATAAGAGTATTAGTACAAACAGAGTGTGGAACTCAATATCAGTTGAGAAATTCAACTCAGTGTCAGTTGAGAGGTTCCCTTCAGGTTCCTTTCAAACTCAGGCCATCATTCATCATTGCCAGCTATTCCCTCACTGCCACAACATGCAATGCTTCTAGCCAGGTTCTTATCACCTCTCCTAGCACTTCTTCCATATTTGGATTTGAAAATATGAGAGGAATGTGTAGAGGAGAAAGAGTTTAGGGTTTGGGAAGTTGATGGAGAAGGAAATTAGGGTTTTGAGGGAAGGAGATGTGTTCGGCTGTGTGGGGGAAAGAGGGGATCGGGTATGTATATTAGTTTAGGGTTGACTCTCTAATAAGGATTAGATGGAAAAAGGTTAGAGTTTGAAAATTAGAGGATCTTTCCACAAGCTTATCCTCCTAGGAATGAGTTGGAAGGAATATTCCCTCCACTAACTAATTAGAGCTAAGTAATTAATATTTACAATAGCAATTAAATAGTTTTGACAAAAAGTTACCCTAATGTCATGTCTTCAAATTACGGTAGTTACAGATCGGAGGCTTGTTTCACACACTTATTATGCCATTTTTGAGGGTTCTCATTTGTGTGCATCATCACTCTCCCTTCTACTTTCTACCCCCATTATATGATGGACGTCGCCTAGGGTAATCGTCATCTCCCCACTTGGGAGATGGAAGGTATTGGTCTCAGGATGCCATCTCCCGATGAATGTGAATATTAGTACATTGTTGACCATCTTTTCTGGATAGTTTAGACCAGTGGATACAATTTTGTTGTTGACAATGTCATCCAAGTTGCCCAACCCCCAGGTTTGACACTTCTTCATATGGTTAATGACGCCCAGTAACCGTCATGTCTCCTGAAAAATAGATAGGTAAAATAAAATTAAAACTAACAAATTATAATTTAAAAAATAGAAAAGCGTAACATAATTTACTATATACTTGCCTTGTTATTCTATATCTGATAGGCAATATGGTTCTTGAAAGATTTCAGGAGAGAGCAGCCATTAGGACATGTCTTTATAGAAGGTTCGACCCCATTATCCGTCCTTATTCAGTTGATGGACACTTTTTCTTCATCATCAGAAGAAGTTAAAGCAGAAATGGAGGAGCCTTCTTCTTTGATAGTGTATCAGCCGACAATCTCGAAGTGATATATCTGGATAGGACACCATCGTAGGCTCCGTTATGTTTAAGGGCACTTCACTTGTAAGAAGAGTTTGCAGCGCTCTGCACTCCGACATCATTGACGATTTCCTTTTCGTTTTGAGGTCTCCCTTTGAGGGGATCTCCCCCTGGCCACCACAACAAAGAAGAAATGATCATTCAATATGTATAAATGAAACACATAAATTTATCATAACCTTAACCTTAACAAGATAAATCAGTACTGATAAAATTTTGACAGTCCTGAGATATATAACTCTTTCACCCAGGACTACCAAGATTTTGACGGTCATGCATCATTCATAACGTGACTGTCCCTATTTCTGAAGCTTTGAAACCCCTATAATGGAATTTGAAACCCCCAATAATTGAGAGAAAGAAAAAAAAATCCCCAATATACATTAATTAAAAAATTTTAAAAAAAAATCCTAACAATTGGTGTGTTCAATTTAATTTTTTTTTTTATAAAAAACTAGAAAACATACTTTGAAATGATGGATTTAAATTGCTTTTGAAGATGTCTTGGATTGTGTCATCTTTGAATAGGGTTGCAAGAGGAAGATGAAAAGTAGTTAGAGGAAAAGGGGATAGGAAGAAAGATAGTTGTTTTTGTGTTAGAGAGGAGATGTAACTAGTGTTTGTGTTGAATTGTTTTCTCCCAAACAAATTCACAACTTAAATGTGTTAGTCCCCAGACATAGGATATCTCTTAATAACAAAACAAAATGCTATTAGCATTGACCTTCGGAAATAGATTATTGGCTTTGGGACATCCATGTGGGGGAGACGTGGTTAGAGAGTAACAGGCAATGGCGGAACCAGAAATTCGAATTTAGGTAAGTTGCAGTGGTGTAGAATGGGCTAAGTGTAGACGGACTCACATCAAAAATCCAATTTTTATTTTACATATATTTAAAAAAAAAAAAAATGGGGTCCAACTCTCTATATAGGTTAGCCCTTGGTAAAACGAAAAATTTCATTAAAAATTTCAAATCCATAATGAACCGATGTAAAGCCTCGTTTGGTTCACAGAAAGGAAAGGAAAGCAATTCCTTGCTCTTTTCTACCCTTTGAAAAATTATAATTCTCTATCGATTTTATTTTCCGATGTTTGGAAATGTCAAGAAAATTGGAAAAAAAAAATTAAGGTGGAAAAATGAATCCTTAGATTGATGAAAGGAAGAACTTTCTTCCCTATTTTTCTTTCCATTGTATATCACTTTCATTTTCTTCTCAATTTATTTGGTACCCAAATATAGAAAAATAATAACGTTCGTTTTCCAACCCTATGATTCCGCAAAGCAAACGAGGCCTAAGAGTTACAAGGACTTTTACCCTCTTTTTTTTAAATCGGTTCTTTCATTAAAATACTCTGTAACACGAATCTGCCATATCAAATGGTTTGGTTTTTTGCGCGTCACTCCCGTTAAGCAAAATATAAAGGTGGCGGCTCAAATAAACTCAAGAATCAGAACCCAGACTAACATGCCAATAAGCTATAAAAAAAAAAATCATGAAAAGTATATATTTCTAACTACATTAATCATAAAATTATTTAAGCCATACAATTCTTTCATAGTAGGTGTGGATAATTTAAACCATTCGACTTTTTTCACAGATTCAGTCAGTAAGTGGGCATATTCATCAAGAAGACGGTTATCTTGTGAAATATCATGTTTAGCGTGATTTCATTCTTAATTTCTAATAAAATTGATAACAAAACTTGATGCACCTATGGGGAAAAAAATACAAATTCCATTACAACGGCTAAGTCGCCACGAAATATAATCCTGGTACAATAACTAAGACGAGGTCCGAGAGAGCCCAGTGCCAATTGCCGAACTACATATGCTCTAGATTGGTATCAAAATCATGCCATCTACACCTCACTGCAAATATCCGTGGATTCATTGTCATTCCTGTTACAGCCTTCGCTGGAATTTAAAACTGATCTCTCACGTGAATTTACAAAGTTTGCCAACGCAAATCTTGATTGGTAACAAAATCGATATATATATCCTAGAGCTGATGGCTGCAATTCTGGTCTCTGTCGAAATGAAAGGGAGGATCAGGCCAACCTGTGTTTGAGATTATAAGTTGAATAACTCTGCAATATATTGTACTTGAGTGTAGGGATATGCCTTACCATGTTAGTTCGATCCATTCTCCAATGGTAATATTTCTTCAATTGTCCTCTCCTTTGCCATTTTGGCCTGCAAAGACAAAAGGATCATGTAGCAGAGGAAAAAGAAAAGAGAACGTAGCCCTTTCATTACTTTTACAAGAAAATAAAAGATTGGCAAGTCTTAACACAAGCAAGCGATGAAGCACAACAAAAGAGGATACTCAAGAAAATGGTATCTTTGGCACTCATTAGGTGCAGGAGATTGTAACTATAGGGGGTGTGTGGAGGGGATGGGGGAGAATAAAACAAAACAATACACCAAAAAACCTTCAAGTTCAAGGTGGAGCATACATTGGAGCTGCGAAGTAAGAAATATTGAACTTGGTGAAAGGCCAATTATCAGACACTTAAAGATTGGGGTGGCTTACTGTAATGCTCACGGACTACCAGATGATCAATCTGTATAAACAACATATTAATTAGGAATCTGATCAGTGTTCCGTGTATCATAGTGAAATAAAGTGCAGGAAATGACAGATTCCCCCATATCACCAAGGAGAGGATGAACCCAAACTATCTCACACATGGTATTGTCTATAGCATGATGTTCATCCTCCTGAAGCTGAAACAATGTCGTGTTTCGTGCCATGCCATGTAATAATGGTATCACAAAGAAAATTCCAGTATGCAAGAGCATGTTACGGATGTCATCAAAAATGTAAATAAGACAAATCATGATTGAAGCAGTCAAAGAAACCCTTCATATACAATAAGAGACGATGTCGTCTGTGTACCTCTGCTGAGAGAGTGCATAACCACGAGGACCCATCTCATATCGATGCTAAAGATAATGTCTGACAGACAATGAGAAACATCACCTAGTAATGGTCATGTCAACTATGAACATGATAATACTTACTACTAAGGAAACCAACAACTCTTAACACCAATTGAATTCCACAAACATGGCAGGTGGGAGCCTGTTAGAACCATAGAGAGCTTGAGGAGACGACTAGGAGTGAGGAAAACTTGGTGGCAGCATCATATACCTCGTCTTAAATATTAACCAAAGAACAACATTCTTCCCATATAAATTGGTAGTGACTATCTACGAGCTATGGCCGCATCAAAGAGTGGTGGAGAACAAGTTAAGATTTTTTTGTTATCTTTTATTTTTTTTTAATTTGTTTGTTAGGATAAATCTAAATAAGGAGAATCTTATCTTTTGAGTTGGTTAGGAATTTGACTCATCTTATGGATAAGTATTTAAGGATTTATTTAATCTTCTTTCGATTGATTTATAGTCTACAAATAGTTTGTAAGTTCACAAGTGATTCATCGAAGAATTGAAGAATGAGAAATCAATTTTGTATTTGTATGGTGCGATACCAAAATCCTAAAATAGATCTCTCTATCTTATCTCCTTCTCCGCATTCGACGTTATCAACAAGTTCAAATCAAATATTCATAATTATTACTTGTCTTTATATTAAAATTGTTTGTGATAAATTTATAATAGCTGATTGTTCACATTTCATTTAAACTTCCGCACCGAAATTTTCATAAATTTTAAATTTCGTACTCATCTTATTTTCCTCTAGATATTCATCCAACGTGAAATTGGTATCAAAGGTAAACCATGGTTTAGGAATAATTTTTTATGGGTAGGTAAGATCCATACAAAAATGTCCACACAAAATTCCTCAAAACATATTTGTGTGATAATCGATGTTGCACATGATAAAATACATGCTAAAATGAAAAAGGTTCCTCGATGAATTTTTCAACCATATTAAGACAAAAACTATTGCTAACGATGACCATATATCTTTTAAAAATTCATTAGTAGAACCTACTTAATCTGTCGTAGACAAGTTATCAGTTAGATCAAAATCCGAATCTAGGTTTAGATTTAAACCATTAATAATTTTGACATTTATATATTATCTTTAGGAGAATTAAATAGATCATTTGATGAAACCAATGAATTTAAAGAACCTATTAAGTCATCTCAATATTTGAAGGTGTCCCAACAATCAAACCCATGAACAATTTCTATTATATGTTTGTTACAAATAATTGCAATAGTTTGCAGAAATAATGATTAATTGTAGGGACGAACATTTTACTTCTTCGGACGCATGGAACATTCATCATTTATAGAGTTGCCTGATGTTATTTGCCAATTGGACATTCAATTTCTTCGACCTCTACAACCGCTATTACCAATGTGGGGTTTCGTCATCTTTCCAGAAGTCTTTGTGTTAACTATACTACTGAAGCATAGACCTCCACTATGGTCGATTTGGAGGACATTGCCAGGAGCATAATTTTCGAATTCCACGCTTATATGATTTACCAAGAGGTATATTTTTCGAAGCCAAGAAGAATAATGGAAAACAAGTTGGGTTTTCAGTTAATTTTTAGAAAAAAAAAAAATTAGTTTGTTTGTCAGGATAAATATAAATAAGGAAAATTTTATCTCTTAAGTTGGTTTGGGATAGTTTGGGATTTGATTATCTTATGGATAAGTATTTAATCTTCTTTCAATTGATTATAGTCTATAAGTTCAGAAGTTATACATCGAAAAATTGAAGAATGAGAAATATATTTTGAATTTGTATGATGTGATGCCAAACCCTAAAGTGGATCTCTTTATTTTATCTTATTCTCCGCCTCCGACGTTAACAACACGTCATTCTAAAACGAATATTCATAATTATTATTTTTGTCTTTCTATTAAAATGATTTATGATAAATTTATAATAATTGATTGTTCACGTTTCATTTAAAGCTTCCGTGTCCAAATTTTTATAAATTCCAAATTTCATACTCGATCTTATTTTCCTATAGATCTTCGTCTCGCGTCAAAGAGAGAAATGGATGGTAGTAATTCTTACCAACATTCGCAAAAGCCTTCTTATAAACAATATTGAACTCTTGGATGAAGCTATGAGTCTCAAGTTAGATGCTCTACACGCGTGTGTGTATATATATATGTGTGTGTGTGTGTCTTTTCCTTCCTGAGGCGGCGGTGATTAGGGATCCCGTTCTAGGTCTTCCTCTGTGTTCGGCGCAGCTAGGGTCGACCAGGCTCCCTCCATCCGGTGGCTGCCTTCTTTCCCCCCTTCCCCTCCCCAACCTTCTTTCCTCCTCCGCTCCTACCTTCCTCGTCTGATTCCCCTGGGTTCTGCCCCTTCCGCGGAGGTCTGGGTTTCATGAGCAGCTCCTATGCGGCTGTGGTTCGTGGCCCGCCTTCAGCGGCGGTAGTGGGTGGTGTGCAGTCTACAGCCCTTCAGTGGACATGGTCCATAGGGCATTGGCTGAATTTAAGTTTGTTGGCTCGGTGTCAGAGGGGGTCATCAATTCGAAGCCTATGCTCCTGCGGCCTAGTATCGAGGAGGATTTCCTCAGAATGAGGTCAAAAGATCTCTATTTCGTGGCAGGCGCTCCCATTAGGCTCTTTAGATAGTCACCTGATTTATCGCTGCTTCGCGAGTCTTCGTCTGTGTTAGTCTGGGTATCCTTTCCGGAGATCCCCTCGCATTTGTTCGCTAAGGAAGCCATCTTTGCAATCGTACGGAGTTTCAACTCGTCATTAAAGTTCGAAAAGACAACTGAAGTTCTTTCGTGCCCCTATCGTGCCCGTATTCTGATGGAATTGGATATTAGCAAACCACTACCATCTCGAATTCGGATTATCCTGCCTCATGGTTGTACCTATTGGCAATCAGTTGAGGATGAGAACCACCTCAATTTCTGTTCTCTCTGCCTACATCAAGGTCATGTCGCAATATCTTGTAAAAGACATCTTAACTTAGAAAAAGGAAAGACATCACGGAAAGGGAAAGAAGCAATGAAGGAGAAGGTTCCGGTTAACGGGTGTGCAGATTATATTAACAACGAGAAGGTGTGGCGAGACGATCCCAAGGTTACCACTGGAGACAAGGCCTCACATAGAGATTCTTAAGAGGGGTATGGGAGTTCCGATCTCTGTGGGAGATGACACATAGCTGTGAGCCTCAGCCTACGATGGTTTTCTCTGGCAGGGATCAGGAGCAGAGAGAGGCAGGTTCTTGTGGGGAATTAGCAGGTCAGCTAATCTCATTTCGCTCTCCTCCACAGGAAATAGACATTGGACTAGTTGTGGAGGTTGGTGAGGGATCTTAGGTGAACGAGGACTCCGAGAATATCGACTTCACGATTGGCAACATCTGGGAAGCGCTTGTGGGGATCCAGGAGGAAGGCTTCCTCTTATAAGTCTCCGTTGCTAATAAAGACCAAACAAGGCAGAACGGGAAATAACACAATGGTGTCGTCGATGTCCCTTGGATCTGTGGCGAAACCAACTCTAAATTCAGCAAACAAATCATTATGATCCGCATTCTGATTTGGAATGTGAGGGGCATTGCGGGAAGACAAACCATGAACAGGTTGCAGAATCTTAAATAATTACATAATATTTATATTCTGGCTGTGATTGAAGCTAAGGTTTCAGAAGAGAAAATGGATCACTATAGGCTTAAGTTAGGAGTTGACCATGCAGTGACTAGTAGCAAAGACGGATGTTTTTTAGGAGTGATTACAAAACTAAGGTTATCGACGATGGAGAGCAAGCTATCTCTGTGGAGTTCGCTCATCTGAAGTTGTCCAAGACTTCGATTCTCTCCATAGTGCATGGAGGCAACACTAAAAAGAAGCGGCGTGCACTATGGGATAATCTTCTGCAGATTTCGAAAGACTTCAAGGAAATGCGTTGGATTTGCGGCAGTGATTTCAACGCTATCTCCTTCTCAGAGAAGAAGGTTGGAGGGAATGTGCCGGACACGGGGTTTATGGCTGAGTTCAACCAATTCATCTTCGACGCGCACCTGCTTCCCCTATCTTTTTATGGGAACAGATTTACGTGGAGTAACATGCGCGACGGCTTTGTCGGGCAATAGTCTCGCCTTGATCGGGTCCTAGTAAATCAATTCTGGCTGGACTTGTGTACAGTTCCTCGGTGGCACACCTCAATCAGTCCGAGTCGGACCATTCGCCCCTGCTTTTGGAGATTGCCGCTACGTCTCCGCAATTCCGAAAGGTTTGCAAGTTTCAATCATTCTGGAGCAAACATGATGATTTCCAAGGGGTTGTGCGCCAAGCTTGGGGGTCCGTTCATCTCTCAAACCTGCTGATTCGGGTTGCTCAAAAGCTGAAGGCTATGCGGAAGGCCCTGACTCACTGGAGTAGGTGCTCGTACAGTAATATTTTCCAAGAAACCAGGCATGTAGAAGATGAGGCCGCGTGTGCGGAAATTGAATATGATCGTGACGGGTCTCAGGAACAGAGACGTTTCGTCCACGTTGCCCGCGCTGACTTAAAACAACGCATAGCCGTTGAAGAAGACTTCTGGTGTCAGAAAGCTCGTCTTCTTTGGGAGCTCGATGGAGACAAGAACTCAAAATTCTTCCACGCATGTGTGAGACACAAGAGAAGCAAGCTCTTTATCCACAAAATCCTTGATACTGCGGGCAATGTTCTTGACACTCAAGGGGCTATTAGGGAAGAAGCTGAACGATTTTCTGCTAAACTCTTTGAGAAGGAATCTGTTAAGAAAGATGTGAAATTGCTTGATGTCATTCCCCTTTTAATCACTCAAGAGGAAAATGACAAGCTCACTAAGCCCACAACCACAGCTGAAGTCAGGGTGGTAGTGATGGCCTTGAAAAAGGACAATGCTCCTAGGCCAGACGGTTTTCGGGGGAATTCTTCAGGAAGTGTTAGGATACGGTGAAGCAGGATCTTGTTGATGTGGTGAATGCCAGACAGTGCTCGGGTCTATCAGTTAGATCAAAATCCGAATCTAGGTTTAGATTTAAACCATTAATAATTTTGACATTTATATATTATCTTTAGGAGAATTAAATAGATCATTTGATGAAACCAATGAATTTAAAGAACCAATTAAGTCATCTCAATATTTGAAGGTGTCCCAACAATCAAACCCATGAACAATTTCTATTATATGTTTGTTACAAATAATTGCAATAGTTTGCAGAAATAATGATTAATTGTAGGGACGAACATTTTACTTCTTCGGACGCATGGAACATTCATCATTTATAGAGTTGCCTGATGTTATTTGCCAATTGGACATTCAATTTCTTCGACCTCTACAACCGCTATTACCAATGTGGGGTTTCGTCATCTTTCCAGAAGTCTTTGTGTTAACTATACTACTGAAGCATAGACCTCCACTATGGTCGATTTGGAGGACATTGCCAGGAGCATAATTTTCGAATTCCACGCTTATATGATTTACCAAGAGGTATATTTTTCGAAGCCAAGAAGAATAATGGAAAACAAGTTGGGTTTTCGTTTAATTTTTAGAAAAAAAAAATTAGTTTGTTTGTCAGGATAAATATAAATAAGGAAAATTTTATCTCTTAAGTTGGTTTGGGATAGTTTGGGATTTGATTATCTTATGGATAAGTATTTAATCTTCTTTCAATTGATTATAGTCTATAAGTTCAGAAGTTATACATCGAAAAATTGAAGAATGAGAAATATATTTTGAATTTGTATGATGTGATGCCAAACCCTAAAGTGGATCTCTTTATTTTATCTTATTCTCCGCCTCCGACGTTAACAACACGTCATTCTAAAACGAATATTCATAATTATTATTTTTGTCTTTCTATTAAAATGATTTATGATAAATTTATAATAATTGATTGTTCACGTTTCATTTAAAGCTTCCGTGTCCAAATTTTTATAAATTCCAAATTTCATACTCGATCTTATTTTCCTATAGATCTTCGTCTCGCGTCAAAGAGAGAAATGGATGGTAGTAATTCTTACCAACATTCGCAAAAGCCTTCTTATAAACAATATTGAACTCTTGGATGAAGCTATGAGTCTCAAGTTAGATGCTCTACACGCGTGTGTGTATATATATATATATGTGTGTGTGTGTGTCTTTTCCTTCCTGAGGCGGCGGTGATTAGGGATCCCGTTCTAGGTCTTCCTCTGTGTTCGGCGCGGCTAGGGTCGACCAGGCTCCCTCCATCCGGTGGCTGCCTTCTTTCCCCCCTTCCCCTCCCCAACCTTCTTTCCTCCTCCGCTCCTACCTTCCTCGTCTGATTCCCCTGGGTTCTGCCCCTTCCGCGGAGGTCTGGGTTTCATGAGCAGCTCCTATGCGGCTGTGGTTCGTGGCCTGCCTTCGGCGGCGGTAGTGGGTGGTGTGCAGTCTACAGCCCTTCAGTGGACATGGTCCATAGGGCATTGGCTGAATTTAAGTTTGTTGGCTCGGTGTCAGAGGGGGTCATCAATTCGAAGCCTATGCTCCTGCGGCCTAGTATCGAGGAGGATTTCCTCAGAATGAGGTCAAAAGATCTCTATTTCGTGGCAGGCGCTCCCATTAGGCTCTTTAGATAGTCACCTGATTTATCGCTGCTTCGCGAGTCTTCGTCTGTGTCAGTCTGGGTATCCTTTCCGGAGATCCCCTCGCATCTGTTCGCTAAGGAAGCCATCTTTGCAATCGTACGGAGTTTCAACTCGTCATTAAAGTTCGAAAAGACAACTGAAGTTCTTTCGTGCCCCTATCGTGCCCGTATTCTGATGGAATTGGATATTAGCAAACCACTACCATCTCGAATTCGGATTATCCTGCCTCATGGTTGTACCTATTGGCAATCAGTTGAGGATGAGAACCACCTCAATTTCTGTTCTCTCTGCCTACATCAAGGTCATGTCGCAATATCTTGTAAAAGACATCTTAACTTAGAAAAAGGAAAGACATCACGGAAAGGGAAAGAAGCAATGAAGGAGAAGGTTCCGGTTAACGGATGTGCAGATTATATTAACAACGAGAAGGTGTGGCGAGACGATCCCAAGGTTACCACTGGAGACAAGGCCTCACATAGAGATTCTTAAGAGGGGTATGGGAGTTCCGATCTCTGTGGGAGATGACACAGGTAGCTGTGAGCCTCAGCCTACGATGGTTTTCTCTGGCAGGGATCAGGAGCAGAGAGAGGCAGGTTCTTGTGGGGAATTAGCAGGTCAGCTAATCTCATTTCGCTCTCCTCCACAGGAAATAGACATTGGACTAGTTGTGGAGGTTGGTGAGGGATCTTAGGTGAACGAGGACTCCGAGAATATCGACTTCACGATTGGCAACATCTGGGAAGCGCTTGTGGGGATCCAGGAGGAAGGCTTCCTCTTATAAGTCTCCGTTGCTAATAAAGACCAAACAAGGCAGAACGGGAAATAACACAATGGTGTCGTCGATGTCCCTTGGATCTGTGGCGAAACCAACTCTAAATTCAGCAAACAAATCATTATGATCCGCATTCTGATTTGGAATGTGAGGGGCATTGCGGGAAGACAAACCATGAACAGGTTGCAGAATCTTAAATAATTACATAATATTTATATTCTGGCTGTGATTGAAGCTAAGGTTTCAGAAGAGAAAATGGATCACTATAGGCTTAAGTTAGGAGTTGACCATGCAGTGACTAGTAGCAAAGACGGATGTTTTTTAGGAGTGATTACAAAACTAAGGTTATCAACGATGGAGAGCAAGCTATCTCTGTGGAGTTCGCTCATCTGAAGTTGTCCAAGACTTCGATTCTCTCCATAGTGCATGGAGGCAACACTAAAAAGAAGCGGCGTGCACTATGGGATAATCTTCTGCAGATTTCGAAAGACTTCAAGGAAATGAGTTGGATTTGCGGCAGTGATTTCAACGCTATCTCCTTCTCAGAGAAGAAGGTTGGAGGGAATGTGCCGGACAAGGGGTTTATGGCTGAGTTCAACCAATTCATCTTCGACGCGCACCTGCTTCCCCTATCTTTTTATGGGAACAGATTTACGTGGAGTAACATGCGCGACGGCTTTGTCGGGCAATAGTCTCGCCTTGATCGGGTCCTAGTAAATCAATTCTGGCTGGACTTGTGTACAGTTCCTCGGTGGCACGCCTCAATCAGTCCGAGTCGGACCATTCGCCCCTGCTTTTGGAGATTGCCGCTACATCTCCGCAATTCCGAAAGGTTTGCAAGTTGCAATCATTCTGGAGCAAACATGATGATTTCCAAGGGGTTGTGCGCCAAGCTTGGGGGTCCGTTCATCTCTCAAACCTGCTGATTCGGGTTGCTCAAAAGCTGAAGGCTATGCGGAAGGCCCTGACTCACTGGAGTAGGTGCTCGTACAGTAATATTTTCCAAGAAACCAGGCATGTAGAAGATGAGGCCGCGTGTGCGGAAATTGAATATGATCGTGACGGGTCTCAGGAACAGAGACGTTTCGTCCACGTTGCCCGCGCTGACTTAAAACAACGCATAGCCGTTGAAGAAGACTTCTGGTGTCAGAAAGCTCGTCTTCTTTGGGAGCTCGATGGAGACAAGAACTCAAAATTTTTCCACGCATGTGTGAGACACAAGAGAAGCAAGCTCTTTATCCACAAAATCCTTGATACTGCGGGCAATGTTCTTGACACTCAAGGGGCAATTAGGGAAGAAGCTGAACGATTTTCTGCTAAACTCTTTGAGAAGGAATCTGTTAAGAAAGATGTGAAATTGCTTGATGCCATTCCCCTTTTAATCACTCAAGAGGAAAATGACAAGCTCACTAAGCCCACAACCACAGCTGAAGTCAGGGTGGTAGTGATGGCCTTGAAAAAGGACAATGCTCCTAGGCCAGACGGTTTTCGGGGGAATACTTCAGGAAGTGTTAGGATACGGTGAAGCAGGATCTTGTTGATGTGGTGAATGCCTTTCTTGAAGGAGCGGGGTACCCAAAGGCTATTTCTAGCACCCTTCTAGTGCTGATTCCCAAATCTCAGGACCCGAAATCCTTTGCGGACTTTCGTCCTATTAGCTTGTGCACCTTTGTCGACAAGATAATTTCGAGACTGATTGCCAACAAACAGAATGTTCGGGCTCGTTCCGAAGATAGTTTCAAAGGAGCAGAGTGGCTTTGTGCAAGGCAAAGAGATTATTGATAACATTATGCTCGCTCATGAGCTCGTTAGCAGTATGGGTTTACCGAAGAGAGGAGGTAACACAACTATCATGATGGATATGGAGAAAGCCTACAGCAAGCTCGATTGGCAACTGCTCATTTGAATCCTTCGGCGGTTAGGATCTTCCGAAGCTTGGATCGACATCATTTGGCTGTCGGTAGGAAACTCTTGGTTTTCTCCAGTTATTAATGGGGTATCTTCGATTGGCAACTGTTCATTTGGGTCCTTCGGCGGTTAGGGTTTTCCGAAGCTTGGATCCACATCATTTGGCGGTCGGTAGGAAACTCTTGGTTTTCTTCGGTTATTAATGGGGTATCTTCCGGGTTTCCTCAAATCCAATCGCGATGTTCGTCAAGGCGACCCATTATCTCCTATCTTCATCATAGCGGCGGAAGTGTTGAGCCGTAATTTGATCAAGATAAGTTCCAAGCCGAGCTTTCAACGTTTCCAAACCACTGGTGGCTTTTCCTAGTGATACATCTGTCCTACGTTGATGACGTGCTTATTTTCTCGTCTGGATATAAGCGCGCGGTGCGACGTATCGGTGAAGTGTTGCGGAAGTATGAACTAGTTTCGGACCAAGAGGTGAACAAATCCAAGAGTTGTCTATTCGTGCATATGAGTCATCCTCCTCTTTGCTTAATGAGGAGTTGGCTATCATTTCTGGATTTTCGATGAGGACTCCTCTCCTTTACTTTGGTTGTCTTCTGAATTATGGGAGAAGGAATGCGGCGATGTTTGAACCCCTTATCTTTAAAGTCAAGCACAAAATTGAAGGGTAGCCTAACTGTCACTCTCTGTTCCCAAATATACGTATTTGAAGCGTATTATTTTTCTTGCTTGCATGATTAGTATATTGTATGAGACTAGACCCATTCTTTGATTTATCTTGGTTCATGGTTTAAATTGTTGGGTTGGTTTAATCATAGGTTCACCATGGTCTAAATCTCAAATCTTCATGTATATAAGTCTAACATTTTTTTTCTCTCGTGTTTTCTCCCTACAAGTCTTAAGCAAGTACACCTTACATTAGAAATAGAGAAATCCTCTATATTATTGGTTCATTATGTTTGTTATGTGTTTTTAACCACTTTTAATACTTTGAGTTTTCGGTTTTGATGGCTAGATATGAGTAGATCTACAATTGAAGTTTAGGATTTTCATGGGTTCCATGTGTTTTTCGTGGTTTTGATCTACTAAAACATAGTATTTTAGAAAAATAGTTTTTGGGGTTGATGAATCACTTCATTTCGAACATTTTGGCTTTTGTTTCACTTGATTCGGAGTTAAAATAAAAATTTTATGAAGAAAATAATTTTCGAATTTTTGGAACTTTTCTGCCATGGCTGAACTTACTGTCTGGAGAAGACGAAATTCTCATACGGCCAGCACAATATGCGACCGAGACTTCCATTCGACATGATCCTTATGTGACCTGGACTCTTTACCGTATAACCAACCAGCATGTGTCCATCTTGTTTGATGCATAACTGACCATTACACAGCGTTCTGGAGCTAAGTGACAAAACCCCTTGTGTTTTGTTCGCTGGACGAATGAGAAATTCACTAAGTCCAAAGAGCAATATGCGGCCGAGTGACTTATGCGGCAAGCAGAGCATGCGGCTACCTTCCTTGGACGCATGACTCTAAACCGTTGGCACATAATTCTGTGACTTTGTCCTTTCTCTCTGAAACACTTTATTGTATGTCGCATCAGTCATATCAATTACTTTATGTCACTTCACTGACACTTCATTTATTGTCCGTCACTTTAACACTTGTCCCAAGGAGTAGACTTTAACCCTGAACATGCGGCCTAGAGACATATGCGGCCAGGACTTTCCATACTGCCTGGACTTCATATGCGGCCGAGAGACATATACGGCCTTGATTGTTTAAATGAATGTTTTCTTATTCTTAAGTGATATATTTGGGTTAATGCTTGTGTTATGATTCTAAGGAAAAATGGATTTAGTAACCAGACCTCGTGCCAAGCATGACCGTGAGCTAAGATTGGCTATGAACATGGCATGCGTTGAACTGAGATTTCAGTAAGATCCAGACTAAATGGATAGTGACTAACCGGCTATGTGCATGACATAAGCATTTGTGTTACAATGTGATATTGA
This sequence comes from Iris macrosiphon, assembly GCA_036927795.1. Taxonomy (NCBI): domain Eukaryota; kingdom Viridiplantae; phylum Streptophyta; class Magnoliopsida; order Asparagales; family Iridaceae; genus Iris; species Iris macrosiphon. The sequence continues at coordinate 89,502,522 of JAYESA010000016.1, forward strand.
TTCATGTGACCTAATGTATAATTGGTAATTGGACTCGAATACTGTATCCGTGCTAATACAAATTATTGTCTGAAAGTATATATGATCGGATGTGCGCCGAGATGCGACATACCGTTTCACGTGTTAAGTGATTTATATTTGGGTTGTACATCGAAAATGCCTCCAAATTCTTGAAAGCGTGATATTATAAATATATATTATTTTTCCAGCATGTACATGATATGCGAGTCAACTACCAAAGCGTGGCTAGGATATTGATTGACTGAATGTTACGTACACGCTCGGGTGAATTCAGACTGAACTTCCATGGATTCGTATCTAGCGTGCCCGTACTTTATACGACATCTTAAGAAAAAAATTCAGGTGACCACGCCTTTGAGATTTCGAACACAATATAGGACTAATTAGGTAACTAAAAGTGGTAGTAACATTTGAACCGCACCTTGAAATTCTCAGGTGACCTTCCTTGGACACATGACTCTGAACCGTTGGCACATAATTATGTGACTTTGTCATTTCTCTCTGACACTTTATTGCATGTCACATCAGTCACATCAATTACTTTATGTCACTTCACTGACACTTCATTTATTGTCCGTCACTTCAACACTTGTCCCAAGGAGTAGACTTTAACCCTGAGCATGCGGCCTAGAGACATATGCGGCCAGGACTTCCCATGCGGCCTGGACTTCATATGCGGCCTAGACTTCATATGCGGCCTTGATTGTTTAAATGAATGTTTTCTTATTCTTAAGTGATTTATATTTGGGTTAATGCTTGTGTTATGATTCTAATAAAAAATTGATTTAGTAACCAGACCTCGAGCCAGACATGACCATGAGCTAAGATTGGTTATGAACATAGCTTGAGTTGAACTGAGAGTTCAGTATGAACCAGACTAAGTGGATAGTGACTAACCGGTTATGTGCATGACATAAGCATTCGTGTTACAATTTGATCTTGATTCATATGACCCAATGTATAATTGGTAATTGGACTTGAATAATGTATCCGTGCTAATACAAATTATTGCCTGAAAATGATTATGATCGGATGTGCGTCGAGGTGCGACATACCGTGTCACGTGTTAAGTGATTTATATTTGGGTTGTGCATCGAGAATGCCTCTAAATTCTTGAACGCGTGATATTATAAATATAAATTGTTTTCCCAGCACGGGCATGATATGTGAGTCAACTACCAAAGCGTGGCTAGGATATTGATTGACTGAATGTTGCATATTCAGACCGAACTTTCATGGATTCGTAGACATGACCATAAGCTAAGATTGGTTATGAACATAGCATGAGTTGAACTGAGAGTTCAGTATGAACCAGACTAAGTGGATAGTGACTAACCGACTATGTGCATGACATAAGCATTCGTGTTACAATTTGATCTTGATTCATGTGACCCAATGTATAATTGGTAATTGGACTCGAATAATGTATCCGTGCTAATACAAATTATTGCCTCAAAATGATTATGATCGGATGTGCGTCGAGGTGCGACATACCGTGTCACGTGTTAAGTGATTTATATTTAGGTTGTGCATCGAGAATGCCTCTAAATTCTTGAACGTGTGATATTATAAATATAAATTGTTTCCCCAACACGGACATGATATGCGAGTCAACTTCCAAAGCGTGGCTAGGATATTGATTGACTGAATGTTGCATATCCAAACCGAACTTCCATGGATTCGTATCTAGCGTGTCCGTACTTTGTACGACATCTTAACAAAAATTCTCAGGTGACTACGCCTTGAGATTTCGAACACAATATAGGACTAATTAGGTAACTAAAAGTGATAGTAACATTTGGAGGGAACGGTATCCCGAGATCATGCCAACGAATCTTCCTACAGAGATTCATTCTAAGTGCGTTGTGGGCTAGCCACCACAGATACTATATATCATCTGCCTTAGTGGAGTGCAGTATCTGACATATTATTACACCGACCATTGTCTCCCTATATGAGCACTGGAACCGCTAATACCGTGTTTTAGCGCAGTGGCCCTACGAAAAACTGGTGAATCATAAAGTGCATGTATATTCCTTATTTGGCTCGGTTAGCTCATGTTCGGCAATGACGTGATCTGATGATGCCTATTATGCATGATTTTTGAGATTACCTCAGACTCCACAAATAGCAAGCCGTACAAGTGATTGGCCGATATAAGAAAATGGACTTGGTTGTGATTGTATTATTCGGTTAGTAGCCTAAGGAGATGGACTATCATAGTATGATGGTTCAACCCTTGTCCTTATTTGGTTGTAGGGTTGGGCCTTTACGCTAGGGTATGTCATGGACCCAAGTTTCGAGAGTGAACCTATGTATTATTATAATTATTTTTGGATTTTTGTTTCTCCATTTCGTGCTTCCTTTGTGATACTTGCTATTTGGGGTCTAACCCCACTAGTTTTGCATGGCCAGGTCTAGAGCCAGCACCCGAGGATCCAGCGTACTATCCCCCAACTTATGACGCGTACCAGGAACATGGTCGCAGAAGATAACGAGTAGGTTTTATTCTTCCCTGCTCGTCCTTGTACATTTATTTTTTTTAGGCGTTTAGCCACCAACACCTGTTAGTCGGCACGTCTGGTCATTAGTCTCCTTACATGATTGTATTAATTCAGACTGCAGCTGATCACTGTCATGTACTTTTGATACTCTGACAGCTTATTTTGCACAGCTGGTCTCTAGAAGTTTAGAACATTTTGACAAAGCGTTTGGGACGCTTTATTGCTTTATCATAATTGCTCTATGTTTACTGTTTTTCTTGTTTGAATGATTGAGAAGTAGAAGTTCTTGACCATAGGAGACTTGATTGTAGTATGCACGCTCATCTTATTACAGCCGTGATCGCCGTACGACGTATAGTACCTTGTATGGGATAGCTGGCCATGTCCGTCTCCGTATTTCGGTACTGGTGCGTGACAAGGTTTTAGTAGTGGCACATGCAAGTCTGTTCTTCAGACTTGTAAGGTGTCATGGTCATAGAAGTCTCAATCAAACATGATCCTTCTTGAAATTCTGAATTCATCATCTTCGATACTCAGCTTGAAATTTTCTAGATTGATTGCTTCCTTGTTCCTTCTCGTCCTGTACTTGATTGTTTCTTGTGCTCTTCTTTAGGACTTCTCCTTCCCCCGATGCTGCAACAACAAGAGAGGCAGAGTTGACAATGGAATGAGATCCTGTAGAACCCCAACCAAGGATCCGAGTTGAGCCCACGATAAATAGGACAGAGCAGCAGACTCCAAGTGTTCCCGTACCTCTCGCAGTGCCGACAATACTGGATATCCTGACCTTGCTAGAGATTATCCGTGGATTGTTGGCTGCCCAACAACACTAGATGGTGGTGCAACAACAACAATAGCAACACCAGCAACAACAGTTTCAGCAGCAGGAACAAAATGTCTTGTTGAACCAAGGGTTGCAGACGGCTCTAGAACGAGACGGGACAACAGATTATGGGGCATCTGTTAGATTTTGCAGACTGAACCCCAGATATTTCGATGGCACGGAGGACACAATCACGGCAGATGATTGGCTCCAGGATATTGAGACCATTCTGGCAGCAGCTAAAGTTTCGACCGAGGAACAGGTTGACCTGGTTCGCTTACAGCTCCAGGATCTTGCAAGAGATTGGTGGGTCACGATGGAGGTAAGATTTAGGTGTCCTATTTCGTTGGATGATTTCAGGACCCGGCTCAGGACGAAGTACTTTGTGATTGTGGCTCAGTGTGAGTTGCAGCAAAGGTTCATTAACCTCAAGCAGGCTGGAAGGACAGTAGACTACGCGGCGGAGTTTTGCCGACTAAGCAGGTTTGCACCAACCATGGTGGCAACAGAGTTGGAGAGAGCAATGAGGTTCCAGCAGGGACTTCACTTGGAAATCATACACATGGTAGAGGTGCATGACTACCAGACTTTTGAGGCGGTATTGATAGCAGCAAAGAGGGTTGAGCTTACTTCTCAAAGGATGGCATCAAGAAGAGTAGATCGGAAGAGGCCTTATGGACAGAGCAATGAGGGAGGGCCAGTACCGCGAACGTCAGCACCATCCCCTGGCATTCACATCCATGATGTGACACAGAGGAGGCCAGTGATCTCGACAGTGATGGCACCAAATCGGCATTAGCAGCCGAGGCAGCAGCAGCAGCGACGGGAAACGCCGACAGGTTGTACCTATTGTGGCAAAAGAGGTCATATCCGGGATGTTTGTCGGACATCTAACAGACTATACTTGAGATGTGGGAGCCCTGATCACAAGATTGCCGCATGCCCATTGATACAGAGGCCAGAAGGGCCAGTACAACAGTTTCCTGCATTGCCAGCTCCAAGTGCGGTGCAGCAAGGACCAGCAGCAGCAGTACGACCTTTAGCTCAGCGTCCGTTGCCGATGCAGGCCTAGCTTTATAGACAGCAACAACAGCAGAATCAGTAGGGACTGCAACAACGGCAGAAAGGAAGACAGCAGCAAGGAGCCCGGCAAGGCCAAGGGCAGGCGCTCATCTTGTCTTTGGAGGAAGCTATGGCGTTGGACGACATAGTGGCAGGTAACATTTCCGTTACAACATTTCCTGCCATAGCTTTAATTGATTATGTAGCTTCACACTCATTTATATCTGTGCAATATGCGACACGTATTGGATTGAATTTGAGGCATTGCCAGAGAGGCTGAATATACTCACTAGCAATGGGATCGTAGAAGTTAGTAGGGTATGCCTAGCATATCCAGTCATAGTATGTGGGCATTTATTACCTGCAAAGTTGATCGAGTTCCCTATGGGTAACTTTGACGTTATCTTAGGTATGGACTGGTTAAGAGATAGTCATGAAACGATAGACTGTCATAAGGGTAGAGTGTTGTTTAGAATTCCCGGTCTAAAAGAATTTGTCCTTAGCAGAATAGCAAAAGACCAGCATAAGAGAGGAGTCGCAACAGTAGCAAAGGAAGAAGACCCGATACCCAAGTTAGTTGAAGAATTTATGGATATCTTTCCCAACGAGCTTCCCGGATTACCCCCGGTTAAAGAAGTAGAGTTCTGTATAGAGTTGATGCCAGGAGCAGAACCAGTATCCCAGAAGGTATAGCCAATGTCACCATCGGAGCTTGATCAGTTATATCGACACGTGGAAGAACTGAAGGCGAAGAAGTTTATTCGGACCAGTAGATCATCGTAGGGAGCACCAGCGGTATTGGTGAAGAAAAAGGATAGATCGACGCGGTTGTGTATGGATTACAGGCGGTTGAATGCAGTGACCGTGAAGAACAAGTATCATTACCAAGGATCGATGATTTGTTTGACCAATTAAGCAGAGCAAAAGTCTTCTCCAAGATAGATTTACGATCAGGATATCATCAGGTGCGAGTTCGGGAGCAGGATATACCGAAGACAGCATTTAGGTCACGATATGGACGTTACAAATTCCTAGTTATGCCACTCGGACTGACTAATGCTCCATCGGTATTCATGGATTTGATGAACCGTATATTCATGCCATACTTGGACCAATTTGTGGCAGTATTCATCGACGACATTCTTGTGTATTCTCGTAATGAGGAGGAGCATAAAGAACATCTCAGGATAGTAATGCAAACTTTGAGGGAGCACCAGTTATATGCGAAGCTTAGTAAGTATGAGGTTTGGCTGGATCACATATCCTTTTTTGGGCACATTATTTCTAGAGCAGGAGTGTCAGTGGATCCCAAGAATGTAGATGCAGTAGAGAACTGGCCAGTACCGAAGACAGTAGCAGAAGTGCGTAGTTTTCTGGGCTTAGCAGGATACTACAGAAGATTTGTGTCAGACTTTGCTAAGATCTCGGCACCTTTGACTCGGATGACACGCAAGAAAATTAATTTGTGTGGTCAGCGGAATGTCAGATAGCCTTTGAATAGTTGAAGAAGTTAATCTTTGCACCAATCCTTACTCTTCCAGCAGACTCCGGAGCATTCACAGTGTATTGTGATGCATCTGGCAAAGGACTTGGGTGTGTTTTGATGCAACAAGGGAGAGTGATAGCGTAGGCTTCTCGGCAGGTCAGGGATCACGAGAAGAACTATCCAACTCACGATTTGGAGTTAGCAGTAGTAGTGTTCGCACTTAAGTTATAGAGGCACTACGTATATGGCGATCGAGTAGAAATATTCACGGATCATAAGAGTTTAAAGTATGTATCCACGCAGAAGGACCTGAACATGAGACAGAGAAGGTGGCTAGAGTTGTTAAAAGACTATGACGTGGAACTTCAGTACCATCCAGGCAAGGCTAATGTAGTAGCTGATGCACTTAGCAGAAGAGGTGGCAAATTTATGTTGACTACTCAGAAGCACATTCTAGAAGACTTAAGAGAGATGGGTATCAAGATAGTACTTCCACAGAGTACAGGAGTTCAGACCAGCCTATAGATTCAGTCAACTTTGGTAGATAGAACCAAGCTAGCTCAGGCAGAGGACCCAAAGATTCAAAAGCTACGAGAAGAATATGAGTCAGGTCTTCGGAAGGAGTTGACAATACATGCGGATGGAACGCTAAGGTTTGGAAATCGTCTATGCGTACCAAGTGGGAATATTTGGCAAGAAGTTATGACTGAAGCATATAGTTCCCAGTATTCCATTCATCCGGGAGACACGAAGATATATCAAGATATCAAGCAACACTTTTGGTGGAATGGATTGAAGAGAAAAATAGCACGCTTCGTATCGCGATGTCTGATATGTCAGCAAGTGAAGGCAGAACAACAAAGACCAGCAGGATTATTGCAGTCGCTCCCTATTCTAGAGTGGGAGTGGAAACACATCATGATGGACTTTATGACCAATTTACCTATATCACCGACTGGTCGAGATGCAGTTTGGCTGATAGTGATCGGCTCACGAAAGTGAGCATATTTTCTCCCCTTCAGAGTGGGACAGTCTACAGAGCGGTTAGCAGATTTGTATATACGAAAGATTGTGAGACAGCATAGAGTGCCAGTAAGCATAGTATCAGACCGAGACACAAGGTTCAATTCTCATTTCTAGAAAAGCTTGCACGAGAGATTGGATACCAAGTTAAGATTCAGCACAACGTACCACCTCCAGACAGACGGACAATCAGAGAGAACTATCCAAACTTTGAAGGATATGCTACGAGCATGTACCCTAGACCTTGGTGGATCTTGGAAGAATCACCTTCACTTGATGGAATTCTCGTATAACAATAGTTATCATGTCAGTATTCAGATGGCACCTTTCGAAGCACTGTACAGCAGGAAGTGTAGATCACCGTTGTCTTGGGACGACATTGGTGAGCGAAAGATGTTAGGCCCCAAAATGATCACACAGACAATAGAGATTGTCAGGCAGATCAGAGAGCGACTTCGGGTTGCGCAAGATCGATATCGTCACTGGGCATATCAGCATCGTAGGTCTTTAGAGTTTCGTGTCGGCGACCACGTGTTTTTGCGGATTTCGCCTACCTGTGGAGTCATTAGATTTGGAGTTCGCAGGAAGCTTAGTCCGCGATACGTTGGGTCGTTCGACATTCTCGATCGGGTAGACGATGTAGCATATCGTCTTGCCCTTCCACCTTCGCTTCGTGAGGCGCACGATGTATGTCATGTATCTCAGTTGCGTAGGTATGTTCCGGATCCGAGTCATATCCTCGACCAATCTGAATTAGTCGTTGGTACCGACTTATCTTACGAGGAGCAACCCGTATCCATTCTGGATCGAAGAGAGAAGGTACTCAAGAACCGGACTATTTCTCTTGTCCGAGTTGCCTGGGGACATCACACTCTTGGAGAATCGACATGGAATCGTAAGGACGATATTCGGTCTCGGTACCCGCATATGTTCGATTCAGAAGGTATATTCTACCTTATGCCTTCGTATCTAGATTCGATGATCAGCTGATCACATGTGTTGTGATGTTATTGCTTGCATGTGTAGTTTTGCTAGTAAAATTATATCGTGCTTGTCCTGACTTCTCTAGCTTACTTGGATTCAAATTCCGAGGACGAAATTTTTCTAAGGTGGATAAAGATGTCACTCCCCGTTGTCAAATATACGTATTTGGAGCGTATTATTTTTCTTGCTTGCATGATTAGTATATTGCATGAGACTAGACCCATTCTTTGATTTATCTTGGTTCATGGTTTAAATTATTGGATTGGTTTAATCATGGGTTCACCATGGTCTAAACCTTAAACCTCCATGTATATAAGCCAACATTTCCTTTCTCTCTTCATTACTTCATTTTCTCTCTCTGTCTTGTGTTTTCTTCCTAAAAGTCTGAGACAAGTACACCTTGCATGAAAAATAGAGAAACCCTCCATATTATTGGTTCATTATCTTTGTTATGTGTTTCTAATCCATTTTAATACTTGGAGTTTTCGGTTTTAATGGCTAGATATGAGTAGATCTACAATTGAAGTTTAGAATTTGTATGGGTTCCATGTGTTTTTTGTGGTTTTGATCTACTAAAACATGGTATTTTAGAAAAATATGTTTTGGGGTTGATGAAGCACTTCATTTCGAGCATTTTGGCTTTTGTTTCACTTGATTCGGAGTTAAAATGAAGTTTCATGAAGAAAATAATTTTCGAATTTTTGAAACTTTTCCATCATGGCTGAACTTGTTGTCTGGAGAAGACGAAGTTCTCATGCGGCCAACACAATATGCGACCGAGACTTCCATGCGACATGATCCTTATGCAACCTGGACCCTTTGCCGCATAACCAACCAGCATGCGTCCATCTTATTGGATGCATGATTGACCATTACACAAAGTGTTCTAGAGTTAAGTGACAGAACTCCTTGTGTTTTGTTCGCTAGACGAATGAGAAATTCGCTAAGTCCAAAGAGCAATATGCGGCTGAGTGACTTATGCGGCAAGCAAAGCATGCGACCACCTTCCTTGGACGCATGACTCTGAACTGTTGGCACATAATTTTGTGACTTTGTCCTTTCTCTCTGACACTTTATTGCATGTTATATCAGTCACATCAATCAATTTATGTCACTTCACTAACACTTCATTTATTGTACGTCACTTCAACACTTGTTCCAAGGAGTAGACTTTAACCCTGAGCATGCGGCCTAGAGACATATGCGGTCAGGACTTCCCATACGACCTGGACTTCATATGCGGCCTAGAGACGTATGCGGCCTAGACTTCATATGCGGCCTAGAGCCCCATGCGGTCTTGATTGTTTGATTTAATATTTTTTTATTCTTAAGTGATTTATATTTGGGTTAATGCTTGTGTTATGATTCTAAGGAAAATGAATTTAGTAACCAGACCTCGTGCCAAACATGACCATGAGCTAAGATTGGCTATGAACATGACGTGAGTTGAACTGAGATTTCAGTATGAACCAGACTAAGTGGATAGTGACTAACCGGCTATGTGCATGACATAAACATTCGTGTTACAATGTGATCTTGATTCATGTGACCCAATGTATAATTGGTAATTGGCCTCGAATATTGTATCAGTGCTTATACAAATTATTGCCTGAAAGTGTATATGATCGGATGTGCGCCGAGGTGCGACATACCGTGTCACGTGTTAAGTGATTTATATTTGGGTTGTACATCGAGAATGCCTTTAAATTCCTGAACGCGTGATATTATAAATATATATTGTTTCTCCAGCACAGACATGATATGCGAATCAACTACCAAAGCGTGGCTAGGATATTGATTGACTGAATGTTGCATACACGCTCGGGTGAATCCAGACCAAATTTTCATGGATTCGTATCTAGCATGCCCATACTTTGTACGACATCTTAAGAGAAATTATCAGGTGACCACGCCTTGAGATTTCGAACACAATATAGGGCTAATTAGGTAACTAAAAGTGGTAGTAACATTTGGAGGGAATGGTATCCCGAGATCATGCCAACGAACATTTCCACGGAGATTCATTCTAAGTGCGTTGTGGGCTGGCCACTACAGATACTGTATATCATCCGCCTTAGTGGAATGCAGTATCTGACCTATTATTATGCCGAGCCAATGTCTCCCTATAGGAGCACTGGAACTGCTAATATCGTGTTTTAGCACAGTGGCCCTACGGGGAACTGGTGCATCATGAAGTGCATGTATATTCCTTATTTGGCTCGGTTAGCTCATGTTCGGCAATGGTGTGATCTGAGGATACCTATTATGAATTATTTCTGAGATAACCTCAGACTCCACAAATAGCAAGCCGTACAAGTGATTGGCCGATATAAAAAAATAGACTTTGTTGTGATTGTATTATTCGGTTAGTAGCCTAGGGAGATAGACTATTATAGTGTGATGGTTCAACTCTTGTCCTTGTTTGATTTTAGGGATGGACCTTTGCACTAGGGTATGCCATGGACCTAAGTTACGACACTGAACCTATGTATTATTAGAATTATTTCTTGGATTTTTGTTTCTCTATTTCGAGCTTCCTTTGTGGTACTTGTTATTTGGGGTCTAACCCTACTAGTTTTGCATGCCCAAGTCTTGAGCAAGCACCTGAGGATCCAGCGTACTATCCCCCAACTCATGGTGCGTACCAGGAACATGGTCGCAGAGGATAACGAGTGGGTTTTATTCTTCCCTGCTCGTCATTGTACATTTACTTTTTTTTAGGCGTTTAGCCACCGGCACCTATTAGCCGGCACGTCTGGACATTAGTCTCCTTACATGATTATATTAAATCAGACTGCAGCTGATCACTGTCATGTACTTTTCATACTCTGCCAGCTTCTTATTTTGCACAGCTGGTCTCTAGAATATTTTGATAAAGCGTTTGGGACGTCTTATTGCTTTATCATAATTGTTCTATTTTTACTGTTTTTCTTGTTTGAATGATTTGAGACGTAGAAGTTCTTGACCAAAGGAGACTTGATTGTAGCATGCACCCTCGTCTTATTACAGCCGTGATCGCCGTACGACGTGTAGTACCTTGCAACCTACTTTCTCACGGTGGTAAACTTACTTTGCTTAAGAATGTCCTGCATTCGATTCATATTTATACTTTATCGACGTGTTGTCCTCCAAAGAAAGTCCTCAACATTATTGAGAAGATTTTCAACAGTTTTTTCTGGGGGCAAAAACTTGGGGTCTCATGCAAACGATGGGCAAGTTGGAAGACGATAGCTAGACCAACGGAGGAAGGCGGTTTGGGGGTATGGAGGTTGTCGGAAATGATGGACGCTTTCTCGATCAAGTTGTGGTGGAAATTGAGAATGCACTCTTCTCTTTGGTGCTCCTAATGAGGGCTAGTTACTTCCCTCGTACTCACCCTTCTCGAGCATTTGCCAATAGCAGTGCTTCCCATGTTTGGCGTCGGCTGCTCAAAGGCAGGGATTTGGGGGGGGGGGGGGGGGGGGGGGGGGGTGAGCGGTTCATCAAGCTAGGGATCGAAGATGGGGAGTCAGAGGCTACAGAGAAAAACTGGACAGGTTTGGGGCTACTGCAGCCGCAGGTGCAGTCCGGAACTGTGCTCAAAATTCAGAGCATGTGGGCAGCTAGCGGCACATGGAATTTTCTGCTAATTCTGCAGATATTTGGCGGTCTGGTGGTTGATGCCATTCGAGCGTCTGGGATCGGGTTTTCGAGTGGCGTTGACAAGCTGGCTTGGGCCCCTTCGCATAAGAGGCAGTTCTGCACCGCTTCAGCTTAGAAGATGGTGAGAATGGAGGGGCCGGGAGACATGTTGAATCTGTTGTGGAGCACATGTATTCCGATCAAATGGTCTATGTTGCTTTGGCGAGTGATAAAGGGGAAGGTCCCAATGGATGATGTGTTGACGTCCTTCCTAGGTGTCATTGTTGCAAGGAACTGCACGGAAACGATTGACCACCTACTCTATGAAGGGTCCTTTGCGAAGGCAGTTTGGGACCACTTCCAAAACATGTGCAATTCGCGGCTCGTCTACGTCTTTCGCAGCCCGTCGTAGCTTGTGGTGGGCGGCTAAGGATCAACAGTCCATGATTATTGTTTTTTCGGCTGCAGTTAGGGTTCTACGAAAAAAATAGAAACAAGTTCAGATATGAAGAGTACTCATTTCCTCCTATGCAGCTCATTGTTGAGATTGCGTGCCAGATTGGAAAGGTATTGCCCAGGTGTAGACATCAGAAAGTGGATATCAGTGTGTTAGGGCGCGGAGCGGAGTGGGTTTGCTAGCTTCCCTATGGAGCTTTTGGTCCTCTAGTTGTGGACATAGGGTGGTAAAGATAAGATATACTTTTGGTTTTTGTTATCCGGGGTGTCTTTTATTTGGTTTACACTTTTGTCATTGTGTATTCCCGTTGGGTATAGAGGTGATTCATTTTGGGTGCCTTTGCGGTCTTGTCTTGTAGCGTTTGTTGGGTTTCCAGCTCTTATATAAGATTGGTTCGTTAATATATATATATATATATATATATATATATATATATATATATATATATATATATATATATATATATGCATGTGTGTATACTAGTCATAATTTTTTTGTCTGATATTGTTGAAAATTTTATTATAGATATAATTTGAATATATTTTAATTATGATTGGTTATAGATATGTTTATATTTAAGTTAGAATTTTTGAATCGTCTAAGACGTATGTATATCCTCACGTAATTAAAAATTAAGAAAAACAAATACATCATAACTAATAGTTTAACTACATGATATTATTTAACTAACTGTACGTATATTGTAGAATAGGAATAATAGATTGATTCATTAAGAGCATAGGGGAGTACATTATAAGATAGGCTAACCCCTCTCCCTATTAGTCTATCCGATGTGGGACTAAACTCAACTTAACACATAACTCAACACCCTCCCTCAAGCTGGAGCATATATGTACCCGAGGACCTAGAAGAGAATTTATAAATATATCAGGTATCTGATCATCGGTTCTCACATGGTAAAACTTTATCATCTCTTTCTAATACTCATCACGGACAAAATGAATGTCAACTTCAATGTGCTTTATCCTTTCATGAAATACATAATTAGTAGCAATATGAATAGCAGACTGGTTATCACACCACATTTATGTTGCTTTATATCCTAATTCTTTTCCCAGTTTCTGTAGAAGATGCAGCAGATATAGCACCTCTGTTGTGCCAAGAGCAATTGTCCGATATTCCGCTACATGGCTTAATCGTGCGATCACACTCTGCTTCTTGCTTTTCCATGATACCAAGTTCCCGCCAATAAACACCGAGTAGCCAGATGTAGACCGTTTATCCGTAAGACTGACACCCTAGTCAGCATCAGTAAAGCACTCAACATAAGTATGTCCCTTATTCTCCATCCGAATTTCTTTTTCCGGATTCTGAACTAGATAGCGCAGAATTCTGAGAACTACCTCCCAATGTGGAACTCATGGTAAAGACATAAATCTACTTGCAACACTGACTGCAAAGAAAATGTCTGGACGAGTCCTAACGGCCAAGTAGTTGAGTTTTCCAACTACTCGACGATATTGATCCGGATCGGTCATCAGTGTCCTCTCGTCAGAAAATAACTATCCCTGGGTCCATGGGCGAGATTGCTCCCTTAGCTTGCATCATTCCTGCATCATTTAGGATGTCAAGCACATATTTTCTCTGAGACATTACAATGTCCCGCTTATCCCGTGTGACTTCTACGCCCAAAAAATAGCTCAACGATCCCAAATCCTTGGTTTAAAATTGTTCCCCTAGAAACTTCTTTAGTTCTGCAATGCCCTGACTGTCGTCTCATGTGATCACAATATCGTCCACATAGACACCGAGTAGTATCCTCCCAGCTAATGTCTGAGGGTAAAATACTGAATGATCATTCTTTGATTGGCACATGCCAAACTGAGTAACCACATTTGTGAAACAACCAAACCATGCACGAGAAAATTGTTTGAGACCAAAAAGGGCCTTCCGCAGATGACACATTTTACCCTCCCTTGCAACAAACCCGGAAGGTTGCACCACATATACTTTTTCGTCAAGATCTCCATGAAGAAATGCATTCTTGATATCCAGTTGTAGCAACGGCCAGTCATAGCAAAAAGCTAAGGCCAAGAGGACACGCACAGAGGTCATTCGAGCAACTGGAAAAAATGTCTCAAAATAAACCTCACCATAGGTTTGAGAATAACATTTTGCCACCAGACGAGCCTTCAGGCGATCAAGAGTGCCATCCAGTTTTACCTTAATATGGTTTTACCTTAATATTGAACACTCATTTGCAACCCACTGCCTTCTTACCATGAGGTAAATCAACCAAGTTCCATATATGGTTCTTTCGAAGTGCTTTCAATTCCTCTTTCATAGCAGCACGTCAGCCGAGATGTTTAAGACCCTCCTCTGCAGAAGTGGGAATATGAATCCCATCAATAGTCGCCACTAATGATTGTGTGTGGCTCGCAAGCCCTTTGTAATTGTGAACGTATAATGGATGATTACGACATATACGACGAGGTCGAGCTGGCGGATCAGGCGAAAGCAAATCAGTGGAACTAGAGGAAGATGAAGGCACTATGTCCACAGACACTATCGACGAAACTCGTTCCGGGGATGCTGGTACCGACGGAGCCGGTGTGTGCGGACCATCGGACCGGGAGACTGGCTCGGTAAGGGAGAGCACCCTTACGGGGGGCTGTTGTGTTTGAACAGGAAATAACAATAAATCCTTTTCTGGGTAAACTTGTGGAGCCGGATTAGTAGTTTGTGGAAGTGGAGGAAACTCGGTTTAACAAAGGTAACATCCCGAGAGAAAAAATATCGCTTCAAGACTGGAAAAAAATACCATACCATTTCTGATCCTTATACCCAAGAAAAATACATTAGATAGCCTTTGGATCTAGTTTAGAAAGAGTTGGTCGGGTATCCCTAACATAACACGAGCAACCAAAGATTCGGAGAGATAAAGGAAACAGCTCTCGTTTAGGATATAACCGAGAAGGGAGTATCGTCATTGAGAACAGACGACGGCATGCGATTAATTAGATAGCAAGCTGTGAGAATGGCATCCGACCAAAAAAATTTGGAGTACGTGCTTGGAACATAAGAGCACGTGTTGTTTCTAAGAGGTGACGATTCTTGCGTTCAGCCACACAATTCTGTTGTGGTGTGCAAGGATATGAAGTTTGGTAGATGATGTCATTCTGAGACAGATGTAAAACAAATTCAAGAGACATACGACAATTGTCACTGCGAACGCATTTAATCGGAACACCAAATTGTGTTTTGATTTTCGCATAAAAATTACACCAAATGTTAAATAATTCAAAGCGATTTTTCATTAGATAAACAAAAGTGACACGCGAGTAGTCATCAGCAAAGATAATAAAGTACTTGAATACCATCACAGATTCAACCGGACAAGGTCCCCATATATCGTAATGCACAACTCGAAAGGAGCGGAAGCAACTTTATTTTGACTGGCCGAATAGGAAACCCTGTGATGCTTAGCCAAACTACAGGACTCACAATGAAGAGAACATAAAGCATCTAAAGATGGATACATTTTCTGGAGTGGTTGGACAGAAGGATGTCCTAACCGACAGTGTAACTCAAAAGGATCAAGTTTCACACCAGCACAGACAACAGAGAAAGGTTCGTCAAACAGGTACAAGCCTGCAGCCACATGCCCCTTGTCGATAGTCTTTCCAGTCTTTAGGTCCTAAAAAATACAACCATCGGGAAAGAATGTTACCAAGCAATGCATATCACGAGTAATCCGACTAATTGAGAGTAAGTTAAATGGGTTTCCAGGTATATGTAATATAAAATGTAGTGACAGTCCCAAAGAAAGATGAAAAAATCATTTTCCACGGACTGTGAGCGAACCACCGTTGGCACATGTAATATTAGACATACGACCAACCGGTATATAATTTCTTATCATACCTGCGTCGCCTGTCAAGTGAGCAGACGAACCAGAATCAAGGACCCATTGCTTCGACTGTACCACACATGCCGCTGAGTACCCTGTGGTGGACCCAGAATTAGACGCTTCACCTCAACGTTGAGCTTGAAACTCAATAAAGTCTGCATATGCTTTATCAGTCATTTGTACGAATCGGCCGTCAAGATCAGGAATATCTGAGGTGACATTGGCGGCAAGAGTTTTAGTATACTGCCACTGGAAATGACCCTATAGACCACATTTGAAGCAGGTGTGCAGTCGACCTCCATCACGACCGTCAATGCCTCGTCCACCATCACGACCAACATTCCGGCCACCACAACGACCATCACGAAATTCAGTACGAGCGGCTAGCAGAGCAAATCGATCAGCGGGAGCTTCACTTGGAGAGGTCTAGACGACATTTGCTGTCCGTAGGACACGAAAATGAACTTCCATTAGAGATGGAACCTCAGTTCCAGCAATGATCTGAGAGCGAGCTGAGTCTGCATCAGGACAGAGAGAGGCAACATATGCCATGACATGAAGCTGCTCCCGTTGAGCCCTTGCTTCATTGATATCCGTCGTCAGAGGTAATACACAGTCAACTTCATCGACTATAGCCTTAAAGGTCCGAAAGTGATCCTTAGGAGACTTGTCGTCCTGTTCCGCCCGGTAGACGTCGACGACCGAGTTGTAGATACGAGACAAGTCGCATTTTCCATCAAACGTCGTCGATAGGATCTCCCATAACTCTTTTACCGTGTCCATGTTCTGAACCATGTCCTCCACCGATGGTTCCATTGAGTTTATCAACTGTGTAAACAGCCGACTATCATCTGTCTTCCACTGCTCAAATGTGGGATCAGTCGTCTCCAGAGGGTTGTCAGTCAGATGCTTGGACAACCGCATTCCCCGAATTATTTTCTCAACCTTCTTCCGCCATGTTGAGTAGCCATCTGGTCCGTCCAACCGCCGATCGACGAATCAAATCGAAGAAATCGTCGTGTCAGTGCCCGTTGGTCCCGCCAATGCGTTCCCGACACCGGTAGTAGTAGCACTGCTAGTTACATCAGTGTTAGTCATCATGCACTTGATTCGACTGTCGCTGGATCTTTCCAACCCCAATAATCACATCAACTTTACCGATGCACTATCAACATGGCCAAAACCGGCACGCGCATGAAAAGTAGATAGTTTGGGGATCACACAAAACAGGTCATAGAGGTAACCCAAGTCACTCTTTGTGTAGATCCTGATGTGGATATCGGGGTAGGACGGAAACAAAGATCCACGTAAACAAGCAACTTGTCTACTCTTTGTTAACTTTTGGAGTCGTAATCTAGGAACAGAGATTTTGCAAACAAATCATTGTCTACCATCTGGCTTCGATATATGCTCCTGAAGTCGTAATCTAGAAACAAATGTTGCGCAAACAAATTATTGTCTACCCTCTGACTTCGATATATGATTTTTTTTTGAAAATTAGGGTACGTAGGAAAAAGGGGCGGCGGTTGACGGTTCGGGTATAAGGTTTTTGGGCTACATAGTGGGGTCGGGGGCAGCGAAGGGGGGCTGGAGGGCAGGGGGCTGGCGGCCTTCTGCAGCAGGTGGGAACGGCGGGCAGGAGGGGGGGCGGCATGGAGGCGGAGGGGGACTGGCGGCAGGGAGGCAGGGGGGCGGGGGGCAGGAGGCGGGGGGGCTGAAGGGGGGGTTAGGGTTGGAGGCTAGGATTTGGAGTAGAGTTTTTTTTATGGGGAGAGAGAAAGAGGTGGATGGGTTATGGCTCTGATACCATGTAGAAAATGAATAATAGATTAATTCATTAAGAGGAGAGGGGAGTACATTATATAGGAGAGGCTAACCGCTCTCCCTATTAGTCTACTCGATGTGGAACTAAACTCAACTTGACACATAACTCAACATATATCTATAAGAAATTATAAGCCTATATATATATATATATATATATATATATATGGGGTAAAAGGAATATGAGCCATAGGCTCATATTCTTACATGAGTCATATAATTTGGACCAATAGGAATGGACTCCTACATCCCATGTGCACTAGTATACTTAATTCTTATTGGTGCACATGTGTATGATTTATGTAGGAATATGAGTCAATAGCTCATATGCCATTTATATATATATATATATATATATATATATATATATATATATGAAAGATCGGAAGGGTTTTTATGCCACTCTGTGGCAATATGAAGCTTTGAAACACTTAGAGATATCTGAGGAATGAGTTAAATAAACTACAAAAGAGACTAAACTTGGTAAAATGAAGAACATACCTGTTGTTGCCAATTTGTACAGCCTGTTATAATGAAGAGTAGCATTGTTTGCAATGTTGCCCCACATAATATTCCAATCCAAAGACCTTTTCCTCTTAGGTGCAATACAAAACCCAACACGACAGCTACTGGAATTCCAAATAGATAGAATGCTCCAAGGTTTACATAGGCACCTATATGCTGCCACCCACATCCTCTTGCAACACCTGAAGAACCAAAGGATGGACATTTAACACTAAGAATTGACATTCTTTTATACAACATAATAGTAAGCATTATGATAGATAGAAAATGACATGAATGTAAATATGGTATTTGATTATGAATACAACTTTGCTTCCTTCTTGTCAGGAAAACAAACAGATTCAATGGGACACACACAAACATACTTAACAGCAATGCATTGTTACTAGGCCTGTCAATGGTAATTGATTAACCGATAACCCAACCCGATTTTCGACTGAAAATTCAGATACGGATGTAAAAGTTTAAACCCCAACGAATTTCTGGTTGGATTCGGGTACGAATTGTGAAATCCGAAAACAATTCGTGTCAGCATAGTGTATATATATATATATATATATATATATATATATATATATATATACCAAACTATAGAAATATTCCCCGAGGCTCGATCCCTTGACCGAAAGCCTCCAAGCCTGGACGAAGATGCTACTCCCCTTTCGCTGACCACTTGGGACAACCGGGTTTCATAGCATAGTGTGTGTGTGTGCATATATAAGCAAAATATATGTGCACTGCACAATTACATAATTTAAAATTTTCTCCTCTCCAAACTTTATTTGGTATCAGAGGATCTTTTAAAGGTACTGCAAATCCCATAAAAATGGCTTTTTTTATCTACTTTTCATGATTCGTCGTTCGCGGTTCGTTTATGAGATCTAGGGTTTCTACATATGTCCGTTGGTTGTTCGTCGTCGATTCTGGTTCGTTGTGAAATCTAGAATTTCATATATCTCGTCTTTCTGTTGCATCTGCAAGTATGGTAGGGACTGAATCTTCTTGTGAGGTTAATAGTGTTGGTGGTGGTAGCGGAGGTGATCCTCCTTTTATTGTTATTCATAATGATGAATTAGAAAAATCGATTACAGCGATGAAACTCAATGGTACGTGTTACGTCCCGATTCCGTAGAATCGATAGTCGTCCCCGGACGTGATGTCGTGCGTGCATAGGTTGCACATCGCACAAGGCCAAGGTATTTTATATAACGAGCACATATTCAGAGTACGCAAAAAATTGAACAAAATGTTGAAACATGAAAAAAATTTCTTTATTGATAATGAACATCTTTATACAAACTCTTGAACGAGTCGGATGATTGCCGCACAGGCTTACAAAAGTGGACGCAAAATGAGATAACCATCATGTACATTACATCATTTTACTAAAACTTCAAAGCTATAGATACCTTCGGGCGAAGCTATCGCCTTACCACGGAGCTGCATAAGTTATGTGCACGAGCTCCTGGAACTTCAAAACGCTTCTTTGAAGGCACGATTAGGGCGTGCCGGTAGGTGGACTGGATTGGAAAGTCGCTCTAGCTTCTTGCAGGATCTCCTTGGTACGGAAAACCTGTTGCAACGAGGGTCAGTACATTGAAATGTACTGGTGAAGGTGATCTAACCCAACTATACCAATCAACACGTTTATATGAAGCATGCAAGTTATTATGTGGTTTTTCTATCTTGCCTTAATTCATTTTACAAGCAAATATTAGATATGAAAGTTTATTGAAATAAACATGTCACCGTTCGGTAACTTTTACCTGCCCGTCTGAACCACCTGCACAATACTTACCATGACCTTCCCTGACACGAAGACATAGTTAGCTTGCACAGTTTAAATATACGAGGGAATCACTGGCACGTTGCCATAGTGGACGAGTTATATTCTCGAGATGGAATAACATGCAACGCATGGAACAGGGGCACCACAGGCCATCCCGTCCGAAGTAGGCGACTATCAGGGAGTTCCGTCCGGATCGGTGCCAGTGCCCCAGCGACCGTCCGCAGGAACTAAGACCTTGTGCACAAGTTGTCTGTGACCAAGCGAAGTCTACTAAGTTATCAATCGAGGCAGTTTAAGGCAACACAAGCACGAGACAAGTAACAGGACATGATCTATTTTTGCATAGTCACCCAGATCAGTTTATTTCATGGCAATGTGTGTTCTATACATAGCTCAATAATAGAAGAAGTATATACATTCTAACTAGAATTGAAACATGATGAAAGAATATTCCAAAGGAACTAGCATGCAACAAGGTAACCGTTCATAAGTTGATTCACAAGCAGAATTAATCCAAGTCTATTCCATTTTATCTTGACATCTTTTAGTTATTATGATATCGTTTGATCGGAACAATCAAGAAGACAAGATTTTAGATGTGCAGACTTGGAAGAAGGGTCAACTAAATGGAATTATAGCCACTCACAAGTTGGTTAGAGAGAGGAAAGGAAAGAGGTGCTTCAAGACTCCGCTCGCACGATATCTACTGCACGATCACCTGCATTGCCACGAACAGATAATCAACACCTCTTCTACTCTTTCCAAACTCGGAATGAAATACAGTTCAACGAACGAAAGCAATGAAATCCATCGAAACCGTTCAAGAAAACGCAAATCTGAAAACCAATTCAAAAGCACAACGCGACAGTGAAAACTAGGCAAAAAAACTTGCAGCGAAAAGGTCCTTCTTGACTCTGCCGCTAAGTCCATCCTTGGGTCACGGTCCACTAAATATGGGAATCAATTCCGAAAAAGCAAATCCATAACGAAAAAAAGATCTTGATTCAATCTATCTTGATCGAACGATACCGAAAGTATTTCTTAGCCGCGCTCCCCAAAAAGGGGAAACAGGGCACCACAGTACGAACTACCTTGCCTGGTCCAAGTCTATCAAAGTAGTGTTGAGGACGAAGAAGTTAAGTTTTTGACAAAAAAATCCCAACCTGAAACAGCCCCAGCCTAAAACGGTCGCTATGTATGACATTTGAATGAGTGTCGATGCATATGTTATGTCGTGGTTAGTTGTGACATAGTATGGAGCCGCACATTGTCTCTAATGTTCTGTGGTGTGAATCCTCCAAATATATTTGGACATCTCTGGAAAAATCATATTCGCAGAAGCGAAATGTAGCCCGTATTTATGAGTTATATGAGTTATTGTTTAGTACAAAGCAAAATGGAAAGCATGTGCATAAATATCTTGCTTCAAATAAGGTTTTGTGGAAGAAAGTGCTACAATATAATCATGTTACTACTGATTTGAGGAAAACTCAGTGACAGAAAGAAGAGTTTCATGTTTCACTTATCCTAATCGGTTTGGATCCTGCGCACAAACCTTATAAGGCTTAGATCTTTGCTGAAGAACAGTTACCTACGGTAGCAGATACTTTCTTCCATCTCAATCGTTTCTTTCTAGGATAGAGTTATGTGGTGCCGAGTAATGACTCTTCTGTCCTAGTTACTAGTATTGCTAGTCGTGGTACTGGACGTGGTGACAGAGATGGTCGTATTTTTTGTCGAGGAGGTGGTCGTGGTGGTGGTCGTCGTCGTGGCCAACCACGAAAGTGTAACTATTGTGGAATGTTGGATCACATCAAAGACTACTTTTGGGACAAATGGGATAAACTAGAATATGCACATCAAGTGCATGATAAAAATATGCAGTCCCAAGTCTCTACTTCTACTCCTAGAGATGATACTTCCAGTTTCAATCAGACTTCAACGTTTGATACCCCATTTCCATTTGAACAGATCTTCCAGAAGTTGGACGTGCTTGCTAGTACCACCTCTCAACCTACTGTAACCATGGCACATATAGGTAATACTGCTTTTGTAGCAACCCAGTCATCATCCACATCTTGGGTCATCGACTCAGGACAAGTTCGCACATGTGTGGTATAAACATTATCTTTCATAATCGTAGTCCTATAAAACATAATATTATCTTGGCTGATGGGTCAACACGTCATGTGCTTGTAAAAGGTGTCATTCACCCTACTCAATCAATGTCATTATTCGATTCATTATATATGCCCAATTTTTCTTTCAATTTGCAATCTGTGAGCCAGTTAACTATATTGCTTCAATGTTCTATAATAAAAAATTTCAATTCTTGTCCTTTTAGGACCTCTAGACGAAGAAGATGATTGGTTAAGAACATAAAAGAGATGGCCAGTATTACTTGAAGAATCAATGTTGAATATGATAAGATGCTTGCCCAAATGAAAAAATTACTTGGAGAATTTTTCAATCATAATAAAGCAAAAACTATTGCTAACGGTATGTCCTTACAAAATTCATTAGTATAACCTATTGAGTCTGTCGCAGACGAGTCACCATTAATTCCAAGTCTGAGTACAAGTCTAGATTTAAACCAGTAATAAATTTTGAGCATGTCTAATTTAAACCGTTAATAAATTTTGAGTTTTATATATCATCATTAGAAGAATTAAATAGGTTATTTGGTGAAACCAATGAATATGAATTTATAAGAACCTATTAAGTCTTCTAAATATTCTGAACGTGTCCCAATAATTAAACATGTAAACAATTTCTATTATATGTTTGTTACAAATAATTGTAATAGTTTGCAGGAAAAAATAATTGATTGTATTGACGAACATTTTGCTTTTCTGGAGGCATCGAGACATCCACAAGTTATTGAAGTGTTTGATAGGTCCCTGTTTGACATTCTACTTCTTCCACTTCCACAACCGTCAGTACTGCCGTGGAGTTGTCTTGTCAGAAACTTCAATGTTGACTAGCTTGTCAAAGCAAAGGCCTCCATCGTAGCTGATTTGGAGGACATCAATGGGAAGATAATTCTCGGTTTTCACGCTTACATGATTCACCAAGAGGTGAATTTTTCGAAGCCAAGGAGAATGATGGAAAACAAATTTTGTTATCTTTTAGTTTTTGTTAGTTATTTGAGATAAAGAGATTATTTTTCTGTTTTATCGGTTAGAATTTAAGTTATCATAGGGATAAGCCTTTAAAGATTGGCTTCATCTTATTTTTATTTCTTGAGAGGCTATAAATAGTGTAAATTCATAAATTATGGATAGAAGAATTAAAGAATGAGAAATCTATTTTTGAGTTTGTATGGTGCGATGCCAGAATCCTAAAGTGGATCTCTCTATCTTATTTACACGGCCAATCAGATATTCTGTATTCCTAATTATTACTATTGCATTTCTATTATAATTTTTGTAATAAATTTATATTAGTTAATTGTTCACATTTCATTTAAAGCTTCCGCGCCCAAAATTTCATAAGTTCCAAATTCCATACAAATCTCATATCTCCTTTAGGTCTTCGTCCCGCGTTACTTCAGAATCAAAATTTGGCTTGCGCACGAAACTCGAAGCTCTTGAAATTAGCTGTCCAAATTAGGATCGGGGAGCCAAAATGGTTTTGAGTTGTTTGTATGGCTGTTCTACGACAGCTATGCAGTGCAGTCATAATTTGAATAAGATTTAGTAGTCCTATATCGTAATTGGATGTGTTTGTTAGGAGTGACAGGGTTTTAGTTGAAGCAACTTCAGAACTAGAGATCAAATACAGTGAACAAAGATTGAGGCATCACAAAAAACTAGGTAATGTAAAACTGATTTCAACATCCTTGATGATCAATTCAACTCAGTGGGAACAGCAGGAAGTGTTCTGGGACAAGTTTTTGCCTATTCAAGTTAATGTAATGAGGATGATGCTGTGGAGAGCTCTTCATGTCACTACACTGCACCCATGTCGTGCCATCCACAGTTACCTACCATTAGGATCTCAGAATTCCCTGTGAGACACTATACCTCATGTTCTACTGAAACCAAGACAAGGTTTAAAAAAATCAATTTACTTGCAACAACTAGAGCTACTGATTCCTAATCATCAGCTTTACTACATTCATGTGAATATTAAGCAACAATCTGGTACATAACAATGATGTAGATCGGTTAGCATATTACCTGTCCAAATAATGTTAAGTAGTCACCTAAAGTTGCAGTAGCCTAAGATTTGGTTGCCATGATACATCTAAAGTAATAAAAATGAAGGTTCAGGAAAGAAAACGTAAATCACCTGAGAGAACCCCTTGTAGGCTATCCATGATTACTGAGATGCAAACAAGTGGGATCATCTCCATAACATAATCTGTTACCTCTTTCTCACTGCTGTAAGCATAACCAACAACCCGGCGCAAGGCAAAGAGAGTTACGCTCACTACAATAGCCTCTGTTAGCGCTACGAACATTACAACATGGACAGATATTCGTGCTCTTCGTGGGTTTCCAGCTCCCAATTCATTGGATACTCGTGTGCTATACATCAAGAAGACATCACTCATCAATTAACATGGAGAGATATGCAACTAGACTACATTCTAATTTTTAACCATTGATGTTAGTTAGGATTGTGCATCCCTCAAAGAATATTTTCCTTTTGGAGTGCATTCCAAAAATAAAGCCTTCATTCCAGTGCACCAAGCATATCAATAGCATAAAAATTCTAATCCGCATAGAAGACTAAGATAAACGTGTGAACAAGGCGTGTATATTTGTATAGAAGTATAAATACATGCTTGTTAAACATACCTTACTGCAGCACCAAGACCATATGGTATGGCATAGAGACATGCAATACTGTTGAGGCTGCCCAGTAAAAGATAAAGCATTTTCAGTGCAAAATATCGACATAAATCAGTTATGAATTCTTATGCATTTATATCCATCCAAATAACCCTGTAAGCATATGTATCTCTTCAAAGTTGGATTACACAATATTAATGTTTAGTCACAATGAAGTTCAATGATAATGAAAAACACTAAGGAAGCACTATCCCATATGAGAAAAACATCTCAATCTACAGCTACCCTCTAATCTTCCCTACAATTTGATTGTGTGAAAGGAGCACCCGAGCCTCCAAGCACATGATTAAGAAGTTAGAAAACTGGGAAAGTGGTATATAATGACAGGGGATTCGGTTGCTCCCCGAGTCCACCTAACTGGTTAAATCGTGATGGGTAAATAAAAATGTTACAAGAAGTAAAAGAAAAGTGAGTAAATAATACTTCACTTCTAAGTTCTAAGCAATTAGTTTCTAAATAGTTTTTAGTTTTTAATGCATCCTAAATCCAAGTATAGTTATCCATCTACATGAAAAGTTAATGTATGGATATTGAAGTGAAAATTTTCAGTTTGGAACTGTATGATGCCCTTTGCAACTATTGGTGAGATATAAATGCTCCAACTGGTATTCAAAGGGGCATATACACATAACCTGTCATTCACCAGCGACTAGTAATTTGATCCTTACCATACTGAAAGCACCGCTGTTTCAAGCTTTGGGTTGGGCAAGAGACCAGAAAGCAAGATAAGCAGCTCAAAGGACCACCATTCGAGGCTTAAATCAAACCAAAAACAACTTGTTAACCATAGTTTACCAAAATGGCATCCGAATAAAAGAAAAGGATCAAGACAATTACCATATCATTACTGCAGAGGGAAGAGCTAGACGCAAGAATTCGTAGATACCCCGAGTTCTAAATGCCTCCTTTGAAATAGGTGATCGTGTCGCCTTGCATGATTCAGAGTATCTAATGTACAATCCAAGTATAATTGCATTCAACCAATACAATATACTCATAGATAGTGCTGCACCGACATTGCCCAACCCTGTTTTGAATACCAAATACCAACACAGAGGAATGTGGAGGGCCAGAGTCAGAAATGAGCTTAAGAGCATAGGACGAGTTAGGCTTTGAGACTGAAGGAACTTCATCAGAGGTTGTATCGTGGCATAGGCAAATAGGCCAGGGATTGTCCACATGGTATACCTTCCTGCCTCATACGAGATTTGAGGATCTTGGCCTATGAGGATGAGGATATTTCCCATGTAGGCCCATAAGAGAGAGATTGGAATACAAACTAATACAAGAGTGAATATGGCTCTATACATATGGGTTCCTAGCTTGTGGTATTGTTTTGCTCCATAAGCTTGACCACACAAAGTTTCCAATCCGCTTGCCATTCCTAGCTGTTTGTCATGAGGGTAATGTCAGTACCAAAGTAATCAAACACTTTAAATGTTGTTAATCTTCAAATGAAGTATATAGCAGCAAAAAAGAAAAAAGAAACTTAAGACTGGTAGCTTCCATTCGATAAACATCAAAAATATTGCAACACCAACACAATTAGTTACTGTTACTAATTCTCAATAAGCTAATATGACATTAGCCACATCCAAGAAATAAGAAACCAGAACAAAACTGTCAGTTCACATTTTATATTCTATTATGAGAGGTTCGATAAACAATTTGTTACTTTTACTCTGAGTAGCCTGGACAAATGCAAGATCAATCTGCACCGAAGAAACCGTTGCAATATGCTATGCAAGAGAAAATCACAAAAAACCACAAACACACAAGAATTTAATGTGGAGACCCAAATCAAAGATACTACGAGGTATTACAAGTAACAAGACTTTATAATATCCACTCAACTTCAACCCCATTCCCTAATTAAGGGTTAGTTTTAGGAACCCCCACTAATCCTACAGTTTATGTGTGTATCATCGTACTCCCATAATGTTGTAAGCTCGTCACTTCATCCCAATTCCGTCGATTCTCCATCCAAAATTTTCAAAAGGGTTCAAAATGCCCTTGGAATGAATTTTCAAAATAAAGTTAATAAAAAAAACGTAACATAAAAACTTTGCCACACAGCCGCCATCGTGGCAGCACAGCAACCCTTTCTCTAGCTCCTCCTTATTTTCTTTTTCATTTTTTTGTTCTTTTTTTAAGAAAAGTGACCATAGTCTTTTTCGTTAATGAGGATGTAACGAAAGTAACAACACAGTCCAAGATGCTTCTCTACCACAAAACCCCCAAAGAATAAAACCCCCAACAATTAAAAGAGTTCCTAAACTTAAATCCAAATATAAAAGTGCACAGGAGAAAGAAAATAAAAATAAAAATACAGAGAACACACTCAAGACTTAACAAAGACACCAAGATGAAAACAAACTAGGCCCAATTATGCCACCCAGACAGTCAATCTACCAATAACTTTGTTATCATGTTCAAAAAAAAAATCAACCTATGTCCAGATATTCCAAGGGCATTGTACAAATACTTTAAAAAAAATGACTTTTTTTAACCATTCTAAAAAAAGGCATTTTTCTAACATTCTAAGGGTGCAATTTCTAAAAAAATAGGTAGCCCTGAATCTAAATATAATAGAGATTTCATATTAAGTAATATATACATGTCGAAAATTTTGGGAACTTACGGTTTTTGGGCCGTGTGCAATTGCACACTTGCACATACTCATAAACGGGGGTGCATGCCCTCGAAAAAAAAAAATTTATTTTATGTGCCGGTCTCGCTACAAACACACAAAATATTTTTTTTCTTAAAAATTAAAATTAAAAAAAATAATAAACATGATATTTGATCTAAGAATATTGATCGGAAGATCGAGTTCGAAGAGGAAGCGGAGGGAGGGGCTTACGAGGAGGCTGAAACCGGTGACGCCGGAGAGGGAGGTGGCGATGGCGGCGCTCGAGAGGGGAAGCTCGCCGAGGTGGCCCACCATCATGCTGGCGATCACCTGCAGCAAATATTGCGACAGCGTCACCGCCACCATGGGCCCGGCCAGGTGGCCCAGCCGCCGTCCTTCCTCCTTCAGCTCTCCGACCCATCTCTTCCTCTTCTCACTTTCTCTCTCCTCTTCTTGATTCAGCTCCTTTGGAGGAGGATGAAGAAGAGGCGCTTCCATTCCTCTCCTCTTCTCTCCTCTTCTTTTTCTATCTATATAAATGTGCAAAGAATGGAGGGAGGTTTCATCTGTGCCTCTCTGTGTATATGATTTTGAACAAATTGGTAGCAACTTGTTTTCATCATGGTCCTCTAAATTTTACCTTTTTCATTTTGAGTTTGCTACCATTTTTTTTTCCATTCTTATCTACTTTTATTTTTACCAGAAAATTTACTGTAGCGAAATAAAATTATATTAAATTCATGCAAAATTTTGAAAAAAAAATACAACTTAATTTTTTTTTTCTGCCTACGTGTACAACAACTATGTTTTGAAATTCCCCCCCCCCCAATTTCAGCCAACTGTGTTGGCGGAAATTGGGTGTGAGGGCCCACGGGTTAATTTGATTGGTTCGGTTTGTTTTGTTGGATGGGTTTGTTTGGTTGTTTTATTTTAATTAGTTTTGTTTTTGTTTTATTTATATAGTTTTGTTTTGTAATTAGATTTAAGAAATTTAATTTGTTTTGTTTTGTAATTAATGAAATAAAATTAAAATATATTAGTTGTAAAGAAACATTAGGAAAAAAAAAAATTAAAAAATGGTTTGATTTATTTAGAAAATTGTAAAAAAAATGTTACTTAAAGAAAGAAAAGGTTATTGCAATGTTTGATAAAAAAAAAAGTAAATAAAGAAGAAAAAAATAAAATAAAAACTAGTATTTATTTGTCTCCTCTAAATTTATGTTTATTTTAATGGTTTAGTTTATTTTAATGGTTTGTCTCCTCCAAATAAAAATTAAACCAAACCAAACCAAACCAAAATTCACATTTCAAACCCAAATAAAAAGCAAACCAAAATTCAAAACAAAACTAAATAAAAAAAATCAAAATCCAAAACAAAACTAAATAGAAAAAAAAAAATATAAACATAACTAATTCAAAAAAACTAATAAAACAAACCAAATAATTAAACCAAACAAACCAAATAA
This sequence comes from Iris macrosiphon, assembly GCA_036927795.1. Lineage (NCBI taxonomy): Eukaryota > Viridiplantae > Streptophyta > Magnoliopsida > Asparagales > Iridaceae > Iris > Iris macrosiphon. The sequence continues at coordinate 89,531,469 of JAYESA010000016.1, forward strand.
TTAAACCAAAGCAACCAAAACAAACCAACCCAAACCACCCAACCGAACCCCACACCTAATTTCCGCCAACTATGTTGGCTGAAATTGGATGGGGGCCACCCAACCGAACCCCACACCCAATTTCCGCCAACTATGTTGGCTGAAATTGGATGGGGGGCCCACGGGTTCGGTTGGGTGGTTTGGGTTGGTTTGTTTTGGTTCATTTGGTTTAATTATTTGTTTTGTTTTATTAATTTTTTTTTACATAAAACAATTAATTTATTTATTTTTATTTTTTTTGGGGAGGTCGAAACATCGTTTTAAATCCGTGGGCCCTCACACCCAATATAAATTAATTTTGCTAGAGTAAATTTTAAATATTCGGAAAAAAAAAGGACCGAAAGTAAAATTTGGAGGTCAAAACATCATTTTTTTGCGATTCTGAAAATTTTCGAAGTCCATAAAACCGTAAAACGGTTTATCCCGTAGTACTTTTCGATACGGTCATTTTGGCACAAACTGGAGCTTGTTTAGATCTCCCGGTCAAAAGTTATGATACTTTAAAATTTTAAATTTTATATTTTTGTCTGTAACATATGCGTCTTGTTCCGACTAAATTTTTTTTCTACACGATTTTTGTTACTCTCGTCGAAAACATACAAATTGACTTATTATTTAACGAAAAACGGTTACAAAACAAGTAGTTATGGCCGCTCGAAGTCTGCTCGACGGCAGACGTAATATTCTCACGACAGATTTTTATTATTATTTTTTTAAGGTCTGTTAACGGCGAGAAAATTAACGATAGAAATATAATATTTCAAAATATAAACGTCCAATTGATGTTTTTTTTCGTAATTTTTTAAACTTTTATGCTTTAGATGAAATTTATACAAAATTTGATGCTCTGGAAACAAATTTCCAAAAAAAATATTTCTAAATTTTTCTTTCCAATTAATTTATTTTAATTTTATTTCCTTAAAATAAATTTTCTTAAATCTAATTACAAAACAAAACTAAATAAATAAAACAAAAACAAAACTAATTAAAACAAACCAACTAAACAAACTCATCCAACCAAACAAACTGAACCGAACCAATCAAATTAATCCGTGGGCCCCTACACCCTTCCGCCAACACGGTTGAGTGAAACTGGGGGGGGGGGGGGGTGGGGGGGGGGCAATTTCATCCAACTGTGTTGGCGAAAATGGGCTTGTGGGCCCCACTTAAAATTTTTTTTTCTGCCTATGTGTATAGCAGTTGTGTTTTCCGCCAACACTGTTGGCGAACTGTGTATTTTTTTCAAAATTTTACAAACTTGTTTCGTTTGTATGAATTTAATATAAATTTATTTTGCTACAGTAAATTTTCTGTATTTTTACTGGTGCCAACGTTGCATTGCTCTAGTGGGTTTGCAACAGATATCCGACCTAGTCGGAAGGAGTTCGAGACTCGAGTCTCGGGACCGATAAAAATACAGATGGGTGTGTGAGTATATATATATATATATATATATATATATATATATAGAGAGAGAGAGAGAGAGAAGGTATCATCTTAGTGGTAATGTGGCGGGACGTCTTGGAGTAGACCAAGATTCTAATTCTTCCTCCGCCGGCTAGGTCGTTCTTATATATATATATATATATATATATATATATATATATATATATATATATATATATATATATATATATATATATATATATATTATAGATATAATTTTAATATATTTTAATTAAACTTTGTTATTAATATGTTTACATTTTAAATATAATTTATTATTGATAGATGTGTTTATATTTTAATTAAAAAAAAAAGTTGTTTTATATTAATTAACAATTATACCTCATATAAATTGTATTATTGAAAAATTATTCATTAAGTCAAAACATAAATAAGTATTTTTAATTGATGATAGAGTTGATAAAACCTTTTAAAAAAATTACTTTCTTTCCTCCTTCTATACCAGACAAAAAATAGTATATCTCTTCTCCTTTCGTCCTTTTTACCAAACACAAAGTAAGAAAATGATCTTTCCTTTCTTTTCCATATTTAAAATAATTAATAAAGATATAGTTTTCTTTTTCTTTTTTTCTTTTTAGCTAGTTAAGCATTGTGAATACTATGAAAAGAAAGTGCTTGGGCGAAAAAATGAGGAAACATAATTTCATCATGGGCAACGAAGGAGTCAAAAATTAGAGAAAGACCAAAGTAAGACCTACGATTAAACCTTTATAAAATTAATAGCCTTCGGGCCAAATTTTTAATTAATTTAGTGAATATTAAGTAATTAATAAATTAAAACATTTAATATTTAATATTTAATATTTAATATTTAATAAATTATAGGTTAATTAATAACTTATTAATTTATCAAACTATTCTTTATTTTTTTATAAAATATCGTATATTGTATTTTTTTTTAATTTATTAAATATTGTTTTGTATCGATATTAAATATTGTTTTGTATTAAATATGAAATATATCCTAAGAACATATGTTAAAGATAATTAATACATAACTTTTACTTTAAATTGATTATCAACATCCAATAAATATAAAAAAAAATGGCTTTAAAAAGTGTCATCAAGTCCCAATAAAATATTTTTTTAATATTTTTTGAATAATTAATTGTTTGTTAGATATAAATAACACTTTTAAAAAAAATTATATATTAATTATCTTACACATGTTAACAATACCCAATCTACAAACAATTTCACTATGTGAACAGAATAGGTCAAAATGATACTGAAAAGTATGAAAAGTAGACATATTTGATAGTTTGACTAACAAGAAGAGTTTTCAACAACTTGCTTACTTAATAAAGAAAATTTAAAAAGGTTTTCCAACCAAATATCTTTTTTTTGGTGTGCGCACGAAAAGGTTTTATTAATAATACCTATAAAAAAATACGAGTTCACATGCTTTGAATGTTCTGCGTGCATCGCATCTGGCTCATCTCTCAGTACACACTAACTTTTGAAATATCTTCATAAAACTCAGTACTATAAAGTTTCATTTTTTCAGATATACTTGGCGCATATGGACGTAATTTGTTTCACAATACTGGAAACCATGCTTAACAAATTTTGTGCACGCTATGTTGTATATTTTTTTAATCTACTGTTTTTAATTTTTACACACACATATACTGTGTTACATGTTTTTGGATCCATTGTTTCCAATTTTTATACATGCATACGTTGCGTTGCATGCATTTTGGTTTCAGTCTCCAATTTTTACATACTCACATCTCCTCCACGGTTTGATTCCGAGAGCGCACGCTCGTCTAGCCAGAAAGATTATAACTCTCCTCGCTGACCATAAGAATCAGCTGAGTTTGGACTTGATCCGATCTCTTATGAGACAATTTTTCACGTCATGAAAGATCATCCGCGACCTTGATATCTTGTAAGTTATGCTGAATCTGAAAAATTGTCCAAAATTCAAAGTTTGTCCGACTTACTCCTGTGAAAGTAGACTAAAATTTATGTTGGTTGTTGATAAGGGCACTACAAAATTCACCCAGGGCTGTCCAAATTTTTACCATTGATAATTACAAGTTTGTCATTCCCAAAATTCACTCCGGGCTGCCCACTTCTCTTCTTCTTTATAATCAGGACTATCAAAATTTTGACAGTCCTGAAAAGTAGGCTGGTTGGTTACTTCCAATGGGCATGAAGTTATAAACCATTTTAGAACTAATACTTTATTTAAAGAAAATATTTGCAATGTTCTTTCTTTTCCTTCAGTAAATATATGATGACGTTTTGGCTGCTTTATCAACTCTGGTGCCTTTTCCTATCATATATATAGAAATAAATTCGTCCAATTTATGGATCTCATAGACAGTATAGTACGATAAAAAAAATTGTCTTTTCTACTGAAACTAATGCAATTCTTTTGCTTCATTGTTGTTGTAGGTATTTTCTAAATTGAAGGAGCAGAGGTTTCCAGGTGAACTCGAGTTGAGGCAACTGATTGGTAGTAGACTGCCTGATGCTGCGTTTGGGAGAAACCTTGATAGTATTTGGTCCTAGAAAGTTGCACTTACCGTGTTAGGCAAAAATCCAGAGCTGCTCCACTCCCCTACTCGAACTGCTCTACTCCCCTACTCAAACCAGTCTATTTGTTGTCTTAATGAAACCATGACAAAATATGCTATTGTTGAATGTAACATTTTGCTTCATTGTTGTTGTACGTATTTTTTTTATAATCAGAAAATTTTGACAGTCCTAAAAAATCAACACATATTTTTAGGACTGGCAAAATTTTGACAGTCCTAATTTTTGACACATATGTTGCGTTGCATGTATTTTGGATTCAGTCTCCAATTTTTACATACTCACACTTTTCCCACGGTTCGATTCCGAGAACGCGCGCTCGTCTGGCCAGAAATGTTATACCTCTTCTTGCTGACTATAAGAATCAGCTGAGTTTGATCTTCATCCGAATCTCTCATGAGATAATATTTTACGTCATAAAAGATCATCTGCGATCTTGATATCTTGTAAGTGATGTCGAATCTGAAAAATTGTCCAAAATTCAAAGTTTGTCCGACTTACACCTGATGAAAGTATACTAAAATTTATGTTTCGGCCTTCTCGCCATTGAATCATGGTTCTATCACATCCACGATGAATATTTTATATTTGTTTTAGGAATTCCACGGTGAACATTGAAACGATAGTACTTGTGCATAGGTGTTTTGTCTTCTCTACCTGCAAAAGAACACAGAAGAAAGAATAAGAAAATTAATGTTTGTCGTCCTTGATTGGTAGTAGCCAAATTTACAGCAAAACATGGTAGTAATAACAATAGATGCCATGCCATATAGCTACAATAATGCTAAGTTTACAACCAAAGGTTCTCTCCCACCCCCTTACACATCAATCCCACTGGGTCCCACCTCCTCTCACACTCCTCATGCTACATGGGCTCCACTCGACCCCACCATTTTTTCTCTCCTCCAATCGAATTCCGACACGTGATCGTCACGTCAGCAGTTGTAAGAGGGTTGTAAGCATTGGTTTTAGTCATAGCATTGATTTTTTCAAATAAAATACGGAGTAATATAACTATCAAACTTCATGTCCATGTCTATTACAATATTAATTGTTTATGGACTGCCAATGTTGGATAAATTGTACCCTTAAATAGATAAATAAACATAGTACAAGTTATCAATTATCATCTAGAATTATTTACGTTAATTATTCCGTATTTTATTTTAAAAAACAACAATTATCCCATATTTTATGTTTATTACATAAAATATTCTTATTTCGAAACTAATTACACGGAACATTCTTATATTTTATATTTTCTATAGAAAGTTATAACACTAGTTACTCTTATGTTTATTTATTTATTTATTTTTCTAAAGAAGAGAAATAGTCCGTGTAATTAGTTTTAAAGTAGAAATAAACAGTATAATAAACATAAAGTATAGGAGTTGTTAACATAAATAATCCATTTATCATCTTTGCCCTTTATATAAGAAGAATTTTAAACCTAAAAAAAATGAAAGAGATGGCTTTCACACGATATTTATGGAGTGGTTGGGAATTGAATGGGGTTGTTATGGTTATAAGATAGGTGTAGATAAAAAAAATTTACATAAGAAGGGAGAAGAGGAAGAGGAGCACGAAGGAGGACAGCACAGCAAGAATAAGAGAAAGAACATAGATAAAGAAAAATGACCTATTTTTTTTATCCAGTACTCATTTCATGTAGTCATTCATGCAATTTTGGATATATTATTGTAAATTCACTGTATTAACATAAACCCTAATCCTAATAGTAACATAAATCTTAACCCCGAACCCTAACCTAAACCCTAACAAAGTTTTGACCCAGATAACCATGTCTTCATTATTTGGCTCATCCAAGATTGATCCAGTTACTCAGTTGTATTTGATAGCTCCATCAGCGTTGATACCTACACAGGTGGAGGAGCCTAAAGATGATCACAACCAGAATTTACCAGAGGTGGATATAGCACAAATCGAAAGAGCGGAGGATACTGCAGAAAGAAAAGAAGAAGAAGACTAGGTCTTAGGGAATGTATTAGTAAAAATTGTAGAAGATTTGCCAGGCGCGGATAGTAGTAATTCATGTATGATTTTATTTGGACATGTATTAGTTTACTTGGACCCGTATCGGTTTATCAGTAATATAATATCTATTTATTTTCTAAATTTTAACAATTTTAATTACAACCACAATTTGACGTCAAATCGCAATAAAAGTTACAATGATTACAGCCTTCGCTGGAATTTAAAACTGATCTCTCAAGTGAACGCAAATCTTGATTGGTAACAAAATCGATATATATATATATATATATATATATATATATATATATATATATATATATATATATATATATATCTCCTAGAGCTGATGGCTGCAATTCTGGTCTCTGTCGAAGTGAAAGGGAGGATCAGGCCAAGCTGTGTTTTGAGATAATAAGTTGAATAACACTGCAATATATTGTATTTGAGTGTAGGGATATGCCTTACCATGTTAGTTCGATCCATTCTCCAATGGTAATATTTCTTCAATTGTCCTCTCCTTTGCCATTTTGGTCTGCAAAGACAAAAGGATCATGTAGCAGAGGAAAAAGAAAAAGAGAACGTAGCCCTTTCATTACTTTTACAAGAAAATAAAAGATTGGCAAGTCTTAACACAAGCAAGCGATGAAGCACAACAAAAGAGGATACTCAAGAAAATGGTATCTTTGGCACTCATTAGGTGCAGGAGATTGTTAACTATAAGGTAAGATTACAAGAAACAAGAAGAAGAAAAAAACAATACACCGAAAAACCTTCAAGCTCAAGGTGGATCATTCATACATAGGCGCTGCCAAGTAAGAAATATGGAACTTGGTGAAAGGCCAATTATCAGACACTTAAAGATAGGGGTGGCTTACTGTAATGCTCACGGACTACCAGATGATCAATCAATCTCTATATGCTTGGTCCTTTAAAGAAACACCATATTAATTAGAATCTGACCGGTGTTCTGTGTATCATAGTGAAATAGAGTGCAGGACAGGAAATGACAGATTACCCCATATATATATCACCAAGGAGAGGATGAACCCAAACTATCTCACACATGGTATTGACTATAGCATGATGTTCGTCCTCCTGAAGATGAGACAATGTCGTGCTTCTTGCCATGCCATGTAATAAGAAGAAGATAATTCCGGTATGCAAGAGCCGGTTTATAATGTTACGGGTGTCACCAAAAATGGAAATAATACAAATCATGATTGAATACTAAGCAGTCAAAGATGCCCTTCATATGCAATAAGAGAGGATGTCATCTGTGTACTGCTGCTGAGCGAGTACATAACCACAAAAAATACAAGGTCCCGTTTTGTCTTTTTTGCATCAAAAACCTTAGGAGGTGCATTTTTTCCGATCATTTTTGAAAATAGTTTTTCCTCCAAAAAGAACTTATCCAGTCGGGGAACGCATGATATATTTACCTAGCTCCGTACTCCATTTCGTCTTGAGCAAACGGGGAGCCACTCTTTCTTTCCATTACAGGAGAATAAAGGAAAACAGGAAATGTACGTGCACCAGCAAACATACAAAAATCACGATAAGCGACAGAAACAGGGGCGGAAGAAGAAAACCAGGTATCGTGACCCGTATAGCTTCTTCTCCGGAGTCAAACACACCTAAACCACTTTGTTGAAGATGAATCAAAGTGGAATGTGAGCACGATGTTGTGGAGCCCTTCTAGCTCAACCATTTCGTTCGAAGATTCAGAGAAGAGTCAAAATGGACTGGCATTCGACAATCCCGGGCTCTCGTCAAATGCGACTGCCCCAGGTCCTTGACCCGACCAACTCACGTAAGTCCAATACTTGAAGTCTACTCTTCCCACTTAATGTCAATTGTCTACGATCAGTATTGATGGAATTCCCCAGAGAGAAAGCCATTCCTTTACTTAAAGGCTTCGAGCGGATAGGCAATGATAATTGGGAGCCGATAGACGATTCAGGGTCGGTCGTCCTGAAAACAGCTTTCCTTTCTGTGAACTCTTGCCCACCGCAAACCAAGAATGTAAAGACCCCCGAATCAGCCTACACACCCACTTCTTTTGAAGCTGGAAAGAGGGAATTCTTTCAAAGAGCGCAAGCGGCGCGCGCGCCAGAACTGACGGCTAAGGAGGACCATAGTATACCTCAAAGGTCAAGAAAGAAGCAAAAGTATTACGATCACCCATCTCATATTGATGCTAGAGATAATGTCTGACAGACGATATCTGTGTACTTCTGCTGATGATGGTCATCACACCCCTACTAATGGTCATGTCAACTATGAACACGATAATACTTGCTACTAAGGAAACCAACAACTCATAACACCAATTGAATTCCTCAAACATGGCAGGGGGAGCCTGTTAGAACCAAAGAGAGCTTGAGGAGATGACTAGGTGTGAGGAAAACTCTGGTGGCAGCATCATCTACCTCGTCTTAAATAGTAACCAAAGAACAACATTTTTCCCATCTAAATTGGTAGCAATCTACGAGCTATGGCTGTATCAAAGAGTGGAGAACAAGTTCAGATTTTTGGTTATTTTTTAAATTTTTTTTAGTTTGTTTGTGAGGATAAATCTAAATAAGATGAATTTTCTCTCTTGACTTAGGCTTGGGATTTGACAATCTTATGGATAAGTATTTAAGGATTTATTTTATCTTCTTTCGATTGGTTTGTAGTCTAGAAATAGTTTGTTAGTTCAAAAGTGGATCTCTCTATCTTATCTCCTTCTCCGCATTCGACATTATCAACACGTTATTTCAAACCAGATATTCCTAATTATTATTTTTGTCTTTATATTAAAATTATTTGCGATAAATTTATAGTAGTTTATTGTTCACGTTTCATTTAAAGCTTTCGCGTCCAAATTTTCATAAATTCCAAATTTGATAATCATCTTATTTTCCTCTAGATCTTCGTCCTACGCCAAATTGGAGCTAAACTATGGTTTATGATATTTTTATGGGCCAATTAGTGTTTAGACCCTGGATTTTATACCAGCTTAGAGTTTAAGCTCTGACATGTCCAACTAGAAAGTTTGGATCCTATATTTTTATTTTTATTTTTATTTTCTATTACACCCTCTATTCCATGTTTGACAATTAAACTTTTCTATATAGGTTGGGAGGGAATCATGGGAAAAAGGAAACCAAAAATAAAAATTGAGGGTCTAAATTTTCCAATTGGACACGTCGGGACTTAAATTCTAAGCTGGAAGTCTAAATGCTAATTAGCCCTATTTTATATGTAGGTAAGATCCATACAAAAATATCCACACAATTTTTTTAGGTTTAGGTTTTATATGTAGGTAAGATCCATACAAAAATATAAAAAATAGTAGAACATACTTAATCTGTCATAGACGAGTCACCAGTCTGAATCTAGGTTTAGGTTTAAACTATTAATAAATAATGACCTTTATATATCATTTTTAGGAGAATAAAATAGACCATTTGATGAAACCAATGAGTTTAAAGAACATATTATGTCTTCTAAATATTTGAAGGTGTCCAACAATCAAACCCCCAAACAATTTCTATATATGTTTATTATAAATAATTGTAATAGCTTGCAGAAAATAATAATTGATAGTAGGGAAGAGCATTTTACTTCTTTGGACGCACAGAAATAATTATCATTTATAGAGGTACACTTCTTTTGAACGCACAATTATCATTTATAGAGGTACTTGATGTTATTTGTAAAGTGAACATTCAATTTCTTCCATATCTACAAACGATATTACCAATGTGGGGATCCATAGTCTTTCTAGAAGTCTTTGTATTGACTACACTATTGAAGCAGAGACCTCTATCATGGCCGATTTGGAAGGCATTACCAGGAGTATAATTCTCGAATTTTACGCTTATATAATTCGCCAGGAGTAAATTTTTTGAAGCCGAAAAGAATGATGGAGAACAAGTTGTGATTTTCGATTATCTTTTAGATTTTTTTTTTTAGTTTATCTATTAGGATAAATATAAATAAGGAGAATTATATCTCTCGAGTTAGTTTGGGTTGGTTTGGGATTTGACTATCTTATGGATAAGTATTTAGAAATTTATTTTATATTCTTTCAGTTGATTTGTAGTCTGTAAATAGTCTCCATTTTAAGTTTGTATGATATGATGCTAAACTCATAAAGTGGATCTCTTCATCTTATCTTATTCCTCGTCTCCGATGTTAACAACACGTCATTCCAAATCGGATATTTCTAATTATTAGTTTTGTCTTTCTATTAAAATTATTTGTGATAGATTTATAATAGTTGATTGTTCACGTTTCATTTAAAGCTTTCGCGTCCAATTTTTTTATAAATCCCAAATTTCATACTCGATATTATTTTCCTCTAGGTCTTCACCCACGTCAAAAAGAGAAATGGATAGTAGTAATTTTTACCAACATTCGCAGAAGTCTTCTTATAATCAATATTGTACTCTTGGATGAAACTACTCATCTCAAGTTAGATGCTCTATTGAGTCATCGACACATGTATCCCCGGCCGACTTCAAGCCTATTGTATGTTGTAATTATTTGTATAAAATAATTACACACCTAATGTGTCGGCGGATGGAGAAGATTATACAGGGATTGGTTTCATCTAATCAGGCGGCCAACATTAAGGACAGGTCGATTGCAAAGCACAACCTCCTGGCGCATGAGATAGTATGAAAATTCAATAAAGTAGGAGCATAAAAGCTTGCGTGAAGCTAGACCTTAGGAAGACTTATGATATGGTGAACCGTGATTTCGTTTGTCAGCTTATGCTTGCCATAGAATTCGATGAGATGTGGGTTACAAGGATTGGGGAGTGCATTACATCTGCTACTTTTTCGGTGCTTATTCGGGGCATCACCGATGGGTTTATCAGGAGCAATAGGGGGCTACGACAGGGGGACCCTCTGTCACAATGATCGGTGCGACAGTTAGGCATCCTTAGATGAAAAAGTGGTCTTTCAGGATATGTGTGTCACCACCTCCCATATCTATTCACACTAGGCATGGAGTACTTTTCGTGTCTGATGGATATGACAGTGCATTAAAGGAGGATTGTACCGCTCTACAAGAGGATCACTCTGCACATATCTTATTTGATCTATGTAGATGGCCTCTTGGTCTTCTTGTGGCGTTTGATGGAGGGTCTCACTACTATTGCGGAGATCATAGGAGTGTTCGGAAGGCTATTAGGGCTTCAACTGAATAAGGATAAGAGACGGGTGTACTTTAGCTCTATTTGTCCTCTAAAGGAGGAGCGTGCATTGGTGCTGGGGTTGAAAAAGGGGGATCTGCCTGTAAAAGTATCTCGGGCTTCCGTTGTTAGTCAACTATGCAAGGGATTTGGAATGCCACATTTTTGTTGAGTACACCCAACGAAGGGTAAGGGTTGCCAAGCACAATGTCTATCATTTGGAGGACGTATTGAGCTTGTACGATCTATTATTTTTGTCCTAGATTTATTCTAGCTGCAGTCCATTTTGGTGCTGACAGCTACCCTCCGAAAAATGGAGCGTATTTTCTCTAACTTTATTTGGAGGGGTGGCCTGCATGCTATCGCCTGGGAGAAATTGTATAGATCTCGGAAGGAAAGGGGTAGGACTTCGACTGTTGCAGACAGTCCGAGATGCAGTAGGAATGAAGCTGACGTAGAAGTTTGTTCGTGGAGGTTTTCTATAGGCATAGTGGATGGCAAGTAGGTATCTGAAAGGAAATAATTTTTGGTCCTACAGGTACAACAACAATGCTTCTGTTACTTTCAAGCACATGCTACAAAATATGATAGCTATTAAAACGGTCATACATCGGGTTATACGGGATGGTTGGAATACCAACATGTGGCTCGACCTATAGCTGGCTCACCGAAGTTTACTAGAGATATCGGGTCAGCAGCTATAGTTGGAGGCAACTACGAAATGATGGTGCAATCCATCATTCGAAATGGAGAATGTCGGGTTAACTTGTGTTATTATACGGTCATGCATGAAGACAGTATTTGGACGGTCCAAATTGATACAAGCATCGATGCGAACATATAGGTCTGGAATTCGCCCGGAGGGGTGGGGGGGGGTTGTGACAGACGGAGGGAACTTCGAGTTTGGGAGCTATTACAACTTATGCAGTCGACATACCATAAATGTAAGCCCCCTGATTTTCAGAATTTTAAATTTGGATTTTTTCCCAATTTTTCTAAAATTTTCGGGAATTGAAACCTAGACCTTTGTTGATTTAATGATTTTTAATTATGGTTAATTCCTATTAAAATATTATGGAAATAATATTTTATGGTGTAAAATGAAAAACCGGACATAGGATAATTTTTTGCGAATTTATTGGACTCCGGAAACCCGTTTAAAGCCCTGAAGACCCATGTACATTAAGCCGAATTAAACCCGTGCCAAACGTCCGACATCCCCATGAGAGCCGAAGCCAAGCCCAAGGAGCATTGACCCAGCCCAATCCTAGGTCTAACCCTAGTCCAATTTCAGCATGTATAAATACCTAATTTTTTTTAGTTTTTCTCCACAAACAAAAGAAGAAAAGGAGAAATCCCTAATCTTAATTAATAAAATCCTTAATTTCTAACCCTAACCCTAACCCTAACCGTCGCCGGCCGACTCCTCCGGCGAGTCTCCGGTGGAGCGCCGCCCAGCCGCGTCCACGCCGCCCGCCTGAGCTCAGCGCAGCGCCCCGCACCCCTCGCCACGTCCTCCCCCTCTCTCGACTTCTGTGCCGCGCCGGAAACCCTAACCGCCTCTCGATTCTCCGCCTCCTCCGCCGAACGTCCCCGCCTCCTCCGCCGAACGTCCCCGACTCCATCTCCCTCTCAGCCTCCGCCGAGCCCGTCTCAGCCTACCTCCACCCCGAGCAGCTGCCGCCCCCATCTCCTCGACCCGTCTTCCCCGACGAGCCCTCCGCCGCGTCTCCACGACAGCAGCTCTGCCATCCAGCGCCGACGCCGCCCGACTCCAGCAACTCCGGTCAGAGCCGCCTGAGCACCAGCCCTCCGCCTCGAGACTCGCCGAGCAGCCCCCGGCCGCCTCCGCCGTATCCGCCGACCTCAGCCATCTCCGGCATCGACCCCTGACTCGGATACAGTAATGCCCTAGCTCGGACACAGCAGACACCGCAGACACAGGACACAGGACGCAGGACACGAAGGAGATACGACTCGGATACGCGAATCCTCATCTTCCGGAGCCCTGTTCAGGTACCCGTATCTTTCTCCTCGTAGCTTTGTTTTCGATTCCGTTAGTTGCATCGCGTAGCCTGTATAACCCCCTCGGTGCCCGTGCAATCCGCTCGGTGCATCGCGTCCTGTGGTGATCGTACACCGCGATCCAGAAACAGGAAAACCAACGCCCCATTTTACCCCGGAACTGAGTGCGTCCCGCCAAACGGGACGACTTGGTCGCACGCGGTCTTTACCGAAATGTGCGCGTCGTTGATACGGACGTGTAGGATTTCGCAGAAGTTGATTCGGATGTGCGTGCACACCGAAATCAATGCGTATCCGGCGACACCATCCTGTATCCGTCTGTTCTGGAATACGCTGTAACTTTGTGTACACACGTCGGATCGAGACAAAACTTGCGCCATCGGACTCGTAGCGATACACTGGTCCTGTGACCCAAGTTTGGTTCGATTCTGAGAACGTTGACGAAATCGCGTATCGTGGGCCCCACAGGCTCCACTTGACGGGCGATTTTGTGATCGGCTCATCGGAATCCAATTCTGGAAGTTCTGTTGGGTTCGTATCATCGTTCCTGACTTATTGACACTAAGTTTGGCAAATTTGGAGACCTTTGACCCTGACACGCTTTTCAGTGCAAAGTGGCCCACATGTGGACCCCGCTTTGGGCCAGAAATGTCGTTCTTGCCCCTGTGTCCAAATTGGACTCAAGGACAGGCATTTCTAGCTGATTGATATTTTCTGGATCTGATGGTGATGTTTGTTTCAGCAACCGGAGCAGTCCCTGCAATTCCTGCTGAAGTCAGAGCTACAATTGGAGCCGGAACCCCAGGCAAGTGTACCTTGCCAAACTCTGCAGTATTGTTATATATTTTTCCTTGCTTCATTTATATTGCTGTACATGCTTGACCTAGGACCGCGTGACCTACTTAGCGTCCGATTATTAGTCGGATGCCAACACCGTACGCGGCGTTGTGTATTGTCATCTAGACATGGATACCGAGACCCCATATTTCTCGTACTTGTCTTATCAAGTACAACATGACCCAGGACACTTGACACTATTCATGAGACAGGATCTTCCTGAGATATTCATGGTGATTCTGTATAGGATACAGGACTTGACATTGATATTATATTCCTAGACATTATATGACTTGTTGCATTAGAGATGATTGTGCGTGACATGGACATGGGGCCTCGTGGACATGAGACGTATGATTACATTGGGTGGGGAGAGTCACACAACTACAGGTTGATTTTATATTATGCCGGCGTCTTAGTCTCACTACGAGCTAGACAACCACATGATATCACTGCTACCGGCTCCCCGACACCGAGCTTGTAGTGGCTTCAGCCTGAGTTCTAGTGCTGCTCTCATCTTGCATTTCACTTAGATGGTTACATATTTACCTATTGCTTTATTTATTGCTGCACTGCATTTATTTTGGCATGAGCTTTCTTGTACCTTGCTATGTCCCTTGAGGACCTGGATCCGGATTATGTCCCCAGATATTGCAGACGAGATCTACCCCGAGATATATGGGACTGGAGCTTTAGCATTAGCAGGTGTAAGCCCCCTAAATTTCAGAATTTTTAATTGGGGATTTTTTTTGGAAAATTTTTAGGATTTTCTGATGATTAAAACCTAGGCGTTGGTAATTAAAGGATTTTTAATTTCGGTTAATTAATATTAAAATATTATGAAAATAATATTTTATGGTGTAAAATGGGAAACCGGACATAGGGTAATTTTCGGTGAATTTATTGGACTCCGGAATCATTTTTAAAGCCCTAGAAACCAATTTAGAATTTAACCGAATTAAATCCGTGTGACGCCCGACATCCCCAGGAGAGCCGAAGCCCAGCCCAAGGAGCGTTGACCCGTTGACCCAGCCCAAATCCTAGGTCTAACCCTAGTCCAATTTTGGCATGTATAAATACATGATTCCCTAGGTTTTTCTCCACAATTAAAAAGAAAAGGAAATAGAAATCCCTAATCCCTAATTTCTAATACCTAACCCTAACCCTAACCCTAATCCTAAGCCGCCCCAAGCCCAGCCGCTCCACCGCCGCCTCCTCTGGCGGATCTCCGGCCATCCTCCACCGCGAGCCACCTCGCCCGGGCCTTTCCTCTTCTCCATCCTACTCCCCGCCGGCGACTCCCCTCTCAGCCCAGCCGATCAACCTCTCCGCTGCGCCGCCGCTCGACCCCGGCGCCACCCCCGCGAGGCCGCCCAGACCTCGCTGCAGCGCCGGCCGTCTCCAACCCATCAACTCCTCCGCCACCTAGCCCCGCCGTGCTCCTCCCCTGAACCCTAGCTCAGCCCGCTCCTCCCCGTCAGTGCCCCTCTGTCCACGACTCAACCGTCCTCCGCCTGTCGACCGGAGCGGACCGCCGGGGACTGACAGCAACAACTCCGTGAACGACTAGGCCGATCCCCCATCTCCGCGTCAACTGCTCAGCAGTGAGCGGTGCAACACCACCTCAGCACGGCCTCGAGGCGCTGCAACCGACGACCCCGACCACTTGAACGACCCTCGCCGCCGTCGTCATCCACCCTCGAGCCGACTAGCAACGCCACCCTTCTCTCCTCCTTTCCGACTGGAGTCCGACCACCATGACCCTACCGACACCCCTCGACTGAACGACCCCGTCCGCCTGAGGACATCCCAGCCAGCCAGCCACCTGCACTCCACCATGACCCCTCGGCAGCCGACCACCTTCTCCCATCCTCGTCGAACACCACAGCCCTTCACCTTGCCGGGCCCTGTCCTCCTTTCTTCTCCTCCTCCGCTGTCTCCGGACACAGCAGGATCCGATACCGCTGCCCTAAACCCTAGCCTGGACTCAGCAGTGGACACGGACACAGCCTGGACACAGGACTCGGTCGACGCAAGACACGGGGACACGTCCAGGACACGAAGTTGACCCTCGGACACGTGGAATTCAGACTTCACGGAGCCCTGTTCAGGTAGCGTTTCCTCTCACCTCGTGATTCCGATTCCTGTTCCGTCAGTTGCGTCGTGTAGACTGTATAACCCTCTCGGTGATCGTGCAACCCGCTCGGGGCATCGCGTCATGTGGTGATTGTACACCGCGATCCAAAAACAGGAAAAATGATGACCCGATTCACCCCGGAACTGGGTATGCCCCGCCAAACGGGACGACTTGGTCGCACGCGGTCTTTACCGAATCGTGCGTGACGTTGATACGGACGTGTGGGATTTCGCAGAAGTCGATTCGGATGTGCGTGCACACCGAAATCAACGCGTATCCGCCGACACCGTCCCGTATCCGTCGATTCTGGAACACGCTGTAACTTTGTGTACACTTGTCGGATCGAGACGAAACTTGTGCCATCGGACTCGTAGCAATACGCTGGTCCTGTGAGCCAAGTTTGGTTCGATTCTGAGAACGTTGACAAAATCGTGTGTCGTGGGCCCCACAGGTTCCACCCGACGGGCGATTTTGTGATCGGCTCATCAGAATCCAATTCTGGAAGTTCTGTTGGGTTCGTATCATCCTTCCTGACTTATTGACACTAAGTTTGGCAAATTTGGAGACCTTTGACCCTGACACGCTTTTCGGTGCAAAGTGGCCCACATGTGGATCCCGCTTTGACCCGAAAATATCATTTTTGCCCTTGTGTCCAAATTGGACTCAAGGACAGGCGTTTCTAGCTATTTAATATTTTCTGAATCTAATGGTGATGTTTATTTCAGCAACCGGAGTAGTACCTGCCGATCACACTGAGACCAGAGCCACAATTGGAGCCAGGACCCCAGGCAAGTGTACCTTGCCAAACTCTGCAGTATTGTTATATATTTCCTTACTTCATTTATATTGCTGTGCATGCTTAACCTAGGACCGTGTGACGTACTTAGCGTCCGATTATTAGTCGGGTGCCAACACTGTACGCAGTGTTGAGTACGGTCATCTAGAGATGGACATTCGTGACACTATATATTCTCGTACTGGTCTTACCAAGTACACTTTGACCCAGGACACTTGACACTACTCATGAGACAGGATCTTCCCGAGATATTCGTGGTGATTCTGTATAGGATACAGGACATGGACATTATATTCTTAGATATAGTATGACTTGTTGCATTAGATATGATCCCGCTTGACATGGACATGAGACATTATGGTCATGATATGCGTGGTTACATTGGGTGGGGAGAGACACACAGGCTACAGGCTGTTTTATATCTATCTACTACTATTGTGAGGCCTCAGACTCTCGTAGAAGAGCTAGGCACATTACGTGTTATTACCGCTACCGGCTCCCCGACACAGAGCTTGTAGTGGCTTCGGCCTGAGCACTAGTGATGCTCTCACTTGCATTTTCACATAGATGGTTATATATCTTACCCTATTTATTGTATCTTCTGCTGCACTGCATTTATTTTGGCTTGTATTTTCTGTACCTTGCTGTCCCCTGAGGACCTGGATCCGGACTTTGTCCCCAGGACTAGCAGAGGAGATCCACTTAGAGTTATACAGTACTTGAGCTTTATCAGGAGCAGAAGCAGGAACAGGAGCAGATACAGGAGCTGTACCGACACCTGAGGACGAGATTGTGCTAGAGGACTTCTCCTGGGTATTGCCTTGAGATTGCTCATTTATTTCTATTTCCAGTTCCTTTATTTTTCAGTCTATTGCATTGATGTATCAGACTTGTTCTCGGATTATTCTCCGAGACACCTTTATTGAGATATGCTAGTTTGTTTTTATTTACATTATTCTGGCATTTGATCTATGATTATCTGTTATGGATGAGATTAGTATAGACTGTGACATATATCATTGGACCTACTTATTGTTATATTACAGCTTAAGTATGCTCCGATGGATCCATTAAATTGGGTTTGTCCATCGGTGTGTGCTGCTGGCCATTATCACGCGTCTGGTCCCTCGGTATTTTGGGACTGAGGCGTGACATGGTTTTTGTGGTGGCCCATGCAGGTCAACGACTAAATTGTTCGGTTTCAACTTAGGGACCGAGCAAGCCTGCAATAAGAATAGGATAAGTTTCTAGGATCTCATCCACTTGCTTGAAACGTTATTGATATCTATATTGGATTCAAATTAATCTCTTGACTCGTATCCTGCCTTGATTCCTGAGCGCCCTTATAGTTTATTTTGGTTGCAGAGAAATGAATCCCCAAGTCGGCAAAGAGACTCATCCAGGAATACCACAAGGTGTTGTGGTTACCCACGAAGATGAAGTGACACCAGTTAGTGAAGGACCATCATCACAGCAAGCAAGTCAGCATGCCTCGAGAATCCAGGAAGATGACGTTCCACCATCGACGCAGTTGGCTCCACCGACGCCTACCGTTCCACAAGGGCAGACTATGGACGAACAACAAATGTTTCGAATGTTCTACGCGATGATGCAAGCCCACCAGAAGGTTCAGGAAGAAGCACAGCAGATCCAAGCGGAGAAGTTCATCGACAGATTCAGCTCAGAGTTACGGAAGTTAATCAGCCCCGCTGTAACTACCTTAGACGAGTATGTTCTCACTACAGCAAGACCCATGGAGTACATCACAAGGATCGAGTCCAGCCAGAAGCGGCCGTATGCAACAACACCAGACCAAGCACAACAGGAAAGAGCGGCAAAGCGACCACAGATGAATCCACCACCAAGAGCAGCACCCAGAGCCTTATTTCTTCCTACTTGTCAGCATTGTCGCAAGATAGGCCATACTGAAAGAGAATGCAGATGCAAGTTAGGATTAGGCTTGATATGCGCGTCCAACCAACACTTAGCTAAGGACTGTTCTCAGCATCGAGAGAAAGCATTGATGATTCAACAACCAGCCACATCAGCACCAATCGGAGCACCACAGGAAGAAGCTATAAAGAAGTCTCACATGCGCCAGCCACCAGAAGCATCTCCGCAAGTACTACCTATCTGTCAATATTGTCGTAAACGAGGCCATATGGAGAACGATTGCAGACGCAAAATAAAATTTTGCTTAGCTTGCAGATCCAGTCAGCATTTAAAGAAGGAATGCCCCGAACGTCGAGACAAAGCACCAATGAATAACCAACAAGCACTACCAGCACCAAGGCCAGCCTCTCCAGCATTGGAAGCACCGCAAACGAGAGTCGAAGGAGTCCTACCGCCAGCTCCAGGAGGGTATCAGCCGAGGCCACCTTTGATACCACAAGCAGCACTTTTCCAGCAAGCCCAGCAGCAGCAGAGGAATCGACTACGAAGACGCGGACAAGCTCCAACGATGACTTTAGAGGACGCGCAGACTCATGGAGTAGCTAATGCGCGTAATTCTTCGTAATTTTCTGTTTCTAGATTTGTTTTATCTCGTGCCTATTGGTTCGTGAACTCAGACTTAACATATGTAATTTTGAACTTGCTTATAATTGATAACCGTAGAGATTGTAGAGTCTTTTATTTTGTGCTTATTTTGGGTTGTTTTGTGAACTTGAATTAAGTTGTACCTCCTTTCATCATCATCTAGCGTACTTATAATTGTTGTACCACCTTGACTTATGCTGCTAATATAGCCTAGTTTTTGCAAGCTCATTCTTTATCAAGCTTGTTCATGACATATGTATTATTGGGTCGACACACTAATACAATTGTCTTTTCAGAACCAGTGTATTACGGTCTGATCAACCTTAGTGCATTTTGGTTCGCTCTTCGCACGACTACTTTACGTGGATTGAGATACATAGTTGACTAGTATACTTGCCCTCTAGATATGTCTGAGCATGTCGTATCAGTTACATAACTGTACTAATACGAGCATACGAACAAAGGA
This sequence comes from Iris macrosiphon, assembly GCA_036927795.1. Taxonomy (NCBI): domain Eukaryota; kingdom Viridiplantae; phylum Streptophyta; class Magnoliopsida; order Asparagales; family Iridaceae; genus Iris; species Iris macrosiphon. The sequence goes on from JAYESA010000016.1 coordinate 89,551,501, forward strand.
TTACCAGAATATGATTTCAATCCACAATTGTCTTGACAAATCCCATTTGAATTCGTTAAACGCCTTGATCCTGATACTCCTGCTCAATTAACTCACCCTTGAACTCTTTATCATTGATCTTCGTCTTCTCTTACTTCGGAAAGACGAAACCTCGTGCCTAGTATAAGTTGATATATAGACAGTACTAGATATACCCCACAGGCCGGTCACATTATTGATGACCCTTTTATATATGATTAAGGGAATATCATAGGTGATATGTTGGTGTTAAAACCTTGAGAATTCAATAACATGAGTTGGGGCATAGCTTTATTAGATGTATAGCCTTAGATGATAGATGGGTAAATTCTAAGTTGGGTAGAGACCGTAATGCCCACTTGAGAGAAATTCTTAGACTGTAATCAAGTGAGATTGGATAGAGAGCACCCTACCATATTTTAATTTTGAGGACGAAATTTTTATAAGTTGGGTAGATTGTAAGCCCCCTAAATTTCAGAATTTTTAATTGGGGATTTTTTCTGGAAAATTTTTAGGATTTTCTGATGATTAAAACCTAGGCGTTGGTAATTAAAGGATTTTTAATTTCGGTTAATTAATATTAAAATATTATGAAAATAATATTTTATGGTGTAAAATGGGAAACCGAACATAGGGTAATTTTTGGTGAATTTATTGGACTCCGGAATCATTTTTAAAGCCCTAGAAACCAATTTAAAATTTAACCGAATTAAATCCGTGTGACGCCCGACATCCCCAGGAGAGCCGAAGCCCAGCCCAAGGAGCGTTGACCCGTTGACCCAACCCGAATCCTAGGTCTAACCCTAGTCCAATTTTGGCATGTATAAATACATGATTCCCTAGGTTTTTCTCCACAATTAAAAAGAAAAGGAAATAGAAATCCCTAATCCCTAATTTCTAATACCTAACCCTAACCCTAACCCTAATCCTAAGCCGCCCCAAGCCCAGCCGCTCCACCGCCGCCTCCTCTGGCGGATCTCCGGCCATCCTCCACCGCGAGCCGCCTCGCCCGGGCCTTTCCTCTTCTCCATCCTACTCCCCGCCGGCGACTCCCCTCTCAGCCCAGCCGATCAACCTCTCCGCTGCGCCGCCGCTCGACCCCGGCGCCACCCCCGCGAGGCCGCCCAGACCTCGCTGCAGCGCCGGCCGTCTCCAACCCATCAACTCCTCCGCCACCTAGCCCCGCCGTGCTCCTCCCCTGAACCCTAGCTCAGCCCGCTCCTCCCCGTCAGCGCCCCTCGGTCCACGACTCGACCGTCCTCCGCCTGTCGACCGGAGCGGACCGCCGGGGACTGACAGCAACAACTCCGTGAACGACTAGGCCGATCCCCCATCTCCGCGTCAACTGCTCAGCCGTGAGCGGTGCAACACCACCTCAGCACGGCCTCGAGGCGCTGCAACCGACGACCCCGACCACCTGAACGACCCTCGCCGCCGTCGTCATCCACCCTCGAGCCGACTAGCAACGCCACCCTTCTCTCCTCCTTTCCGACTGGAGTCCGACCACCATGACCCAACCGACACCCCTCGACTGAACGACCCCGACCGCCTGAGGACATCCCAGCCAGCCACCACCTGCACTCCACCACGACCCCTCGGCAGCCGACCACCTTCTCCCATCCTCGTCGAACACCACAGCCCTTCACCTTGCCGGGCCCTGTCCTCCTTTCTTCTCCTCCTCCGCTGTCTCCGGACACAGCAGGATCCGATACCGCTACCCTAAACCCTAGCCTGGACTCAGCAGTGGACACGGACACAGCCTGGACACAGGACTCGGTCGACGCAAGACACGGGGACACGTCCAGGACACGAAGTTGACCCTCGGACACGTGGAATTCAGACTTCACGGAGCCCTGTTCAGGTAGCGTTTCCTCTCACCTCGTGATTCCGATTCCTGTTCCGTCAGTTGCGTCGTGTAGACTGTATAACCCTCTCGGTGACCGTGCAACCCGCTCGGGGCATCGCGTCCTGTGGTGATCGTACACCGCGATCCAAAAACAGGAAAAACGACGACCCGATTCACCCCGGAACTGGGTACGCCCCGCCAAACGGGACGACTTGGTCGCACGCGGTCTTTACCGAATCGTGCGTGACGTTGATACGGACGTGTGGGATTTCGCAGAAGTCGATTCGGATGTGCGTGCACACCGGAATCAACGCGTATCCGCCGACACCGTCCCGTATCCGTCGATTCTGGAACACGCTGTAACTTTGTGTACACTCGTCGGATCGAGACGAAACTTGTGCCATCGGACTCGTAGCAATACGCTGGTCCTGTGAGCCAAGTTTGGTTCGATTCTGAGAACGTTGACAAAATCGTGTGTCGTGGGCCCCACAGGTTCCACCCGACGGGCGATTTTGTGATCGGCTCATCGGAATCCAATTCTGGAAGTTCCGTTGGGTTCGTATCATCGTTCCTGACTTGTTGACACTAAGTTTGGCGAATTTGGAGACCTTTGACCCTGACACGCTTTTCGGTGCAAAGTGGCCCACATGTGGACCCCGCTTTGACCCGGAAATGTCGTTTTTGCCCTTGTGTCCAAATTGGACTCAAGGACAGGCGTTTCTAGCTATTTGATATTTTTTGAATCTAATGGTGATATTTATTTCAGCAACCGGAGTAGTACCTGCCGATCACACTGAGACCAGAGCCACAATTGGAGCCAGGACCCCAGGCAAGTGTACCTTGCCAAACTCTGCAGTATTGTTATATATTTCTTTACTTCATTTATATTGCTATGCATGCTTAACCTAGGACCGTGTGACGTACTTAGCGTCCGATTATTAGTCGGGTGCCAACACTGTACGCAGTGTTGAGTACGGTCATCTAGAGATGGACATTCGTGACACTATATATTCTCGTACTGGTCTTACCAAGTACACTTTGACCCAGGACACTTGACACTACTCATGAGACAGGATCTTCCCGAGATATTCGTGGTGATTCTGTATAGGATACAGGACATGGACATTATATTCTTAGATATAGTATGACTTGTTGCATTAGATATGATCCCGCTTGACATAGACATGAGACATTATGGTCATGATATGCGTGGTTACATTGGGTGGGGAGAGACACACAGGCTACAGGCTGTTTCATATCTATCTACTACTATTATGAGGCCTCAGACTCTCGTAGAAGAGCTAGGCACATTACGTGTTATTACCGCTACCGGCTCCCCGACACAGAGCTTGTAGTGGCTTCGGCCTGAGCACTAGTGATGCTCTCACTTGCATTTTTACATAGATGGTTATATAGCTTACCCTATTTATTGTATCTTCTGCTGCACTGCATTTATTTTGGCTTGTATTTTTTGTACCTTGCTGTCCCCTGAGGACCTGGATCCGGACTTTGTCCCCAGGACTAGCAGAGGAGATCCACTTAGAGTTATACAGTACTTGAGCTTTATCAGGAGCAGAAGCAGGAACAGGAGCAGATATAGGAGCTGTACCGACACCTGAGGACGAGATTGTGCTAGAGGACTTCTCCTGGGTATTGCCTTGAGATTGCTCATTTATTTCTATTTCCAGTTCCTTTATTTTCCAGTCTATTGCATTGATGTATCAGACTTGTTCTCGGATTGTTCTCCGAGACACCTTTATTGAGATATGCTAGTTTGTTTTTATTTACATTATTCTGGCATTTGATCTGTGATTATCTGTTGTGGATGAGATTAGTATAGACTGTGACATATATCATTGGACCTACTTATTGTTATATTACAGCTTAAGTATGCCCCGATTGATCCATTAAATTGGGTTTGTCCATCGGTGTGTGCTGCTGGCCATTATCACGCATCCGGTCCCTCGGTATTTTGGGACTGAGGCGTGACAGCAGGAGCAGGCACTGGAGCAGTATCAGGATCCGAGGACGAGATCGTACCAGAGGACTTCTCCTGAGTATTTTTTTGAGATACTCTTTTATTTCTGTTTCTAGTTATTTATTCCAGTCTATTACATTATTGTATCAGACTTATTCTCGGATTGTTCTCCGAGACACTTTATTGAGATATGCTAGATTATACTTACTTGCTTTTATGCTGGCATTTGATCTGTGATTACCTGTTGTGGATGAGATTAGTATAGACTGTAATATGTATCATTGGACCTATTTATTGTTATATTACAGCTTAAGTATGCCCTGATGGATCCATTAGATTGAGTTTGTCCATCGGTGCGTACTGCTGGCCATTGCCACGCGTCCGGTCCCTCGATATTTTGGGACTGGGGTGTGACAACAAACTAGATAACTATGACTCTATATGGTTCAAGGGGTTCGCTTGCAAAATGTAGCTATGCATGTATCGGCTATTGTTGGGACATCTTCTTACCAAGGACAGACTTGCCACTTCAGTGTTCGGCTCCCAAACCATCTTTATGTGTTATGCAACCAAAACAACTAGTCACTTCGGCATTTATTCTTCGAATGCAAAATGACTTGGTTCATGTGGCATGAGCAGTGCAGCAAGCGATTGGGGAGCTGCGGGGAGGTAAAGGACATCGACAGAATCTTCGTGGGGATTCAGACCAGGAGAAGTAGAGGGATGCTATGGTTTAAGGAGACGTCTACGCCTTGTAGTGACAGTGTGACATGTGTAGAGAGAGCGTAACAGACGCACATTTGAGAGACTCCAAACTTCTTTCGTTGGAATTTTATACAAAATTGAATTTAATGTTGGTGCTATAACACTCCTATGAGGAGTTGAAAATGTATGATGTGTAATATATATATATATATATATATATATATATACACACACACACACACACACACACACACACACACACACACACAATCGAGACTAGAGGGATGGAGGCACATATATTGTCCTTTGGAGGGAGGATTGAACTTATTAAAGTCGTAATTAAGGCGATTTCTCTTTTCTGGCTACAGTCCATTATGTTGCCCAAGGGTACGATGAAGATAATCGAAAGCATGTGTGCAAACTTCTTGTGCAAATGAGGCATACATGCAATTAGTTGGGAGGAGTTGTGTAGGTGGAGTTAGACTGCGATTTTTGGATCTTCTCGGGGAATCTGCTCATCTCAAACTATTTTGGAGATTCATCAATGGAAAGTCTCTCTGGGCTGAATGGATCAAGGGAAGGTACTTTTGCGAAAGGGTACGTCTGGTCAGCTAATAGCAGCCACAACTTCTCGGTCACCGTTAAAGTTTTGTTGAGGACGAGAAGTAAGGCTAAGGGTAAGTTGACTAGAGTCATATGCTCAGGGGCCCAAACCAGCATTTGGCATAACCCCTGGATTGGGAACTCAAGCCTGATTGAGAGAGAGGAATGACATGTTTATGAGCTGATGGGATCTACGAAAAAAAGTTAGCAGCCTTATCCAGGAAGAGAAGTAGAAAATCCAAGGCCATTTGATCGAGGCAGCCCATGCAAAAAATATCCAGGCGATGGAGATTGATAGGCAAGCTGTAGAAGGCACTTTAGAGTTCAGAACTGCCATAAATCAGATACAGACCAATCATGAAGAGGTTGAATGTGCGAAGATAGTTTGGACCAAAGGGGCTACAGTCAAGATGTCGTTATGCTTGTACAAAATGATCAGGAATATGCTGCTTTCTCGAGACAGGTTGAGCAATTTTGGCATCCCCTGTAAGGACATGAAGTATTGTTTATGCGATAAACATGATGAGTCCATGGACCATCTGTTATTCGCTTGTGACATCACGTGAGAGATTTGGAGTACACAGAAACATAAATTGGAGCAAACCAATGGTCGTTGTAGAGTTGTTGTTGCGTTCTTCAATGATATTAAAGTCCAGAAGGGGAACGGAGAGAGAAGTTATCGCCGTCTATGAATTATTTTTGGGACGATGGTTTGACACGTCTGGAAGGAGCGCAACCGGCATATCTTTGAGGGCCGATCCCTTAATACTTTTGTTGTACAAAGAAATATAGATGCTGACATAGATATCTTAGACCCCAAATGACTTATTTTGTAATCTGGTATAGATCTAAGTTGTAATTATCGTTGATCAATAATATTTACCTTCTTCATATATATATATATATATATATATATATATATATATATATATATATATATATATATATATATAGTGTGTCAATCTTCCTATGAAAGATTTGAAGGGTTTTTATGCCACTCTGTAGTAATATGAAGCGTTGAAACATTTGAGATATCAGAGGACTGAGTTAAATAATCTAAGAAAGAGACTAAACTTTGGTAATAATGTAAACCCCCTCGACCAAAATTTAGGATCACTTAGCTTAGATAGAGAGATTAGGGTTAATTTAGAGCCAATTAGGATTTGATTACAGTATTTTATATCTCTTGTGCAATATTTATATTACTTAGTGCACCTTACCCTTGCTCCGAGATTTAGAGCACTACACTAGTTATTACCTGCAGACAAATTCCATACACTTTTTCTAGTCATGCCAGCCTTCCATTCTAACATTGTGTAACTCATAAATACCCTCCTTTGTGCTTTATTTTAGTCACACAAAAATTATTACAAACGTACGTGTTTAAATCCAATTAAATCTAAATTTGTATTCCTGGTGCGTTCCAATCGAAATTGGAGACACAATCTTGACTCATTTTGTACAACCTAAATTATGATAATATTCTACTTTGAGTCCTCTATGTCCATGACGCTTGTGCCCCACCAAATTTCAGCCTCAGGTATTTCCAATTAATTCAAGAACACCTTGCGCAATTATTTTCAAATTAATTTAATATCCAGTCTCTATCTTTGTGCAATTTTTCAATTGCTGGGTACTTTTATGCAAAAGTGCATTGAGGTGTCCACACCATTGGACAATACATGAAGAAACCCATTTTTCTCCTTCATAAATTTTTTTTTCCAGAATTTTTGGAATGTGCAACGCGCAACATCGCCCCACTTAATTTTAGACTTGTATTTAAATAATGTAAATTATAGCCCTCCAAACATCCCCTTGTCAAGCCTTGGCCCATCCCAAGGAGATGTTGACTAAGCCCACTTGCCTTGGTCAACCCAAACCCAAGTTCCACATATATATAAATTACTTTTCCTTCCCTTTTTCTTTTATTTTTCTTAAAAGAAAATTTCCTAAAATTCTCTAAACCCCAAACCCTGCCCTAGCCGACAGCTGCCACCCCCTCTCCCTATTCTCCACCTCCCTCTCCCCGACCGCCAGAGCATCTCCACCGCCACCCCCTTCTCCTCCGGATCCGCCATCATCGTTACCAACAGTACCTCCAACATCCTCGACCTCTCCCGCCATCATCCTCACCACCGCTGCTCTCCACCCGCGGCCACTCCTTCACCGCCTCCACGAGCTCCGACCGCCTCCTTTCTCAACTTTCCCCTCTGCCAACGTCGACTTCCCCACGCCATCATCGCCTGAGACTCACCCCCGACATCTCCATCAACATCGTCAAAATCTCCACCCACTTGGCCGCTGTTGCCATTTCTCCTCCGCTGCCCCCAGTCGCCACCCGCATCCGCCATTGTCCCCACGAATACCCGCTCCTCCAGCCGACCGGCCACCCGCCATCACCTCCCTCGATATTTCCCCAACCTCTCCCATCGAGCTCGAAGGTCCGAGCCATGGAGGATCCCTCAGACTTGGATCTCCAGCTCCGGTGGCTGACAGCAGCCTCCACCGTGAAGCCTCGCCAGCATCGATCGCTCTTGGCGGGACAGATCACTTCCTCTGTCGAGTTTGACCGTGTAGCTGTGAAGACGACGCTCGTCGACGATTCACGGTTGCAGACGGATGACCGGTCATCTTCTCCGACTTGAAGCTTCATCAGGGATTCTCTTTCTTCAATCGTGCTTCATCGTTCCCTTGTCAGCGCTGCGACTTCCCCGGCGAGCAGAGCGTTGATTTCGCTACCGCGAGATCGATAGCAACCTCGTCAAAGCATTTTCTGGCGATCAGATCTGTCCTTGACGATGATGACCGAGGATCTCTCTGCCATGACGTCTTGAGTCTCCGATGACTCTGTCGACCGCAGAGACTTCCGACGAGGAGCATCAGCCGAGCTCTCGGGAACTTCTCGAACCCTCGAGCACTGATCCGGCGAAGCTTCAATCTGTGCGAGTAGGCCATCATCGATGAGACGATAGGTAAATTACTTGATTCTGATACTTTCTTCAGTTCTTGATTTATTTTCCAAATTTTTGTTAATCGAAGTAAGATTGGTTTATAAAACATTAGAATTCTCCGATACGGAGTTGGACCCATCAATCCGGGCATCCACGTCATGTACCGATTTTACCAAAAGGTGCGCATTGTTAATACGGACATGTGGGATTTTGTGGAAGTTGATTTGGATGTGCGTGCACACCGGAATCAACGCGTATCCGTCGACGACACCCCGTATCGGCCCTGTGCTGGAACTCATTGTAATTTCGTGTATTCTCGTCGTTTTGAAACAAAACTTACACCATCGAACTCGTAGCGATACGCTGGTCCTGTGACCCAAGTTTGGTTCGATTCTGAGAACGTTGACAGAATCCCGTATCGTGGGCCCCACAGCTCCACTTGACGGGCGATTTTGTGATCGGCTCATCGGAATCCAGTTCTGGACATTCCGTTGGGTTCATATCGATATTCTAGACTTGTTGACACTTTGTTTAACGAATTTGGAGAACCTTGTCTCTGGCACATTTTTTGATGCAAGACGGGCCCACTTGTGGACCCCGTGCTGACCGAAAACTGTATTTTTGCCCCTGTGTCCAAATTGGACAAAAATGTGGTATTTTCTAGCTATTTCACTTATTCTGGGAATGTTGGTGATATTTATTTCAGCATCCGGAGACGTTCATTCTGAGGCCATAGTTTCTGACTCTTGGTGTTTGACATCTGGACGTTACATTTTTGCAGCTCTCTTGCCAGGCAAGTATATCTTGCCTTGTTGTACTGTTTAAATTCTTATTGTTAGTTGCATATTTATTTTATTTAGTATTATATAACTGTGCGCGTCCAAGAATACTCGGGTGCAGTCAACGAAGGCGTTGACGTTAGGACTTGTGTCTGACCTAGTATTTAGTAGACCCACCTAAAGTTGTGGAGTTATTGGTATGACTTCCCAGGCCTTGACACGTATCATTACACGTCATAGAATGAGTTCATGTAGGGACGCGTGCCTCATGCGCGACTGGCCATCAGTGTGAGCAACACGTGTAACGGTACTTAGCTTAGTTGTTTATTCTATAGAGACTTGCATCATAGTACGAGATGTCCACATCGTATTCACGACTTGTATATCTACATTGGGAGGGGAGGACTACTAGTAGGCGTATGGGTCACCCACCTCCTTTATACAGATACCGCACTCGACGGAGTGATACAGACGTATATATATACTGCAGATACCACGTTCCTTAGAGTGTTGGGAGTCACTTATTATTTTTGCAGATACCACACTCTAAAGAACGTTGGACGTTATACTATTTTAGATACCATGCTCCTCGGAGATGGACGATTGCAGAGTGCCCATGTTCTGGGGGCATATGTGGCATATACTAGTCAGTCACGACGATTGGCAAATTACGTCAGCATATGTCTAGCCTACACTTTCCTTACGCACTAAGCTGTCCTCAAATTTGCATTCACTTAGATGGTTAGTACACCCCTTTTATTTATTCTGTATTTACTTTATGGCATATATTTTTGTATCTTGTTACGTCCCTCTGAGGACCTGGATCCCTTCCAGGTTGTTGTGCAGTTGCAGGATATTTGATCTAGTAGAGTGTGGACGTCATTACAGGTATATTTATATTTCCAGCTATTTCAATCATATATTACTTTCTATTTTATTCTGCTTTTATAGCCTAGTGTTTATAGACCTATGTTGTTCTTCTGGTCTATTCGAACAGATGTATTATTGGGCTGCAGACTGATGATGCGTATCGTTCTTTCTTGAGATTACTTACCCTAGATTGAGATTTAGATTAGGTTTTGTATGTTAGAAATAGATTATTACTTGGATCACTTGACCATGGACAGCGTAAGTGCACTTCGTCGGGTCCATTAAATTGGAAAGCCCTACGGAGTCGTACCAGCTGGCCATTGTCACGTGTCTGGTCCCATAGATTTTGGGACTGGGGTGTGACAAATAATGAAGAAACATACCTGTTGTGCCAATTTGTACAGCCTGTTATAATGAAGAAGGGCATTGTTTCCAATATTGCCCTACATAATATTCCAATCCAAAGGCCTTTTCCTCTTACGTGCAATACAAAACCCAATACGACAGATACTGGAATTCCAAATAGATAGAATGCTCCAAGTTTTACATAGGCACCTATATGCTGCCACCCACATCCTCTTGCAACACCTGAAGAACCAAAGGATGGACATTTAAAAGTAGGAATTGACATTCTTTTATCCAACATAATAGTAAGCATTATGATAGATAGAAAATGACATGAATATAAATATGGTATTTGATCATGAATACAACTTTGCTTCCTTCCTATTAGGAAAACAAATAGATGCAATAGACACACAATGACATAGTTAACAGCAATGCATTGATACTAGGCCTGTCAATGTTAATTGATTAACCGATAAACCAACCCGATTTTCGACTAAAAATTCATGTACATATGTAAAAGTTTAAACCCCTATGAATTTCTGGTTGGATTCGGGTACGAATTGTGAAACCCATAATTACTATTATACCCTCATATTATAAAAAACAAAATAAAATAACTCTAACAATAACAATAACGTATTCAAAATCAAGTATTTATAATGGAATAACACATACAATAAAAGGTAAGTTAAGGAGTGCATTTATGAGAAGTTAGTTGTGCCTTCAATCGAAGACGATGAAAAATTCTTTCGAATGGTTTGGACATGTTTAACATAAAATAACTATAACTAAGTGGTTGTACACACCATTTGTCACATTATGGGCGTTGGCCATTCTCGAAGTCATTAACTTACCGCAAAGAGGGGATGTCAGAGGCTGGGCTAGTAGTGGCAGTGAAGTCATAACAAGGTAGCTGAAAGGTGCGGCTCGATCACCTTTTTTTCAAGGAGAGCTAATGTTTATGCTTGTTGGGTATTTTGGTTTTGACAGTGTTTCACACCTAAAAAGAAGTATGTTTGAGCTAAGCTTGGATATAGATGTTGTTTTTTGTTTCTCGACAATGAAGATCAAGCTCATCAGCTTATTATCCTTAAGTCGGAATAAGTTGATAGGACGCCCATTTTTACATTCCCATGCTGCCACCCGGAAGGGACATGGGACACAAAAAGGAAAGAGGGATAAGTTTCTTCACTTTTTTGGCTAGCAGGCCTTCCATCTGGCAGCCCACACGAGGGCTCAATAGTAGAGCATAGGTAGTTGTGTCCGGGTTGTAAGGGCTCAGCACCACATGGATAGTTCAATGTTCTTATTAGCCTCTGACTCAGAGATGTGGATCATCCAAGGTACATTCGCATGGCGTACTCTTATTTGAATCAAAGTTTGATACCAAACTTCTCCTCATGAGAATAGATGGGATAGTTCAGGTGAGAGATCCAATATAAATCTTTCTATTCACTCATATGATCTGGACGGTCTAGGGGGACCACCACGGCTCCTCTCTTCTCGAGAATTCATACATCTCTTATCAGTATATGGATTGTATGGATAGCTATCTCTTGAGCACAAGTTTAGGTTTGGTTTTAATAAGAAAATAGAGCACCTAATAATGCATATTTGTAAACCAAGAACTACGATATCGCCTATTTCATTTTGGGATGATGGAGAAATCAGTGTTCTAAAATTCACTATGCAGATTCGGTGCCGAGAATGGCCGCCTAGGCGGTTGAACAGATTTTTTTTTGAAATTTGAAATCCATAATACAAACTTGAAGTTTGAAATTTAAATTTTGAAATCCAAATCCATACTACATTTCTTTTTTTTAATTTAAAATTTATATTACAAATTTGAAACTTTAATGTTCTAAATCCAAATCTAATCTTAAAATCCAAACAACATATCCATAATACAACTAAAAATAAAAAATTATTAAAAAATTTAAAATTCGAAAAGCAGCACAGTGCCGAACAGGCCCGTACAAGCACATGGCTGCCTAGCGCCTAGGCGGTCGCCTTAGCCAATTTTAGAACACTGGAGAAGTCATACCGTAGAGCCTTTTTCTCATACTTTTTCTTGGAGATATGGAGAAAGCAACAAATCTTAGGATTCCCTAATCCTTCATTCCTGAAAAAAATCTGAAATTATTTTTTCTTTTCGCATGGATCAAAAGATGGGATATAGCTATAAGAAGAGTGCTTTACATACATAACTCACTTCTTGGTCTTCGACCTCCTCAGTCACTACGATCAACCCTTGATCAATGTGATATGATATCTCTATTTATTTATCTTTTGACTCGAAATAGAAGCATATTTGAAAAAAGATTTTAGAGTGTCTACGATTGGGCCAGGAGGGTCTCTTAACGCCTTTTTCCTTTCTTTCTATCAGAGTTATTTCACAAAAACTAGTCATGGTAAAGGAGAAGGAAAAGAAGGATAGCGTTGTCGAGATTCTGGGAAGGATATTGATGTTGCTGAAACCAAGTTTTGTAGTATCGACATATCAATATCTTATTGGTTGTATCATATCGTTTTGGCATGTTCGATTTGATACTCACTGATACTAGTTAATTCAACTACAACAACAAATTGAAGGAAAAAGAGAGAAGTAGGACAAAAATAATCTCTCACAATGATTCGATCTTGCCGAAGGTCAATATGCCTATACGTCTTAATATCATTCCATTAATATTATTTATTATATGTGTATTTATCTGAAAGCAAGTAATAAAGACAATATATATTGTAGTTGACTAGTTTAGCAACGTTGGAAATTAATCCATCAAAACTAGTGGGAAGTAACAAACAATACATAAGACTAGTCCTAAATGTACCAAATATTTTTCAAGTTTTAAAAATAATAATTAATATTATTTAGGTTTCTTAAAAAAAGAACTCTGAAATTTTGACCCGAAATTGTCGAAATTGCCAATATTGATACTCATAAGAAGAGTCCAAAACCGATCACGATATTGATGCTTTGAACGTTGGCTGAAACACAGCCTTAAGGTTTACTCAGGTCCTCGACTTGGTTTTCCTTGAATCTATTAGGTCTACAATGGTTGTTTGAGTCCTTGAACGAACTGAATTCACCAGAGAATAAAAAAAATCTCAAAGTTTGAAAATATTATTGAAGATGAAAAACCAAGTGTAGGAAGTGTTGTCCGTCTACCGTTAACTCTATCTATTAATTGATCCATTGGCTCACAACCTCCCTCTTTTTCCAATAATGAATGAGCCACTCGTATCTTTTCACTACTTCCTTTGGTTGCCTCACTTCGATATACCTCGCATTACATTTCTCGTAACTATGGCAGAGCGTTCGCTATGCTCTCTCGCGGCCCCTACTCACATCAAATCTTAGAAGCCAAAAACTCGTAGGAGGTCAACGAATCTCAAAAAGAATCTCGATTCGGCAATTCTTAATTTGAAGCTCATTTCTCCAGTGACGGAAGCTTGTTTTTCCGGCAACGGAAGCGCGTTTTTCCGACGACATGAGCGCTTCCTATAACAGGACCATAATTTTGAAAGATAAAAAAAATTAGGAATAAAGTTGAATTTTGAATACACGTTCATCAAAGTAACAAGAAACTAAGGATTAGTTATCTTGACATCATAAAAATTACCATGCAAATGATCTTGCTGTAACTTTGAACTAAATTTTATAAATTCTAACAAATATTAAGATATCTATAAATTTTGATAACAATAGTTAATAAACTTAAAAAAATTTATTAGCGCACGCTCCCAACTTTAGACTCTTCTAAGTAGTCGCGCTCCCTCGCTCCCGCCTTCGTTCCCGTCCCGCTCCCACTTCTGGCTTCTAAGCATCAAATAAAGGTGATGAAATCACTATAACCGAGTTCATTTTGTACCTTTATAGGATTACAAAACATAAAAGAGCAAGAAAGAGAACTATAGAAAACCTTAATACTACCGATAATATAGAAAGTGAATATCATGATAGGACTTGGTAAAAAATATGACCATATCCATGCCATATTTATTAAATAGGTAACCTAGAAAAGTCTAATCTAAATATACCAAAAATAGCTCAATATCACAAATTTTCAAAACTGTCCAGATATTTTAAAGTACCACTTCAATTGCATTTTGAATACCTAAACTTCAGAATCAGAATTTGGCTTGCGCACAAAACTCGAAGCTCTTGAAATTAGCTGTCCAAATTAGGATTGGGATCCAAAATGGTTCTGAGCTTGTTGGTACGGCTATTCTACGACAGCTATGCAGTGCAATCAGAATTTGAATAAGATTTAGCAGTCCTATATCGTAATTGGATGTGTTTGTTAAGAGTGATAGGATCTTAGTTGAAGCACCTTCAGAACTAGAGATAATCTACAATGAACAAAGATTGAGGCATCACAAGAAACTAGGTAATTTAGAACAGATTTCAACATCCTTGATGATCAATTCAACTCAGCTAAACACTCATCTCAATTTCTATACACGACTACAGTGGGAACAACATGAAGTATTCTGGGACAAGGTTTTGCCTATTCAAGTTAATGTAATAAGGATGATGTTGTGGAGAGCTTTTCATGTCACTATACTTGTAACGTTCATTTAATTAGATTAAAGAGAAGTCAAATTCAATTTGGATTGCTCTTCATAAGAGCAGAAATCCAATTTGAATTAGTTAAGGGCACAATGGTCAATGCACCATAATAAATATCTTGACAACCTCCAACCCTATATAAGGACATCCCCCACCTCCTTCACTCAGCATCGCTCATCTCCCTGCAACCCTATATTAGTATAAGGTAATTCTTGATCCTCTTCAAATTTGTTTTATAACTAGGATAAGTGTATATATATATGTGTGTGTGTGTGTGTGTGTGTGTGTGTGTAAAGAAAAGGAAGCAGTGGAAGCAGCAGCAAGCAGTAGCTGCAGCGAGCAGCAACAAAGCAGTGGCTGCAGCAGCAGTGGCAGGTGTAGCAGAGCAGCAGCAGCAGCATGCAGCAAAGCAAGCTATATATATATATATATATATATATATATATATATATATATATATATATATATATATATATATATATATATATATATATATATATATATATATATATATATATATATACAGGTATCTATATATATATATATAATATGTATATATACATATGTATATTATACTATATATGTACATAATTATATATATATGTGTACCCTATAAACATAACTATATATATGTATCTATATATGTATCTATATATGTATACTATATAGTATTTATATATCTATGTATCTATATATATATATGTATACTCTATATTATATATATATATATATATATATATATATATATATATATATATATATATATATATATATATATATATATGTGTGTGTGTGTGTGTGTGTGTGTGTGTGTGTGTATACTATATATCTATATATAATATATTGTATTTATATATATCCATATATATCATATACATATATATGTATCTATATATGTGTATCTATATATGTATTTATATATGTATTATATTTATATATATATATATATATATCTATGTATCTATATATATATGTATTCTCTCTCTCTCTCTCTCTCTCTATATATATATATATATATATATATATATATATATATATATATATATATATATATATATATATATATATATATATATAATATATTGTATCTATACATATCCATATATATCATATACATATATATGTATCTATATATGTATTTATATATATATATATATATCTATATATCTATGTATCTATTTATATATGTATATATGTATACTATATCTATATATGAATACTATATATCTATGTATCTATATATAATATATTGTATCTATATATATATCCATATATATCATATACATATATATGTATCTATATATGTATCTATATATGTGTATCTATATAATATATTATCAATATATATATATATATATATATATATATATATATATATATATATATATATATATATATATATATATATATATATATATATATATATATATGTATATATATATATATTATCTGTATATGTATACTATATATGTATCTATATATGTATACTATATTGTATCTATATGCGTACCTATATATCTTATATATATATGTGTATCTATGTATTTATATATGTATCTATATATATGTATGTATCTACATATGTATTTATATATACATATCTATATATCTATGTATATATGTATACTATATATTATCTATATATGTATACTATATATCTATGTATCTATATATATATGTATATTATATATATATATATATATATATATATATATATATATATATATATATATATATATATATATATATATATATATATATATATATGTATCTATATATAAGTATCTATAAATATATCCTATATATATATTATTTTTATATTTAAGTTTTTTTATATAGATATTTGTCCCATCTATAAATTAGAATAGCATAAATTTGACCTAGAAATCTAGTGGGTTGAATCTACTTAATTATATTTCACCAATTAATGTGAATTATTTATGTTATAGGTTATCTGGACCCCGTCACACTCTAACTTGTTTCACCCGTTTTGGATCCCAGGCGAGTACAGTCTCTGATGGTTTTTGTACTGATAATTTCTATAATGCATGTAGTATTATTTTACTTGATTCCTGACACGAAGAAACACGGTCTAGCATATCTTGTATTTTTTTTGACCTTGATCTTGTATAATATTTGATATTCGTGTGATTCATGTATGCTAGTCGGGGCAAAAAAAATACTAGTTTATATGTGATCATACCCTTAATCATGTGTAAATATAATTTCTGTGCAAAGGCTAACCATACACTTCACGTATGATTAACCGGCTCCTATTGTACAATACTAAGCCGATCACATAATCAAACTAGTATTTTAAAACACTTAGTAACTATAGATTTTCTTGTTGATACATGACATATTCTCTGTTTATTCAGTTTTTCCTATTCATTTCTTACTATGACTTGATGTCAGTTTATTTATTCATTATGTACTACTTTTCTATCACTGTTTTATAGTCCTTATCATGTATTAAAACTGCTATTAGAATTGTACTCGTTCAATCCTGATTGGATAATATTTTAGGTAGCACTTAGAAGGACCTTTGTCTCATCTATTATGGATTTTTGGAAAATAACTTTGAGCCTGATTTTACCTCCTGGAGGATCGAGGAAGGCCGCAAGCAGGAGACCTAGTTATGACAATAATTAAAGTTTGCAGACTTACTATAGTTGTATGAGTTATGGATACAAGATTTTCTATTGTAACATTTATACACACATATATATAAAGCATGTTTTCACCTACTTTAGTTTTGTGATTGAGTATAATATTTGTTTCCTTTATATTATGAGGTGTTGGTTATACAGTACTAGTTTCAGACAATGTTCTACCATCGACACTGCGGCGTAGGCTGGGCGTACCCACACATTCGTACCCAAACACCCGGGTGCGGGTCGTGACACGTTTTTATGGTGGCCCATGCAGGTCAGACTTCGCAAGAAGTGCGATATCGTTGTAATACTTAGGACTAGAGTACTATTACGAGCCTGCAATAGGATATATGATATTAGGAATATGAAATACTCAATCATAACTAGGAATTCTATCCTTGAATTAAATTTACTGATCTTGATTACTCTAACTGATTTGACATCTTCCTTAATTCTTGTCCTTCTCGAGTAATATCTTATCTTGTGTCTTAATGATATCTTCTTCTTATTTTATCATATTCCAGAATGATACCTATAACATATTCCAGAAGGACACGTGAGACCAGAGCACCCGTTTGTTCAGGAGCAGCTGCAGAAGCTGCTCCAGTTGTCTCTGAATATCTTCCTTCTTCTCCTTCACTTCCACCCCAAGGAGGTGTACAATCGAACACTGGAGGCATGCCCATTGAAGGAACACATTTATATGAGCTCTTCAAATGTATGCTGGAGGCACAGAGGGCTCAGACTGAGGTACAGAGAGAATAAGCAAAAATGATGCAAGAAAGCATTGAGAGTTTCCATCATATAGCTTTGGCATCTATGGAGAAGTTTGCATCTCAGCAACAACCTGTTTAACAGAAAATGGGCAATATCTTGGACTTCAAGAAGATGGCTCATCGGGAGTTCAAGGGAACTGAAAGGATCCTATACGCGGATGAATGGCTCGAGGATATCGAGCGAATTATACGGGTTGCTCTGATACCAGAAGACCTAAAGATAGAGGTTGTAGGCTTGCAGCTTCACGATATCGTCCGTACTTGGTTCAGAAATGAGTCCAAACTTGTTGATCCAGACCTAACTTGGGACCAGTTCAAACATATTTTAAAACAGAAGTTCTTTTTTGTGGTAGCCCAGGGCATTCTGGAGAAACAATTCCAGAACTTGGAGCATGGTAGTCTCTCAGTAGATGAATATACTGCAGAATTCGGCAGGCTGAGCCGATTCATAGAATATATGGTGAGAGATCCGGAGGACCGAGCTTGGAGATTCCGACAAGGCTTGGCCCAGAAAATTTGAGTCATTATCCCCTCTAGTATCACGAGTTTTACTGGAATTATAGCAGAAGCCCAAACGATCGAGGTGGACATGGGCTTTAAACCCAAGCGGGATCAGAATGTGTTCGAAGGAGGCAGCAGCACGGGACCAGCAAAACGTTCCCATTTTCAGCCGAGGATTTTCCAGCATCAACAGCAGTATTGTCCTCCAACTAAATTTTTGGCCCAGCCGTATCCTCAAAGACAGATCCAGCAGACCCATTTTTGTTATTTTTGCAAGAAACTGGGACATTCCTGAAAAATATGCAGAAAAAGACTTAGAGTCTGTCTATACTGTGGTTCTGCGGGACATCATATGAACAACTGTCATATTAGAGATGGAACAAATCAAAAGGGACCAGCTAAGCCACCTGTGGCACAACAGCAGAGGGGACCTCCACTTCCAACACAATAACAATAATTTATCCAGCACCAGCAGAGGGGAGATCCTCAGCAGGACAGAGCTTTTGCTACAATTATCGAGAGAATTGATCCCACCGATGATGTTATAGCAGGTTCTATTCTTCTCGATTCTATTCCAGTCGTAGCATTATTTGATTCGGGTGCATCCTATAGTTTTATATCTGTGTCTTTTGTACTTAAGCATAATTTAGTAGTGGAACCCTTGAGTAGAAACTGTGAGATCACACTGGGGGAGGCATCATCCTAGTCAGTGATATTTGCAAAGGGTATCACGTTACATTGGAAGATCATATTTTGTCTGCTAGCTTACTCGTAATACAACTTCCAAGTTTTGATATTGTCCTTGGAATGGATTGGTTGAGTATGCATTTCGCTAGCATTGACTGCCGCAAAGGTCGTGTGATATTTCGACCTCCAGAAGAGCCGGAGTTCGAGTTTGCTAGAAAGAAAGAGAAGTCAGATCATGGAATTCTTTACGAAGCTATAATGGAGGAGAAAGAGCTACTGCATCATATTATTGTCGAGTTCTTAGATGTGTTTTCCGAGGAGTTATCAGGATTGTCGCTAGATATAGATGTTAAATTCTCTATTAATCTAATATCGGGAGCAGAACCAATATCGTAACATGTCTACCGGATCAACAATAATGAGCTGGCGGAGCTAAAGAAATAGATCGATGAATTAGATGACAAGGGATTCATCAGATCAAGTTTGTCGTCTTGGGGAGCCCCGATACTTTTTATTCCAAAGAAGAATGGATCGTTGCGGATGTGCATCGATTATAGGGCCCTGAACAATCTCACAATCAAGAACAAATATCTACTGTCGGGAATAGATGATCTCTTTGATCAGTTGAGTGGCAGGAAGGTATTTTCAAAGATTGACTTGAGATCCGGATATCATCAGGTGAAGGTGAAAAAAAAAGATATTCCGAAGACTACATTCAGGACTCGCTATGGCCAGTACGAGTTCTTGGTGATGCCGTTTGGGTTAACTAATGTCCCGACAGTTTTTATGAACTTGATGAACAAGGTATTCTATCAGTACCTGAAGAAGTTCGTGGTAGTATTTATAGATGATATCCTTGTATACTCAAAGAAGATAGAAGAATACGAGAAGTATTTAAGGATAGTGCTGGAAACTCTCATGAAGGAGAAGCTTTATAGAAAACTCTCTAAATGTGCGTTTTTCTTAAACAAAGTAGAGTTTCTTGGACATATAGTGACTGGAGATGGAATATTAGTTGATCCAAAGAAGATTGCTGTCATAGAATCTTGGGCCACTCTAAGCTCTGTTGCAGAAATTGAAAGCTTCTTAGGATTGGCTGGATATTACAGAAAGTTCGTGAAAGATTTATCTCAAATTGCTGAGCCGATGACCAAACTTACTAGAAAGAATGCAGAGTTTGTTTGGACAGAGGAGTGCCAGGTTGCTTTTGAGGAATTGAAGAAGAGGTTGACATCTGCTCCTATTTTGACGTTGCCATCAGGGTTTGGAGCACTACTAGAAAAAGCGGGATTAACGACGCATTTTAGTGACTCCATGTAAAAACGTCGCTAAATTAGCGACTCCATAAAAAATGTCGCTAGACGTCGCTAAATGGCGATATTTAGCGACATTTAGCGACTTATATTATGATTTTAAAAGATTAGTCGATATAAATTCAATTAAGGTCGCTAAACGTCGCTAATATATCTAATTTAGCGACGTTTAGCATCGTAATTAGCGTCGTATATATTAAAAATATTTAGCAACGTGTTTTGCGATGTCATTGACGTCGCTAAATTTTAAGTTAGCGACGTTTTTATTTGACGTCGCTAAACGTCGCTAAATTTTGGTTAATTAGGGCACAGTTTTCGTTTCCCCCATCCGTCAAAAATTTCAAAATTTCTCAACACCTTTTGATTTCCCCCACCCCCTCTCCGGCGACCGGCTCTCCACGGCTGCGGCTACTCCGGCATCCCCCTCCTCCTCCTCGAGCTCTAGGTAAACCCCCTCTCTCTCTCTCACATGTAACACAGACATAACACACGCACACAGACACTGACAGACACACACACACGACGCAGACACACACACACACAGACGTAGACACACACACAGACGCACACACACACACACATACACACGACACACACACACAGACGCAGACACACACACACGCAGACACACGACATACACACAGACGCAGACACACACACACAGACTTACACACACACACACACAGACACAGACACACACATACACAGACGTAGACACACACACACAGACGCAGACACACACACTCACACAGATACTGACACTGACACTGACACACACACACACACACACTGACACACACACAATATTTGATCTATTGGATGTGTCCATGTGAATTGATGGTTGGTATCATGGTGGTGTGGTGTATGGAGGATGTATCCTAGACTATCTTGGTATTGTACACCAAATATTTATGAATTGGACTAGTGGTTGTGTGTCTATTTATGCCTTAGAGTATCATATGATATGTATATGTAAATTGGTGTATTATCTATTTGCATATGAGATAGTGTATGCATATATAGGTGTATCTCGATATATATATTGATAGGTATATAGCTACTGTTATCTGTGTTGGTGTTGATAGTGTCTTCTAGCTGTGCTTGATGTGGGAGAGGGTAGAAGAGTCGAGTTGTGTGTGGGTGTCACTACTGAACTATGAGGCTTCAGGAACTGAACTTAATTTAGTTTGGCCTAGTGCATTAGGCAAGCTGGCAATGTGTTGCAGTGGTGTCGGGTTGGCACTGAGGAGGGGATTAGTTCCTGTCATCTTCTGCAGTGGGAGAGTGTTGGTGCACACTTGAGCAGCATCAAACACATGCATGCTTGAGCAATGGCAAGGCAGCAACAAGCACTGCTGTGAGCCATGGCAGTAGCTAAGGGCAGTTGGAAATAACTAAGTGAAGGAAAGATTTAGCCACTGCAGCAGCAGTACAAAGTATCGGAGGTTGCAGACTTAGTTAGGGTCTGCAGGCATGTGTTTGGGTTAAGGTATAGACAAGTATCGGGTAGGTGTTCACAGGTCACTTGTTGCATGTCAATACAGCCCTTAACTGATACTGTAGTATCAGGGATTTAATTGGTAAGAGTGATCAGTGCAGTGCAGTTCAATTAGAGCACAACAGTGCTGTGAAGTAAACTGATACTGTGGTATCAGGGAGGAGTGACTGCTATGGGTTGTAGTCCAGTGAGCAAGTATAAGGATAAAGTGCAAGGTGCCAGGCCAAGGGTAAGAGGTTCTCAGTGTGGATAGTAGAGTACTTAATATCAAAGCAGAATATCCTAGTAGTCCAGTATCAAGTGGGAGTAACAAGTGACTGGGACCAAGGTATTATTGTGACATACATTTATGAACTAAGATGTGAGTTGGGGTAAGGTAGGATATTAGTTAAGTTATACTAGTAGTATTTAGTATAGCTAATATTAACTAGTATACTTAGTAATAACTAGTATTAGCTAGGCATTAACTAGTATAAACTAGAATTCCTTAGTACGACCTAGAATAACTTTGATAAATGGTCAGTTATTTTGAATATTGCTTATTTTAGACTTTGATAAATGAAAGTATGTATTATATCAGTTATGATTTTTATAGTACGATTAAGTTATGAAGTTAGGTGATAAACCACTGTATATAATAATTTATATGATACATACTGTCATTTTTGTAGAAGTATCTAGAAATATATATGAATTACTATATGCGTCATCATTCGTGGATGTACAACCGTCATCCTGATGACATGTGCGGTGTGCGGGATGAATTCATTGAGGGTGTACAACAGTTCCTGCAGTTCGTCAAGGCGTTCCCTCAGTACATGGACAGTACCAAAATTAAGTGTCCGTGTGTGAGATATCGTAACAGAAAATATCATCCAGAAGTGGAAGTTACATATCATTTATACTCGAAGGGCTTCACGCCGAATTACTATCAGTGGACCGCGCACGGAGAACTTGTATCTCTAGCATCGGAGTCAGAGCCCTATGTGGAGCCGTATATGGATGTCCACGACCACGATGCTTACGATGACGGGTTGGTGAACATGGTTTATGATGCGGCATGCGGCAGGGCCTAGTTTTAATCCGGACAATTATGATATGGCGGGACCTAGTTTCAATCCGGACAATTATGAAACAACCGAGGAGGCACCGAATGTCGATGCTGCAAAGTTTATGGAGTTGCTGGAGAATGCAAGGACTCCACTATATCCTGGTTGTGAGGATCATTCACCGTTGGAGGTGGTTACAAGATTATTGAGCATCAAGTCCAATTTTAACATGTCACAAGAATGCTATAATCGACTGCTCGATTTGATTATAGAGATCTTGCCCGAGGGTGCAAAGTTGCCTAAAGACTTCTATCGATCTAAGAGGATGGTGAGATCACTTTGGATGGGATACGAAAAAATTGATGCATGTCACAACGGGTACATGTTGTACTACAAAGACGACAAGGATGAAGATGCGTGCAGATTCTATGGTGCTGATCGCTACAAGGCTACTGTTAGAGGAAAGTCTGTCGGTGCAAGGAAGCCTACCGATTCGATGCAATACTTACCTTTGACACCGCGGTTGCAGCGGTTGTTTATGGTTAAGGAGACTGTAGAAAACATGAGTTGGCACAGGCAAAAACAGATCGAAGGAGTATTGGATCATCCATCCGATGGAGAAGCATGAAAGCACTTTGATCGAAAGTATCCATATTTTGTCGAGGAAGCGCGTAATGTCAGATTGGGGCTCTCCTCTGATGGTTTTACCCTATTCGGACTTTCGGGCTCCCAGTATTCGTGTTGGCCTGTGATCGTCACTCCATACAATCTACCGCCTTGGATGAGCATGAAGACTACGTATATGTTCCTAATCGTTATTATCCCTGGTCCGAACAATCCGAAGAGGAACATCGATGTGTATTTACAGCCTTTGATAGATGAGTTGAATCAGCTGTGGGAAGTAGGTGCCAACACGTACGATGTTTCTAGAAAGTAAAATTTTCAGATGAGGGCAGCACTTATGTGGACCATCAACGACTTTCCGGCCTATAAAATGTTATCGGGATGGAGCACCCATGGTCGTCTCTCATGTCCGTATTGCATGGACCGTACTCAGGCTTTTCGTTTGAAACACGGAGGCAAACCGTGCTTCTTCGATTATCATCGACAATTTTTGCCGAAGGATTATCCGTATCGGAGGAACCGGAATGCTTTTCGTGCGGGAGTTGTGGAGAAGGCCAATCCACCGCCAAGGTGGCCCGGATACATGATATGGAAAGAGGTAAAAGACTTACCAAGTGCTATCGAAGAGCCTGCTAAGGGGTACAAGTGTGACGAATTTGGTCGCACCCATAACTGGACGAAGAGGAGTATATTCTGGGATCTGCCATATTGGAGCACCAATCTGATCAGACATAACCTTGATGTCATGCATATCGAGAAGAATGTATTTGATAACATAATTAATACTGTAATGGGGGTAAAGGGAAAGACGAAAGATAATCCGAAGGCCAGGTTGGACTTAGAAGAAATATGTAGACGTCCTGTATTGCATTTGATAGAGGAGGAGAATGGAAAGTTAAAGCAACCTAAGTCAGTTTTCTCACTGGAGAAAGAGGATAAAGGTAGACTTTGTAGGTGGATTCAGGGTCTAAAGTTTCCAGACGGGTACATGTCAAACTTGAGAAGATGCGTCGACCTCAAGGAGAACAAACTGGTGGGTATGAAGATCCACGATTGTCATGTATTCATGGAGAGGTTAATTCCAATTGCATTTCGGGAATTCTTACCGCAGGTCGTTTGGGACCCATTGACAGAGCTGAGCATATTCTTCAGAGATCTTTGTTGTACTAAGTTGCTCGTCGATCATCTAGAAAAGGAAGAGAAGGACATTGTGGTAACACTATGTAAGCTTGAGAAGGTGTTTCCTCCTGGATTCTTCGACTCTATGGAGCATTTTCCAATTCATCTTTCCTATGAGGCACGTGTTGGTGGTCCTGTCAGTTATCGGTGGATGTACCCCTTCGAGCGGCATCTGAATCACCTAAAGAGAAAGGTAAAAAATAAGGCACGGGTTGAGGGCTCTATTTGTGAAGCTTATGTTCTCGAGGAGATTACAAACTTTTGCTCGACGTATTTCAAACCGCATGTTGCTACTAATAGGACGAAAGCTCCGAGAAACGACGACGCATATCAGGAATCTAATGATGCAATACTCAAAGTATTCAATGCGTCCGAAAAGCCTTCGGGAAAAATGAAGAAGAGATATTTGAATGACGATGAGCTAAGGGATACTCAATTATATATATTACTCAATTGCGACGAGGATGAAGTGGAGAAGCTAGAGGGGTAAATAATTAATACGTCCACGTTTACATCATCTCAATGTAATAGTTGACATATAATTATGGCACAGAACTTGCTAATATCGTGCTATTCAGGTGTGAATGGTTCGATCCGATTCAAGATCAAGGTTGGAAAATTGACAAGCATGGCCTTCTGGATATAAACTACAAGCGTAGATATCAAGGCTACGAACCATTTGTCCTATCAAGTCAGGCTCAGCTCGTGTACTTCACAACTTATCCTAGACGGGGGACAGCGAGGTCGGATTGGTGGGCAGTATGCAAGACTAAAGCTAGAAATACCTTTGACATTGACGAAATAGCTTATCAGGAGGACGATCTACCTCTTATAACAAATATTATAGATGTGGACTCAACGAAAGTTACTCATTACACGAGTAATAATGTATAAGATATAGAATTATCCGAAGAGGAAGACGAAGTAGATGAAAGTGAAGACGAGGAAGAGGAAGAGGAAGAGAAAGAGGAAGAGGAGGACAAGGAAGGCGAACAAGATGAATTTTCTGAAGATGATTGAAAATAAAATATATTGCATGTAGAATGTAACTATATTTTGACTGTAGAATATAGATCAAGGTTGGAAAATTGACGAAGTAGAATGTAACTATATTTTGACTGTAAAATATACTCCATTAACGAATATATGTATTATATTTTGACTTTAGAATGCTTTGAGATATGCATCACATTTCGTCTGTAGAATGTACTATATATTTGTGTTTCTCTATATTCATCATATGTTGTTATCAGATATGACAGGACGACGCGGAGGATTCGACAGGTCCCGAGGTAGACAGAGTGCTCCTCCGGTACTGCCTACTGTGGGTTCCGGATCATCGTCGTCCAGTACTCCAGTATATCGATCACTCACATCTCCGACGGTTGGGACGAGTAGTTCCAGGCGTGATAGTACACCCTCGTCCAGCGTTCCTCCTGCTGACAGAACCATGGGGACAGATGAGCATGTCGAGGAGGTCGTGCCCACGTTGTCCCAGCATCAGCAAGATTCTTCATACGCACCTCCGGAGGAGACGAGGACAGAGATTTGGGCCGACGGTACAAAGTAAGTCAATTAGATGGTTTAGTATAATATATTTTTTGTATTTCTTTATTCATCGTATATTAACTTTTTTAGTATTCTAAATTATTATCTCTGTATAGATATCGTCCATCGTCGGTTCAGAGACGCCTGGGCCAATTTCTGAGGAACAACTACGGTGGCCCTTGGATCAACTACTCTGAGGCTCCGGAGAAGAGGAAGGCATTCTGGTTTGCGCACTTCCAGGTAAAAGTATATTAAATAAATTCTCTAATTTATGCATATTATATAACTTATCCGTGATGCTCACTTACTAAATTATTTATTGTAGCAAACGTATTTCTATCCTCCGTACCGGGCCGAGTTGATCGAGCGGCTCTTTCCTACCGTTGCCGCCAAGCTTATCCGAGATGCTCTAGATGACCAGAAGGCTCGTGATCGTGCTGGAAAACCGATCCAAGGTTGGATCACGCCTGAGCAGTGGACTGTGATGAGGGCTAGATTCGACGATCCGAGCTACAAGGAAAGGTCTGAGAAGGCCAAGGCGGCTAGGCAGAATGCTGCCAAGTGGTGTGGTGGCTCGATTCCGATGACGGAACATTTCCGTCGTTTGGTATATTTTTTCTTTTAAAATATATTATTTTAATGTAAGTACCATAAAATGGTACTTGGAAAAAATATTTAAGTTTAGTAATAAATAATATATTTTTAACAGGTACAGAGGGGTGAGGATGCAAACATGGTGACCGTATTCTTGGCCACCCATCGTAAGGACGAAAATCTCATTGATGAGAGGGCATCGCAGACCTATGTAAGTATTACTTTACTTTGTGTTAATTTTAATATAACTTAGGCAATTATCGAGTTTCCAAACCTTATAGGCCGAGTATCTTAGGCTGCATGAGCGGGCGACTGCTAGTGCACCTACACCTGGAGAGGCTGGTACTTCGTCGCAGCCCGCTCCAGCTCCGTCGACGGACGACCTGTGGGTGACCGCAGCTGGTGGTCTCCAGAGGGGTACGTACTACGGTACGGGCTCCTATGGCGCCCTGGTTGCTACGCAGTCATCTAGGGCCTCTCCGACAGCTGCGTATTCCACACAGCCCTTGCAGTCGCAGCCCTCACAGTCGTCGACCAGAGTCCAGGAGGCCGTCCAGGAGGCCGTTGATCGTCAGATTGTGTCTCTCCGTGACGAGTTGCTGCGAAGGATGGAGGAGCAGCCCCGGTCCCAGCCGCAGGCGGACGATCCGATGCTCATCGCACGATTCGATATGCTCGACCGCAGCATGACGGAGCTCCAGGATTTGACAAATGATATTAGAGCCTACAATGACCACAACATCATGGAGCTGCAAGCGTCACAGCTATCAATGGGCGAGAGGCTGACGATGATGCAGGATTCAATGGTTCATAGCAGTACAAGGCTGTTATCTACCATGGATTCTTACAACCAGCGACTCACAGACTTGGAGCGGGCACGGCCTCCTGGTACGCCTATATCGACATAGACTTCACCGACGTTACTGCCTTCTCCATCGACATCGGTGTCGATTCCATGGGACGAGTATGAGCAGTTCTTATCTTTCAAGCGCGCCGGTGGTCAGCCTCCTGCAGATCTGCAGTAGTATAGATTAGTTACTGGATATTTATATTTTTTGATTATTTAGGATGCGATTGTATGGATATAAATTTGCCATATTCTTTACGTTTACGATGAGATTTGCTGGATGCTTTCTTTTCTTCAAATTTTATTATATTATTCATATTTTGGTTTACAACTGATGACTGATACTTGGCCTGTATTTACCCAGTGCACTAGAATTTTCCCCCATGGTGCTGCTACTGTGTTCTTTATTCAATTATTTCTACTACCATCATATACCTGATAATGAACCCAAGGGGGTTGGTAAGCCCAGAAATATAATTCAGTAATATATTTTTTTAAAAATTAGCGACGTTCATTTACGTCGCTAAATACGTCGCTAAAATCGTCGATGTACGTCGCAAACTGCTGACATGGCAGTATTGCCAGGTCATTACAGACGTCGGTGTAACGTCGCTATATAAGTCGCTAATTAGCGACGTTTAGCGACTTCAATAAACGTCACTATGTAGTGACGCGACGTCGCTAAACGTCGCTAAATTTAGCGACACATTAAAGTCGCTAAAAACGTCGGTATAGCGACGTTTAGCGACATTTTTTGTTTTAGCGACTTGGTTTTTTCTGACTGCTTTAAAACGTCGCTAATTACGTCGCTAAACCAACTTAGCGACGTATTTTGGTTATCTAGCGACGTTTTTAGACGTCGCTAAATTAACTTATTCTGGTAGTGGAGGTTTCACTATTTATAGTGATGCATCGGAGAAAGATTTGGGTTGTGTTCTTTAGCAGAAAAGGAAAATGATTGTCTATGCATCCATGCAATTACGTTCTCATGAGAAGAACTATCCTACCCATGATTTGGAGTTGGCAGCGGTCATATTTGCCCTAAAGTTGTGAAAATACTATTTGTATGAGAGCGTGTGGAGATCTTTACAGACCATAAGAGCTTGAAGTACATTTTTACTCAGAAGGAGTTGAACATGAGGCAGTGTTGGTGGTTGGAACTGATAAAGGATTTTGACATATCTTTGCAGTATCATCCTGGGAAAGCCAATATAGTTGTCGATGCCTTGAGCAGGTATCCAGTAGCTATGTTGTTGATACATGATCAGTATTTGTTGGAGGACTTTGAGAGCTTGGTCATGGAGGTGATAGTTCCTGATTTTACTATGCAAATATGGGGGTTACAGATACACTCAGAGTTGATGGACATGATCAAGGTAGCCCAGTATGAGGATGTATCTCTGAGGAGTATCAGAGCTCTGGTGAGAGCAGGATTGGAGGATGATTTCACCATTACTGAGGATGGTTCTTTGCGACATGGTGCTAGATTGTGTGTGCCTAATGGGGAGCTGTGTGAGGAGATATTACAGGAAACGCATCGTTCTCAGTATTCCATACATCCAGGTGCTAACAAGATGTATCGGGATATGCGAAAGAGTGTGTGGTGGTATGGCATGAAGAGAAAAAAGGCACTGTTTGTATCCAGATGCTTAGTGTGCCAGCAAGTGAAAGCCGAGAGGTAGAGGCCAGGAGGTTTACTTCAGTCATTACCCATTCCAGAGTGAAAGTGGGAGCACATTACTATGGATTTTGTGTCCGAAATTTCATAATCTCCACGAAAAAAAGACGCAATTTGGGTCATCGTTGACAGGTTGACCAAGTTGGCCCACGTTTTGTCTTTCAAGGTAGGTTTATCTACGGAGAAGCTGGCAAAGATATATGTGAGGCAGATAATCAGGATACATGGGGTTCCCGTTAGCATAGTCCCGGATCGAGATAGTTGTTTCACTTCTCATTTCTGGAGGAGTTTGCGGGCGAGTTTGGGCACTCAGCTCAAATTTAGTACTGTATATCACCCCTAGACAGATAGGCAGTCAGAGAGAACTATTCAGACACTAGAGGATATGCTTCAGACTTGTATTTTAAACTTTGGTAGATCTTGGGAGGATCATCTTCATCTAGTGGAGTTTGCATATAACAATAGTTACCAGACAAGCATCGAGATATCTTCTTTCGAGGCTTTGTATGGCCGGAGATATCGTACCACATTATCTTGGGATGAAGTAGGCGAGCGAGCATTGTTGGGACCAGAAATGGTAGTAGATGCTGCGAAAAAGGTAAAGCAGAATAGAGAAAGACTTCGTGTGGCTCAAGACAGATAGAAGCACTGGTCCGTTAGTCGCCGGAGACCGTTAGAGTTCGAGGTTGGCAGATTGGTGTTCTTGTGAATTTTTCCAATACGTGGCACAATTCATTTCGGAAGAAGCGAGAAGCTTAGTCCAAGGTTTATCGGACATTTCAGTATTATCGAAAGGGTCGGTATCATAGCCTACCGACTAGCTTTGCCATCTACATTAGAGGGAGTACATAACATATTTTATGTATCCTAGCTAAGACGATACGTGGCTGACCCTAACCACGTATTAGATCACTCAGAGATTGAAGTGGGACCGAACCTCAGCTACCAAGAGCAGCCCGTGGAGATACTAGATCACAAAAAAATGTGCTGCATAATCGGGCGATTTTATTTGTTCATATTGCTTGGAGTAATCACTCCCCGGGTGAATCTACTTAAGAGAGAGAGGATGAGATGCGTGAGCAATACCCATACCTCTTTGAATTTTGAGGTATTTATTCTTTCTTTCTGTATGATCTACTTTAAATTTTGAGGACAACATTTTTCTAACGGGTGTAGATTTGTAACCTTCATTTAATTAGATTAAAGAGAAGTCAAATTCAATTTGGATTGCGCTTCATAAGAGAAGAAATCCAAATTGAATTGGTTAAGGGCACAATGATCAATGCACCATAATAAATATCTTGACAACCTCCAACCCTATATAAGGACATCCTCCACCTCCTTCACTCACCATCCCTCATCTCCCCTCAACCCTATATTAGCAAGGTAACCCTTGATCCTCTTCAAATTTATTTTATAACTCTAACTAGCATAAGTGTGTGTGTGTGTGTGTGTATATATATATATATGTGTGTGTGTGTGTGTGTGTGTGTGTGTAAAGAAAAGGAAGTAGCAAGCAGTAGCTGCAGCGAGCAGCAGCAAAACAGTGGCTGCAGCAGCAGCAACAGCAGCGCTATATATATATATATATATATATATATATATATATATATATATATATATATATATATATATATATATATATAGTATTTATATATCTATATATCTATGTATCTATATACATATGTATACTCTATATTTTCTATATATATCTTATATATATTATATATATCTATGTATGTATGTATGTGTGTATGTATGTATGTTTGTATGTATACTATACTATATATATAGATACAATATAGGTATACATATACAATATACAATATACATATTATATATATATATATATATATATATATATATATATATATATATATAGATACAATATAGGTATACATATACAATATACAATATACATATTATATATATATATATATATATATATATATGTATACTATATATGTATCTATATATGTATACTATATTGTATATATATATATATATATATATATATATATATATATATATATATATATATATATATATATATATATACATATCTATATATCTATGTATCTATGTATATATATATACTATATATTATCTATATATGTATACTATATATGTATCTATATATGTATGTGTGTGTGTGTGTGTGTGTGTGTGTGTATGTATTTATATATGTATATATATATATGTATCTATATATATGTATCTACCTATATGTGTGTATATATATATATATATATATATATATATATATATATATATATATATGTACCCTATATACATAACTATATATATGTATTTATATATGTATACTATATTGTATTTATATATCTATATATCTATGTATTTATATATATATATGTATACTCTATATTATCTATATATATCTTATATATCTTATATGTATGTATGTATGTATGTATGTATGTATGTATGTATGTATACTATATACTATCTATATCATTCCACGTCACAGAGTGAGTTCATGATAGGACACGGGCTTACGCACTTGAATGGCCATTGGTGAGAGTAGCACGTGTGATGGTATTTAGCATAGTTGTATGGTTCTTAGTGACTTGCATATAGTTACGAGATATCCACGTCATACTTGAGACTTGTACATTGGCATTGGATGGGGAGGACGACTAGTAGGCGTATGGGACATCCACCTCCTTTATACAGATACTGTATTCTTCAGATTGATACGGACGTATATATTTATGCAGATACCGTGTTCTTTGGAGCGTTGGACGTCTAGCAGATACCACGCCCTTCAGAATGTTGGACGTATTTATTTATACAGATACCACATTCTTCGGAGCTTTAAACGTTATTATATATATAAATTGCCCCCCAGATGGGGGGCATATGTGGCATATACTAGCCAATCATGATGATTGTTGAATTACGTCAGCATATGTCTAGCATACACTTCCCATACGCACTAAGTTGTCCTCAAATTGCATTATCATAGATGGATAGTTTATCCTGATTTACTTTACTCAATATTTATATTAACGCATGTACTATTTGTATCTTGTTACGTCCCTCTGAGGACCTGGTACCCTTCCAGATTATTTGAGCATGTTGCATGGTGCTTGATCTAGAGGAGTGCTGGACATCATTGTAGGTATCTTTATATCTTTCAGCTATTTCAGTCATGTACTACTTTTCAGTTTGATTCTGCTTTTATAGCCTAGTATTTATAGGCCTATATTGTTCTTTTGGCCTATTCGAACGGATGCATTATTGGACTGTAGACTAATGATGTGTATCATTCCTTCTTGAGATTTATTTACCATGGATCGAGATTTAGTTTAGTTGTATGTTAGAATTAGATTTTTAGCTTGATCACTTGACCGTGGACAGTGTAAGTGCACTTTATCGGGTCTATTAAATTGGAAAGTCCTACAGAGTCATACCAGCTGGCCATTGCCACGTATCTGGTCCCATACGTTTTGGGACTGGGACGTGACAGATATAAATAGGGTAGTAAGGTTAGCAATAGCAGCAGTTGTACACATGTACATTACAGTGCTGTGTGCACAGATGGCTCGGGTGAGGGGGAAGCTGGAGGCTTGTGTGTTGGGTTGACAGTTCTGCAGGTGATATAGAGAGGGGGAGAGCACATGTCTGAACACTGATGAGTGTGTATTAGTGTAAATACTGATATGGGTGTATATCAGTGTAACATCACTGATGTATGAGTATTAGTGAATACACTGTGAGTGATACTAGTGTATCCATGAGTGTGTTAGAGTTTGGGATGTGTGGTATATGTGTGGTAGTGAGTGTAAGGAGAATGTGATACTAAGTTGAGTGGTGTAGTTTGTACTGTAAGAAGGAATTGGGAAGTGAAGCAATTAAGTATTAGTGTGGAGTTAAGGTAAGGCAAGGGGTGTTAGTGTTAGTTGAGTTTTAATACTAAGTATTAGTATCCACTAGTATATATGAGATATTAAGATATTAGTGTTAGTTAAGTAAAGAGTATAGATACTAAGATACTCTAATATAGTTGATAGTTAGTGTTCATGAGTGGGTATGCGAATACCTTAGTATTAATGACTAGTATAGCTAAATACCCAAAGGTATTGGCTAGATTAACTAGTATTGGTCGAGAAATATAGGTATGACCTAGTTTTGACTAATATTGACTAGTTTGACCTAATTAGACTAGTGTGACCTAGAAACGGCCTAGAACCTCATATTTAATGCCTTTTAGCTCATTTATCGCTTCATTACACCAAGTAACATGATATTTCATATATAGGTTTATGTGACACTAGCTCGGATACCGAGTCATACTTGTTGCTCAGGACCACATGCGAGTATATTATTTAATAGTTTTCTTTTTGATAGCCTCTATGTTTTATATATTTAGTATTGAGATATTTGATTTTTGACACGATGGTTTCACGGATTGGTATACCTGAATCTTGGTCATGAGATATTATTATCGTGGTTACTCAGTGATCGTCGTGTCGTATTTAATGATTACTCAGTGATTATCGTGATATCTTAGTGACTATATAGACCGTGATCATAGTGCATAATATTATAGATCGGGCAGTATGATATACGTGTTATAAAGTATCATGATTTGGATCCGTGTACTAGTTGGGGGTTGGAAAAGTATTAATGGATATGTGATCATACCTTATAGCCGTGATTTAGTGTAGCCCGTGATAGTTAGCAGATCAGGCAACTCACGCTTGATCATGCTAGCTCACCTTTTATATATAGCCCGTGTTAGGCCCAAGCCGATCATATTATCTTACTAATATTTTAAGACACATTTATATATATTATTTTCTTTATTCGAGTCATTACAATATTGTTCCTCATCATATTGTTCTCAGTTCTTGCCATTATTCTACCATGATATTATTTTTCGTGATATATGCTAGTTCAGTTACTTTCATTATTTATTTTTATTACTATTATTGTTTCATAATTTCTGTCAATTATTGGAACTGCTATTTGGGTTGTCCTTCGCTCCAATCCTGATTGGATATATTTTTCAGATGATTCATTAGAGGACTGGTATTCTATGCACTACGGAACACAGGATAGCGAGCCAGTTGAGTTATCACCCGTAGAGCCTGTTAAGTTAGCTCGAGCAGTTGATAAGGCATAGTTAGTTTATTCTTGATATTGTATATATAAATTAGACTTTGGCATTGTATTATTAATTATTATCTTGTATTGAGATTAGACTTGGACTTGAGATATATTTGTGACTTTATCTATTTCCTTCTATTCCATATCGTGCTATATCATCCTCTAGTTTATTATTATGATTGAGAATTGTTATTATGATTGAGACATTTTTGTGCTGGCCCATGCAGGTCTTCTTAGTAGTAGTACTCAGACTTAGAGTATTGCTGTATTGCTATAAGCCTGCTATAGGACATAGGACTAAGGATATAGGATGAGGGGATACTCAATCACTATTAAAAATATTTCTAATCTATTGAATTGCTATATTTATCATTCAGAATAATTACTTTCTTTGAAATATTATTGGCCTTCCTTAATGTTATCGTATCTTGTGCAATATTAATTTTTTTTGTCGAATCTGTCTTTAGGATGCCACCGAAGACTCGATCCTAGTGCTCTGGAACAGTCTCGGTGAGGTCTGTTACTTCGTCACCCCAGAGAGAGCCAGTAGCGACTGTTTTGTCTTCTTCCGCTTAGAGGATCGCTTTACCAGTCCAGGTAGGCATTTCAGCAACAGCTTTTGGGGGTGCTCCACCACCAGTTCCTAGAACTGTTCCATCAGTCATGAAGGATCTTTCGCCCCTACCACCCATGCAAGCAGACGGGATGCAGATGTTCGCTATATTCCAGGAGATAATGGCGGCACAGCAAAGGAAGATGGACGTTCTACGTCAGGGCATCGAGGGTGCTCACAAGGTAGCACTAGCTACTGTAGAGAAGGTAGCACTTGTTTAGCCATAGACCATCCCACTTTATCCCGTACTGTACCAGCCAAGGTCGGGTACCATCATTGACTTCAAAAGGATGGGGTCTAAGGACTTCAAGGGCATCGAGGGGATATTGTACGCGGACGATTGGATCGAGGACGTTGAGAGAGCCCTGAGGTTAGGACAGATTCCGAGGGCTTACAGGTGGAGGCAGCGGACAGCCAAATGTTCAGCATTGCTCTGACATAGTTTTATACAGACCCAAGGATCGCGGTGCCAGGACTGACTTGGAAAGATTTTAAAGAGCTTTTCAATGAGAACTTCTTTCCGGATGTGGCTCTTAGTGCTCTAGAGAGCCAATTTCTAGACCTCGTCCCGGGGAGCATGACGGTGAACGAGTACACAGTGGAGTTCTGCAGATTAGGCAGATTTATTGAGGGGCAAAATTCTCTAGGGAAGGCCCAAAAGTTTTGGAAGAGTTTGATCAGGGAGATTAAATCTCTCACTAGAGGACACCACACGGCGACATTTAACGATATCCTGATGGACACACAAAGGGCAGAGGATGACTTAGAGGTTAAATCCAAGAGGATACGAGACACGTCAGGAGGGGCTAGCAGTAGTACGGGTCCAGCCAAACGGCCCCACTTCCAAAAATAGAGGACCTTCCAGCAGCAGAGATAACAGTTTCATGCACCATTTTGAGCACACGTACAACAGGCTTACCAGGCCCCGAGACCAGCATAGTAGGCCTTGTAGTGTACTCATTGTAGGAAGATTGGACATATACGGGAAGTCTGCAGGAAGAGGCTTGGAGTATGCCTCTACTGTAGAGAGCCAGGCCACCAGTTGAGGGAGTGTCTAGTGGCTCCAGTACGAGCAGGCCAGGGAGCAGCACCGGCACAGAGAGCACCTGTGAAGCCACCTGCAGGACAGCAGAGGGGATCTCCTTTACAGAGTCAGCAGTAGCATTTTGTCTAGCAACAGTAGCAGCAAAGAGGTACACCACGAGGGCAAGATTTTGCAATGGCAATTGATGAGGAGGAGGAGCCAGTCGAAGATTTGATATCAGGTTCAGTTTTTCTTGATTCTATTATAGCTTATACTTTATTTGATTTAGGTGCTTTCCATTCTTTTGTATATGTATCTTTTGCTCTTAAGCATCGATTAGAGTCTGAACCTTTGGCTAGGACTTACAAGATCACGACTGGAGGAGACATTATCCTAGTCAGTGATGTTTGCAAGGATCGAAGAGTTATACTGGAAGGCCGTAAGTTGAGCGCGTGCTTACTCGTAATACCACTTTTGAGCTACGATATTATACTCGGGATGGATTGGTTGAGTAGGCACCATGCTAGTATAGATTATCATGGAGAGAGAGTTTTATTTCGACCGCCAGGAGAGCTAGAGTTTAAGATTGCCAGAGGAGTAGCAGAGTAGAGATAGGATGCCATATGTGGATCCATGGTGGAAGAGAAAGAGTTGTCATATCCGTTGATAGCAAAGTTCATAGATATTTTTCCTAAGAAGTTGTCGGGTTTGCCGTCAGACCGAGATATTGAGTTCTCTATAGATTTGGTGCCAGGTGCAGAGCTGATATCTCAGCACGTCTATAGAGTCAACAATAGCAAACTAGTAGAGTTGAAGAAGTAGGTGGATGAGTTACAAGACAAAGGCTTTATTCAATCAAGTTCATCACCATTTGGTGCTCCGATATTATTAGTACCAAAGAATGATGGATCGGTACGCATGTGTATCGACTACAGGGCTATGAACAATCTCACTATCAAGAACAAATATTTGCTGTCGAGGATTGATGATCTCTTTGATCATTTAAGCAGAGTGAAGGTATTTTCGAAGATAGACTTGAGGACCAGGTAAAAGTGAAGAAGGAGGATATTCCAATGACAGCTTTTCGGACTCGGTATGGCCAATTTGAGTTTATGGTAATGCTCTTTGGGTTGACCAATTATAAATCCTCTCGACCAAATTTAGGTTCACTTAGCTTAGATAAAGAGATTAGGGTTAATTTAGAGCCAATTAGAATTTGATTACAGTATTTTATATTTGTTGTAAAATATTTATATTACTTAGTGCACCTTACCATTACTTCGATATTTAGAGCACTACACTGGTTATTACCCTCAAATAATTTTTATACACTTTTTTTAGATATGCCAGCCTACTATCCTGACCCTGGTGTAACTTACAAATACTCTATCTTGTGCTTCATTTTAGTCGCACAATATTCGTTACAAATGTCCATGTTTAAATCCAATTAAATCCAACCTTGCATTCCTTGTCCGTTCCAATCAAAATTGGAGACACAATATCAACCTGTTCTGTGCAACCCAATATATGATATTATTCTATTCTAAGTCTATTATGTCCATGACACTTGTGTTCTACCCAATTTTAACCCTATACATTTCCAATTAATTAAAGAACACCTTGTGCATTAATTTTAATTAAATTAATGCAATGATCCAACCTCACCCAAAACTAGACCCAACTCCAACCCAAATCCACACTCACACCCTCAAGACTTATACTAAATACTATACACCATTTTAGTGCATTATATCACACCAAAATAAGGTATTTTTCTCATCCAATGCCAAAAATTTCCTTATTTGTACAATTTCCCAAATTTTAAGGGCTCTTGTGCAAATTTTAAATTGCCAAGGACTTTTGTATAAAAAGGAGGGTGAGGTGTTCACCTCCCATTGGAGGAAACCCATGAAGGATTCTCCTCCCTCCATTCGTTTATGGCTAAATACAATGCATTTACATGCATTTAATGTAGCCTACCATGCAATTAATGCTTTCACACCTATACACACTCCCCTCCACTCCTATATAAACCACCCGACCCCTCCTTCCTCCTCCGACTTCACCACAGCCACCCCACCCCCACCTTCCTCTTTCTGCTTCGACTTCATCTCCACCACCCCCTACCGCCTTGGCCGCCACCACCAGCAACTGCCCCCTCCCGCCAGCAGCCACCACACACCATCATACTTCCCCGACTACTCCTTCCCCGACTCAAACCCCGACTCCCCCACCATAGCCATCACCACCACAGTCCACCACCACCACCTAGGCCATTGTCCTCGTCATCTCCCCCACCGTCCTCGCCACCTCCACCACCCCCTGGCTGCCACAGTCCAACACCACCATCAGCAACACCACCAGTACCACCATCACCAACATTACCTCCACCAACCGACTACTCCTCCCCAACTCCCCACACGCCACCACCACCGACCTTAGCTACGCTCGACCACCGCCACCATCACCACCGACCACCCATGACCCTTCCCCCGCCGTCAACCACCCACGACCACCGCCCCTGCAGCCGCTGCAGCTGCTGCAACTGCTGTTGCTGCTGTTATGCACTGTGCACCCCCCCCCCCGCCGGCGATGACCCCCTAGCATGGCGGACACCCCCGGACACGACACAGGGCAGGTATATACCTGTATTTATACATATGTGTATATATATATATATATGTGTATATATATGTATATGTGTATATATAATATATGTATTATGTATATATATATATAGATATTTATGTATAATTATGAGTATATATATATATATGTATTAAAGTATATAAGTATATAAGTATATTGTATTTACGTATATTTATGTATATATGATATGTATATATGTACTACGTATATATATATATATATATATATATATATATATATATATATATATATATATATATATATATATATATATATTATGTATATATTGTTTATATATATATATATATATATATATATATATATATATTACGTATTTAAACTATATGTATTTATGTATAATATATGTATTTACGTATAATTATGTATATATATATGTATATATAATGTATTAATGTATATATAAGTATATAAATATTATATTTACGTATATTTATGTATATATGATATGTATATATGTACTACGTATATATATATATATATATATATATATATATATATATATATATATATATATATATATATATATATATATATATATATATATATATATATATATATATATTATGTATATATTATATATATATATATTACATATTTAAAGTATATATATTTATGTATAATATTTGTATTTACGTATAATTATGTACATATATGTATATAAGTATTATATTCATGTATTTAATATATATATATATATATGTATATATATGTTTATATATTATACGTATTTATGCATATATGTATATGTATTTACTATATGTATATATATAAACATATAGTAAATATATTTATGTATAATATTATGCATATATGTATATGTATTTACTACGTATATATTTATGTATAATATTATCCATAAATATATTTATAGTAAATATATTTATGTATAATATTATGCATAAATATATTTATGTATAATATATTTATGTATATGTATATGTATATTTATGTATAATATTATGTATTTACTATATGTATATATATAAACATATAGTAAATATATTTATGTATAATATTATGCATATATGTATATGTATAATATTATGCATATATGTATATATATAAACATATAATAAATATATTTATGTATACTATATATTATACGTATTTATGCATATATGTATATGTATTTACTATATGTATATATATAAACATATAGTAAATATACATATATTTACTATATGTATATATATAAACATATAGTAAATATATTTTGTATATATTTTGTATATATATATATTACATATTTAAAGTATATATATTTATGTATAATATTTGTATTTACGTATAATTATGTACATATATGTATATAAGTATTATATTCATGTATTTAATATATATATATGTATATTATGTATATATATGTTTATATATTATACGTATTTATGCATATATGTATATGTATTTACTATATATATATATATACATACGTATTTAAATATTAATTATGTATTAATATTATTATATATATTTATAAAATTACCTTTTTATAATTTATGACACGTATACGTCTTAGCGGCGTGCACACACGATACAGTTAGTTGTCCAAGTAAGACCCCCTTGCGTCAGTTCCTAGTACATCGTAGCATTTCCTATGCATAATACTGTAGTGACTGATGATCATATTATTATATTATATTATATGTATAGGATCGCTGGACCATTCAGGCAAGACTTCGGGAGCAGGTTATTGACACTCGCAGCTCGAGGACCCAGGCAAGTATACCTTGCCTGATTTACTGTTTAATTTAAATTATAAACTGTTGTATGATATCTTGTTGCAAAAATACATATAACTGTGTACGTCCGAGATTGACTCGGGTGCAGTCGACGAATACGTCGATATATAGTATAATTAACTTAGACACTAGCAGACTCACCTACCATTGCGAGGGTATTCTGATATCTTCCTAGACCCTGACACTTGTATACGCATCACAATTACAAATTTATGTTGGGATGCGGGTTCGCGTACTCGACTAGCTACTGGTGCGTGTGACATGCATCACTGTTTAGTATGTAATCAGGATTATCTAGTTAGTTATGATTTGGCATATAGCTACGTGGTATACACATCGTGTATTCGACTTGTATATCCGTATTGGACGGGGAGGACAACTAGTGTACACACATTGGACTCCGTAGTATCCAGAGGAGCCACGGATCCAATGAATTCCTTTATTCAGATACCGCGTTCTTCGGAGCGATACGGACGTATATATTTGTAGATACCTCATTCTTCGGAATGATGGACGTTACATGTACAGATACTACGCTCTTCGGAGAGTGGACGTTATGCCTACACCTATCCATACGTACCAAGGTTGTCTTCACATTGCATTCACTTAGATGGTTAGCACACCCCCTTTATTTTGTTCAGTATTTATATATGACATATATTTTTGTATCTTGTTACGTCCCTCTGAGGATCTGGTTCCCTTTCAGATTTGGACGAGGCATACTATCCTACTGTGTACGAACCCAGGCAGGAGACGAGGTACCCATCCGAGGAGGAGCTAGAGGTGCTGCCATCAGAGTTCCCTTGATCACCGGTAGACCTACCATCTAGGGCTGGAGCCTCCTTATCTAGTTAGTCGAT
Source organism: Iris macrosiphon (assembly GCA_036927795.1). Lineage (NCBI taxonomy): Eukaryota > Viridiplantae > Streptophyta > Magnoliopsida > Asparagales > Iridaceae > Iris > Iris macrosiphon. Next base: position 89,593,159 of record JAYESA010000016.1, read on the forward strand.
GCTCTAGTCATACTATCTTTCAGCAATCTTATTTTATTTTTTTAGTGGGTTTGTTCCTATCAGACATATCTGGATTGTACTATGATATTTCAGACTCTGCACTTATTTTCCAGCACTTATTTCAGTATTTCTTGTTATATAGACATTACCTGATATATGTTAGTATTAGACTTGTTAGTATTTTAGGACAGCGTAGCACGTCTCATTGGATCCATTAAATTGGATAATGTCTCAGAGATGTGTCAGCTGGCTAATATTACGTGGCCTGGTCCCGTATACTATTGGACTGGGGCGTGACACCAATGCCTTGCGGTATTCATAAATTTGATGAACAAGGTGTTCCACCAGTATCTTGATAAGTTTGTGGTAATATTTATTGATGATATTCTGATATATTCGAAGATCCCGGAGGAGCATGATGAGCATCTAAGGATAGTTTTGGAGATTCTCATGAAGGAGAAGCTTTATGGCAAGCTTTCAAAGTGTGAGTTCTTTCTTAACAAGGTTGAATTCCTTGGTCATGTGATTATAAGTGACGGAATCTCAGTGGACCCGAAGAATATTTTAGCAGTAGAATTATGGTCTACTCCGTGTTTAGTGTTAGAGATTAGGAGTTTTCTGGGGCTAGCCGGTTATTATCGGAGGTTTGTACATGACTTCTACATAATTGTAGAGCCAATGACTAGGCTGACTAGGAAGGATATAGAATTTGTCTAGACTAAGAAAAGTCAAACCATTTTTGAGGAGCTGAAGAAGAGGTTGACGACAGTTCCAGTGTTGACGTCGCTATCAGGATCAGGTGGATTCACTATCTATAGTGATGCTACAGGAAAGGCTTTGGGTTGTGTCTTACAGCAGAATGGAAAGGTGATTGCATATGCTTTCAAGCAATTACGTTCTCATGAAAAGAATTACCCTACCCACGATTTGGAGTTGGCAACGGTCATCTTTGCTCTAAAGCCGTAAAAATACTATTTGTACGAAGAACATGTGGAGATCTTCACAGACCACAAGAGCTTAAAATATGTGTTTACCCATAATGAGCTAAACATGTGTCACTACCCCATTTTCAGGGCATGATATTTTTTTATATTTTGATTTGGTAAATTGTGTATTGATCATAAATATTTGTATTTTTATTTAATTAGATGCATGTATTTATTTTTATTAGTTATTTTAGGATTTTGGCTAGTCTGGACCCATGTCAGACCCTAGTGGACCCTTGTCATACCCAACCAACACCCTTGTCAGACTTATTTATTGGTTTAGAATAGTTATTTATATTTTAATTAGTTAGATTGAGTGATTAGGAATTAATTAGAGTGCATTTGGAAACCCTAAACCCAAACCCTATTAGCATGACTTAAGAGAGGGATGTTTTGGTCTTTGTACTTAAACCCTAACCCTAACCCTACTTCTCCATTACTTAGACAAACCTCCCCCCCTTCATTTTTACTTCTTTTTCTTTATTCTCCTCTCCATTCTCTTTCTTCTTCACTTCTTCTATTTTCTTCTTCCAACCCAAGTAAGTTTTTCCACTTTCCTTCTCTTCCTTCACTTACTTTCCTCCCTAATACAAACCCTAACCCATTACTTTCTCCTAACCTAGGTGTGTAGAGCATAGACTTGGTGTAGAGACTTGGCTTGGAGGCTTGAGAGTGGTGATTTCTAGGTTTTTGGAGACTTTGGCCTTAGGATTTCAACTTCTAAGAGATAAACCCTAACTTTCCTCTTAGTGATTGCTCTAATATAGTGTAATTAGTAGTTTATAACCTTTCTAGATCTTAGGGCTATCCATGGAAGGAAGTTAGAACTTGTTTGGATGTGTTTGGAGACTTTGACATTAGGTTTTGTGTCAATTTTGGGTAAAATCCGAGATTGGCCCAATTTTGGGTGTTGTCCTAAGTTAGATAGACCTAGATAGACGTGCTTAGGTGTCTTAAGGGTAAGTACATATCCTTATTCGGACACGTGAGGTCGTACCATAGAGTTTTGGACGTTTCGGGCGATTTGGGGATTTTTTTCCTCGTCGTGGATTCCACATGCCTGTGAGATTTTGCAACGAACCTAGAATTGAAGAGTGAGCATTTTTTTGAGGTTTTAGACATCGATTAGAACTTGTAGGTAAATTTTAGATCAATTTTGAGTAGGTTTGGTGTACGTTTTATGAGGTATCGCGAACCGCACTCCACGTGTTCGTTGAAATGACCGAATAGCTATTTCGATTTTGTTTCTAGGTTTTGAGTTTGTGCGCGGGTTAGTTTAGCCTCGAGAAGTGTGTATTAAGATTTATGAGTTTATATATATATATATATATATATATATATATATATATATATATATATATATATATATATATATATATATAGTTTTGTGTTAATTTTGGGTAAAATCCGAGATTGGCCCAATTTTGGGTGTTGCCCTAAGTTAGATGGACCTAGATAGACGTGCTTAGGTGTCTTAAGGGTAAGTACATGTCCTCGTTCGGACACGTGAGGTCGTACCATAGAGTTTTGGACGTTTAGGGCGATTTGGGGATTTTTTTTCTCGTCGTGGATTCCACATGCCTGTGAGATTTTGCAACGAACCTAGAATTGGAGAGTGAGCATTTTTTAAGGTTTTAGACATCGATTAGAACTCGTAGGTAAATTTTAGATCGATTCCGAGTAGGTTTGGTGTACGTTTTATGAGGTATCGCGAACCGCACTCCACGTGTTCGTTGAAATGACCGAATAGCTATTTCGATTTTGTTTCTAGGTTTTGAGCTTGTGCGCGGGTTAGTTTAGCCTCGAGAAGTGTGTATTAAGATTTATGAGTTTATATATATATATATATATATATATATATATATGTGTGTGTGTGTGTGTGTGTGTGTATTTATATGTGTTTGTGTGAGTGTGGTTGAGTGTGTGTCGGTGTGGTTGAGTATGGGTAGTGTGTGTGTGTGGTTTGTGTGTAAGTGTGAGGTGTTGGTGTGTAGTGTGTTATTTGTGTGTAGTGTAGTAAGTGTTTGTGGTAGTGTGCTTGGGTGTATAGGTGTGAGTGTGTGTTATGAGTGTGTTTGTGTGTGTGTTAGTGTGTGTGAGAGTGTGTGTGTGTGTGAGTGTGTGTGTATATATATATATATATATATATATATGTATATATATATATATATATATATATATATATATATATATATATATATATGTGTGTGTGTGTGTGTGTGTGTGTGTGTGTGTAGATATGTATATATATGTTTATATGTGTGTGAAGTACGTGTTGAGAGAGAGTGAGATAGGAAGAGGAAGAAGGAGTAGAGCAGCAGAAGCAGTGCCAGCAAGTGCAGCAGCAACAGTGCCAGCAAGTGCAGCAACTAGCAGCAAGTAGCAGCAGCAGCATATGCTAGCATCACTAGCAGCAGCAGCATGGTAGCAGCATCGTTTTACAGTAACAGCAGTAACAGTTTACAGTATCAGTAGTAACAGTTTACAGTATCAGCTATAGCCCCCCTTTTTTGATATATATATATATATATATATATATATATATATATATATATATATATATAGGTAAATATATATAGATATGTATATAGATACATATATATATATATATATATAGCTAGATACATTGTATATATATATATATATATATATATATATATATATATATATATATATATATATATGTATTGATGTTTACATATAGTAATATATATATATATATATATATATATATATATATATATATATATATATATATATATATATATATGTATTGATGTTTATATATATATATATATATATATATATATATATATATATATATATATATATATATATATATATATATATATATATATATATAGTTAGCTAGTTAGTTAGAGTTAGAGGGTAAGGTATCTCAATACCTTGAGATACCAAGGTATTGAGGTATAGGGGTATCGAAGGTATAGCCTAATACTAGGTGTTATATATAGGGGTATCGGATTTGTTCTCGGCTTTTGGTTTGAGACTTTGTATTGTATTTGATTCAGGATATTGTTGTTATTATTATTATTGTGGTTGTTTTTAGTAGTTGTTGTTGTTTAGACTTTGTAGTCGTTAGACTTCTGTGTTATCTTATCGTGCTTAAATCGTGATTGAGTACTTGTGTTATTTTTATCATATTGCCCCTCCGTTTGGAGTTGAGAACTTAACAGGTACTTATATTATTGTGTGAGATTGTTAGCTAGATAGTAGACCTAGACAGCGTTCTATCATCGATGTTGCGGCATAGGCTGGACGTACCCACGACTCATGCCCAATTTTTTGGGTGCGGGTCGTGACATATTTTTGGCGACGGCCCACGCAGGTCTCGAGCTTCACAATTAGTATGATGTCGTGGTAGTACAATAATTTAGTTGTACTGCTGCGAACCTGCTCTAGGATCTAGGATCTAGGATGAGAGTGTACTCAATCACGACTAGAAATAATTCCAATATATTCTAATTATTCTGAGATTGCTTTCATTTGAAATATTAATGTCCCTCCTTTGATGATATCGTATCTTGTGCTGTATTGACTTCTTTTGATCTGTGTTCAGGATGCCTCCGAAGACACGATCCTATCGTACCATCCTAGCAGTTGCCTCCGAGAGGTCTGCTACCTCTCATCCTGCTCGACTTCAGGCAGCTGCTACCGCTCCACTCACCACTTCTGTTGTTGAGGAAGAATCTGTTTCTCTCAGGGATCCTCCTCTACCTGTCGATCCGAGGACTACTCCAATCATTCCGGTGGTGCCTCCACCACCTCCTGCACCAATAGACGCCGCACAGTTGTTTGCGTTCTTCAGGGAGATGATGGACTTCAGCACCGTCAGGTGGATGTGATGAGGTTGGGCATTGAGAATGCCCATCAGGTGGCCATGACGGTAGTGGACATAGTGGCTCAGATCCAGCCACATGCAGATCAGACTCAGCATCCGAGACCGGATAACATCATTGACTTCCAAAGGATGCGGCCCAAGGAGTTCCGGGGTACAGAGGGGATCCTGTACGCGGATGACTGGATAGAGCAGATAAAGGAGATTTTTTGGCTGGCACATATTCCAGACAGCATGCAGATAGAGGCAGCGTGCAGTCAGATGTTCGACCTTGCTTTGACGTGGTATCGCACTGGTACGAGGATTGCGGCACCAAGACCTACTTGGGAGGCTTTCAAGAGACTTTTTTAAGGAAAAGTTTTTTTCAGATGTGGCTCTCAGTGCCTTGGAGAGCCAGTTTGAGGCACTCGTCCAGGGGAGCATGCTAGTGGACGAGTATGCAGCGGAGTTCTGTCGTTCTGGGCAGATTTATGGAGGGCTTGAGTGAGGCAGAAAAGGCAAGAAAGTTTCGTAAGTGCTTGGTCATGGCGGTCAAGTCTTTGACCAGGAGTGACCGTGAGGCGACTTTCGAGCAGATCGTAGGGGACACTCAGAGGGCAGAGGATGACTTGGAGTTTAAGTCCAAAAGCGGCAGGGATGATTCAGGTAGTGCGAGTGGTAGTGCGGGACCGGTTAATCATCCCTATGTGCAGAAGACAGCACAGTAGGGTCAGGATCAGAGAGTGTCCACTTGTGCCTACTGTAGGAAGGTAGGGACACACTTGGAATATTTGTAGGAGGGAGGCTGAAGGTGTGTCTGTTCTGTGGATCCGCTGCTCACCAGATGCGAGATTGCCCTACTACACCTCTATGTGGTGGAGCACAAGATCGGAGAGTTGGAGCTAGGCCACCTGTGGCACAACATCATGCCCCGCACCAGCAGAGGGAGATACCCCAGCAGGGCAGGGCTTATGCGTTGACGGTCGAGGAGGCCGATGCTACGGGTGTCGGGTTAGCAGGTATGTCTCTTTTGTTCTTCTTCCTGTCCTTTTCTATTTTTTGTGGTGCGCTTCATTAGTACCTATTAGACTTTTCTTTGTGCTGTGGTAGATAGTGTAGTAACCCTGATTGAGACTGTGTGACACGACCAGTAGGACCATGATCTTGCATGTTGATTAGGTAGAATTTCTAACTGTGATTGTTGGGGGTTTGACCTAGAAGAAGTGCGATCGACTTTAAATTTCGAGGACAATTTTTTTTAAGGAAGATAGTCTTGTCACTACCCCATTTCCAGGGCATGATATTTTTTTATATTTTAATTTGGTAAATTGTGTATTCATTATAAATATTTATATTTATATTTAATTAGATGCATGTATTTATTTTTATTAGTTATTTTAGGATTTTGGCTAGTCTTGACCCATGTCAGACCTAGTGGACCCTTGTCATACCCAACCAACACCCTTGTCAGACTTATTTATTGGTTTAGAATAGTTATTTATATTTTAATTAGTTAGATGGAGTAATTGGGAATTAATTAGAGTGCATTTGGAAATCCCAAATCCAAACCCTATTAGCATGACTTAAGAGAGGGATGTTTTGGTCTTTGTACTTAAACCCTAACCCTACTTCTCCATTACTTGGCCGAACCTCCCCCCTTCATTTTTACTTCTTTTTCTTCATTCTTCTCTCCATTCTCTTTCTTCTTCACTTCTTCCATTTTCTTCTTCCAACCCAAGTAAGTTTTTCCACTTTCCTTCTCTTCCTTCACTTACTTTTCTCCCTAATACAAACCCTAACCCATTACTTTCTCCTAACCTAGGTGTATAGAGCCTAGACTTGGTGTAGAGGCTTGGCTTGGAGACTTGAGGCTTGAGAGTGGTGATTTCTAGATTTTTGGAGACTTTAGGCTTGGAATTTTAACTCCCAAGAGGTAAACCCTAACTTTTCTCTTAGTGATTGCTCTAATATAGTGTAATTAGTAGTTTAGAACCTTCCTAGACCTTAGGGCTGTAACACCCCGTTCCGCTCAAGCAGACTGCCGATTCAAATAATAAAGTGCAATGTTCCGACCCGCTTTGCTCAGGCGAGAATACTCGTTTGAGGCAAAGGTGATCTCAGACTTGTCCCTATAGGATTCAGGCTTAGGCTTTCAGAGGCTCGCTTGACGTATCGTTCAACCGAAGCGAATCACGCTAAGGTGGGTGGCTATGGTGAACTTATCTTTGCTTAGCCAGCATACATAAAATATGAAACTATACATGCTAGTCGCTAGGTGAATCACCCCCTGCATGCTAATAAGAATACAACGTACCTAGCTAAGGGAATAATCCTAACTTGTAATGCTTGTGCTAGAACATAAAAATAAAATATTGCTTATATTCAGACCCTCGCATGCTACCCTAGATCATGTCGCTCAAAAAGTTTCCTTAGGGTTTCACTCATCGGCTTACCTTCGGGCCCGAGCTAAACGTTAATGATTATGTTTATACAAATGCATGCTTGCCTGCTTGTATATTGTCTCATTCGATGCTATCGCATAAACTATGCCTCAATTGTATATCACTGTGCTTGTCATGCATTCATCTAGTTCTCCTCAGAAGACTATCTAATAGTCGTTCCATGCAAGAATGAACCAACAAGTATCCGGGACCGTTAGGTCACCAAGGCAATCCCTGGTCCAGGGGAAATACACCAAGGCAAAGTTATTCACTTTACATGAATCATGATTCAAGCATCTCATGTACTCGTGTTCTCGTGTATCTCGTAAAATTGGGAAGACCAATAATTGTATGTCGCGGATAATTCAGAAATGAGGTACAGTTCTACGGACGGTCACTGGGGCACGGGGGCCGATCCGATCTGGATGGACTCACGTATAGTCTCACGTTCTTGGACGGGATGGTTTGTAGCACCTCACGTACTTTCGTTGTATCCTATCCTTGTCATTGACTACATTGGTCCTTTATGGCAATACCAGCGACTCATGTCATATAACTAAGCCATCCTCGCTTAGCGGCTATCCGCGTGCGAGTCATGGCATCGCATCGAGAATAACTGGGCACTCGAAATATAGTCCCGTTCATGACTCTTGTATTTGCATATGCTATTGCCTTTGTTTTTATTGTGAATGCTCGTGCTTAAATTAACTTGTTTGCCTTGGACAGGGAAGGACAAATGGTAAGTTGGTAAGTCTTGCCGTATTTTCTCTCATGTCGCACGATACACTGCCACACGAGTTAGGCTATTCAATCTTTGCATGAAACTGATCCTAAGGCAACTAGAAAGATAACATAATAGTTGGTGCACAAAACCTATAATACATGTTTGGATTTGTCGAGCGGGCGAGTAGCCTCCCCACCAGTGCATTTAATGTAGTGATAACCCACCAGATCGTTTGTAGGGTACGGGAGAACCTCGTTCGGTACGGATGCCTCCTTCTTGCGTACTAAGGCATGGAGATCACTCTGAAGCAGCGTTGCATCCGGAACTGAAGCACATATACAAGACATAATATTAGAACATCATCTGAACATCGTCTATACAAATCATTCCACAATTGTAACCACTTGGCATGCTTTTATTATTTCAGAGAGAGAGGCTTGAGCGACTTGTAATCTCGACTATATGCTGCCTGTAACACTTGTTTATATCAATAAAGAGTTGCTTTACTTCAACTTGTGTTAGTCAATGCTTTCGCTATATTGTCGACTCAGTAAACTTGTTACCAAATCACCTATGCATTTATGATTCCACTACACTTGGACAATCTGTGCGACTCTGTGGCTTAGAACTCTTACCGCCAGCCAATGAACCACGGCCTTGTACGGGCGTGGCTCACGCTCGTGCGATATCACGCCCGGATGGGTCAAAGCGATCGTTCTGCGGGAGCGCTGGCGTGGTGATTCTCGCCTAGCAGGGACGGCCGATTTAGCCTGTGGGAGATCGGGGCGTGACATGTTGGTATCAGAGCCTGGCTTATATGCCTTTGGATTTTATTTTGATTATCTCAGTTTTGAAAGCTCGTTTGTGGGTTATGTGCATGCTCTCACTCAATGTCCCAAACGAAATATTCCAACAATGAGTCTAAATACTTTCAAAAAAGTGCATTAGAATAACGTGATTGCTCATATGAAATTGTGATGCTAGGACCTTTGTGCCGACCTGTGCAGACCCTTATGATTTTTGCAAGTAGCTTGTCCGATTTCACTATATCTAAGTTTGGTTGAATACATCTGTTTGAGGGATGCCTTGAACATGTGTACGATCCAAGACTCAAGGAGATATGAAACTCGAGTACTAAGACTTCTTTATCGCTAAGTTGGTTGGCGTGCATGTGTTTGGACCACTACGAATATGTGTACGATCCAGACTAGCGATATGCTGATCTCGAATGCTTGTGCAAGTAAATTTCCAAATAAACAAGTATAACGACTTGTATAGGTTTGCCTCAGCCTTAGATCGTTAATCAAGGATTGCTACGCTTGGGATATATTCCATAATGCGTTAGTACGGCTTGCCCTCAGTAAGTCTCGAGGACGAGACTTCTTCTGAGTTTGGTAGGATGTAACACCCCATTCCGCTCAAGCGGACTGCCGATTCAAATGGCAAAGTGCAATATCCTGACCCACTTTGCTCAGGCGAGAATACTCGTTTGAGGCAAAGGTTATCCAGACTTGTCCCTACAGGATTCCGGCTTAGGCTTTCAGAGGCTCGCTTGACGTATCGCTCAACCGAGGTGAATCATCGCTAAGGTGGGTGGCTACGGTGAACTTATCTTTGCTTAGCTAGCACACATAAAATATAAAACTATACATGCTAGTCGCTAGGTG
>JAYESA010000016.1:89607814-89695314 GCA_036927795.1 Iris macrosiphon
TGAGTACTTGTGTTATCTTTATCATATTAATTGCTCCTCCGTTTGGAGTTGAGATCTTGACAGGTACTTATATTGTTGTGTGAGATTGTTATCTAGATAGTAGACCTAGACATCGTTCTACCGTCGATGCTACGGCGTAGGCTGGACGTACCTACGACTCATGCCCGATTATTCGGGTACGGGTCGTGACAATATGAGACAGCGACGGTAGTTAGAGTTGATGAAGGACTTTGACATATCATTGCAGTACCACCCAAGGAAGGCCAATGTAGTCGTTGATGCCTTGAGCAGATATCTAGTGGCTATGTTCTTGACTACAGACAGATATTTATTGGTCGATCTTGAGAGCTTGGGTATTGAGGTGCTAGTATTAGGTGTCGAGATGCAGATGTGGGGACTGCAGATACAATCAGAACTGATGTACAAGATTCGAGCTGTGCAGTATGACGATGAGTCTCTGGGAAGCATCAGAGCACAGGTTCGGATGGGATTATCCAAAGACTTTACTATTATTGAGGATGGATCACTACGACACGGTACTAGATTGTGTGTGCCAAGTAGGATATTACGCAAGGAGGTTCTACAGGAGGCGCATCGATCGAAGTACTCCATACATCCAGGTACCAACATGATATATAGAGATTTGAGGAAGCATGTATGGTGGTATGGTATGAAGCGGGAGGTAGCATACTTCATATCCAAATGTTTAGTGTGCCAGCAGGTAAAGGCAGAGAGGTAGATACCAGGTGGTTTACTTCAGCCTTTACCCATTCCAGAGTGAAAATATGAGCATGTTACCAAGGATTTTGTTTCGGGACTTCTGCGTTCTCCAGGAGGTAAATACGCGATTTGGGTCATCATAGATAGGTTGACCAAATCAGCCAACTTTTTGCCATTTAAAGTGGATACGTCTACAGAGAAGCTAGCAGAGATGTATGTGCAAAAGATTGTCAAATTGTATGGAGTTCATGTGAGCATCATCTCGAATCGGGATAGTCGCTTCACATCCCACTTCTGGAGGAGTTTGCAGGCTAGCTTGGGCACCCAGCTCAAGGTTAGTACTCCATATCACCCCCAGACCGATGACAGTCGGAGAGGACTATTCAGACTATCGAGGATATGCTTCGCACTTATGTTTTGGATTTCAGAGGATCTTGGGAAGATCATCTTAACCTGGTAGAGTTTGCTTACAACATCAGCTACCAGGCCAGTATCGAGATATCACCATTCGAGGCTTTATACGGACGGAGATACCGTACTCCTCTATCTTGGGATAATGTTGGTGAGAGAGTCTTGTTGGGACCGGAGATGATTGTGGATACAGCTAAGAAAGCTCATCAGGGAAAGACTTTGGGTGGCGCAGGACAGACAACGGCACTAGGCCGATAGCCACCTGAGACCTTTAGAGTTTGAGGTAAATATTTTATTTGTATTGCTTGTGATTATTTTATTTTAGGTGAGTGTTAAGGCTATGTTTTATTCTAGGTTGGCGATATGGTATTTTTACGGATTTCTCCGACACGGGACATAATTTATTTTGGTAGAGACGAAAAGCTTAGTCCACGGTACATCGGACCCTTCGGTATTCTTGCGAGGGTCAGTGCAGTGGCCTACAGACTAGACTTGTCGCCTGCCCTAGAGGGAGTGCATGATGTGTTCCATGTGTCACAGCTGAGACAGTGGCAGAGCCTAGTCACGTATTGGATCACTCAGAGATCGATGTGGGTCCAACTCTCAGTTACCCAGAGCAGCCAATGGAGATTCTGGATCGCAGGGAGAATGTGTTGCAGAACCAGACGATTTTCTTGGTACATGCCGCGTGGAGGCATCACTCTCCGGAAGATTCTACCTGAGAGAGGGAAGCCGAGACACGCGAGCGATACCCTTATCTCTTTGAGCCATGAGGTATCATTCTTTCTTGCTTGCTGTGATTGCTTGTTGTAGTATTAGTTCTTCCTTGAATTTCGAGGACAAAAGTTTTCTAAGGAGGGTAGACTTGTCACTACCAAATTTTTATATGAGGGTAGTTTTTGCCTTTTAGCATATTTATTATATAGTGATTAAATATTTATATATTATGCTACTAATTATTTATATCGAGTTGTGCTATTTAATTAATTGTTAGTGGGCTACCCTATATTTATTTAGACTTGTGAATAGTGGCCCCATTAGTTTGTCATGACACATTGAGCCCAATATTGGACTAGTCCCATTAGACCCATTCCCTTAGTTAATTAAGAAGATTAGATTAGTTTCATGAAGAATTAGAAGCTTTCCAATATATCCATTACTAATTATTTCTCATAATAAACTAGTAGGGGCATGGTGGGCATTTTGTTGTGGCTTGGAGAGAAAGAAAAGGGGGTCGGCCATATAAAGGCCTTTTTATTCTCTCCCCTCTTCATTAGTTCATTTTATTTAGATCCCCAAATTATGTTCTTCCCCAAATTGACTTATCCCTCCATAAATTCAACCTAATTCACACATATTCTCTCCCAATTTTATCATCTAAAAAGCACTGGAGCTTGGATTGCAAGGAGCACTTAAAGGAAGATGAATTGACAAAGGAATTATGTCCTAATTGTGTTCATTGGGCATTTTATTGGGAATCTATCTCCCAATAGGTAAATTTTGAATACATCCCTTAATTTAGACTCTAATTTATTCATTTAACAATTAGGAATTATCCCTTGGCTTAGGGATACCTATAGGATCAAGAACTAAGTTCTTATGACTTGTATTATAAATTTTACATGGTAATATGTGTCCAATTAGGAGAAATTTTGAGATTGACACATCAAGTGTGTGTCACGAGGCCAATTAGATCTAATTAGACTTAGATTAGGATTGTGAGAATAGATACGTGTCCACAAATGGATACGAGTAGGCCGTATCATGATATTTTGGGATAGGCTATGATACGGGGCTCATTTTGGGTGATTTGTGTAATTACTCTTCAATTCTTATTGTAACAAGTTGCATTAGTTATATATAGGTTATTTGGTATGTATATATGATTAGTGTGGAGAATTGGGGTTTTTGATACTTTATTTGGATGCGTATCATGGGTATCCTAGTTGTGCACCCTAAGTATTTGAGGTATTGACTATAGTGTATCATTTGTGATATATATATAAGTATATTTATATAGTTGTATTAGTTATGTATACATATATGTGTGAGTGTGTAAAATTGTGTTGATACATGTATGTAAGTATATATATAGCTAAGTGTTCATATATTAGTGTGCGTAGTGTACAGTTGTGAGGGGGGAAGAGAAGTGAAGCCACTGCAGCAACACTAGGATTTTAGGTGCATTGAGGCATATTTGAGAGCATGAGAGTGTGTGTGGCTGAGCAATTGGGATTGTGTTTAGTAGTGTGGAGTTGTGTGTATGGATACATAAGTGTCTGTGCATGTGTATTTATGTATGAATACCTTGTGTTCTGTTGTGGATGACTATGATGTTAGATTAATATGTGTGTTTGTGTGTGTGTGTGTGTGTGTGTGTGTGTCGATTAGGAGGGACTGTGTCAGTGTGTGTGGTGTGATATGTTGGTGTTTGGAGTAGGGATGGGGACTGAAGTGTGTGCAACACTTTAGCTATTATGAACAGCAGGAAGGATACTAGTATGCCAGCATTGGTTCTAGACCTGGGTGCAGGTTGATTTGTGAAGTGTTAAGGCAGTTAGAGGATCGGACACTTGGTGTATAGCATCAACAACAGTCAGTTAGGGGAAACTGATTTGGAGGTGTAGTTAGATGAGTGCTTGAGTGGAGGCAAGGGTAGTTTGGTGTCTGGGTATCTCTGATACTCGAAGAGTATCAGAGTAGTAGCAGTGGATGTAGATAGGGTAGTATGGTTAGCAACGGCAGCAGTTTCACACATGTACACTGCAGTATTATGTGCACTGATGTCTCGGGTGAGGGGGAAACTGGAGACTTGTGTGTTGGGTTGACAGTTCTGCAGGTGATATAGAGAGGGGAGAGCTCATGTCTGAACACTGATGAGTGTGTATCAGTGTAAACACTGTTGTGGGTGTATATCAGTGTAACATCACTGATGTATGAGTATTAGTAAATACACTGTGAGTGATACTAGTGTATCCATAAGTGTGTTAGAGTTTGGGATGTGAGGTACAGGTGTGGTAGTGAGTGTAAGGAGAATGTGATACTAAGTTGAGTGGTATAGCTTATACCATAAGAAGGAATTGGAAAGTGAAGCAATTAAGTATTAGTGTGGAGTTAAGGTAAGGCAATGGGTGTTAGTGTTAGTTGAGTTTTAATACTAAGTATTAATATCCACTAGTATATATGAGATATTAAGATATTAGTGTTAGTTAAGTAAAGAGTATAGATACTAAGATACTCTAATATAGTTGATAGTTAGTGTTCATGAGTAGGTATATGAATACCTTAGTATTAATGACTAGTATAGCTAAATACCCCAAGGTATTGGCTAGATTAACTAGTATTTGTCTAGAAATATAGTTATGACCTGGTTTTGATTAATATTGACTAGTTTGACCTAGTTAGACTAGTGTGACCTTGAAACGGCCTAGAACCTTATAGTTTTAGCTTATTTTTCACTTCATTACACCAAGTAACATGATATTTCATATATATGTTTATGTGACACCAACTCGAATACCGAGTCATACTTGTTGCTCAGGACCACATGGGAGTACATTCTCTGATAGTTTTCTTATTTGATAGCCTCTATGTTTCATGTATTTAGTATTGAGATATTTGATTCTTGACACGATGGTTTCACGGATTGGTATACGTGGATCTTGGTCATGAGATGTTATTGTCGTGATTTCTCAGTGATCGTCATGTGTTTCGTGATTACTCAATGATTACCATGATATCTTAGTAATTATATTGACCGTGATCATAGTGCATGATATTATAGATCGTATAGTGTGATATACGTGTTATAACGTGTCATAATTTGGATCTGTGTACTAGTCGGGGGTTGGAAAAGTATTAGTAGATATGTGATCATACCTTATAGCCATGATTTAGTGTAGCCCGTGAAAGTTAGCAGATCATGCAACTCACGCTTGATCACGCTAGCTCACCTTTTATATATAGCCCGTGTTAGGCCCAAGCCGATCACATTATCCTACTAATATTTCAAAAAACATTTATATATATTGTTTTCTTTATTCCAGTCATTACATTATTGGTCCTCACCATATTATTCTCAGTTCTTGTCATTATTCCACCATGATATTATTTCTCATGATATATGCTAGTTCAGTTACTTTCATCATTTATTTTTATTGCTATTATTGTTTCATTATTTCTGTCAATTATTGGAACTATTATTTGTGTTGTACTTTACTCCAATCCTGACTGGATATATTTTTCAGATAATTCATTAGAGGACTGGTATCCTAAGTACTACGAACCACATGATGGCGATCCAGTTGAGTTATCACCCGTAGAGCCTGTTGAGTTAGCATCAGCAGTTGATGAGACATAGTTTATTCTTGATATTGTATATGTCAGTTATACTTTGGCATTGTATTATTAATTGATGTCTTGTTTTGAGATTTGACTTGGACATGAGATGTATTGTGACTTTTTCTCTTTCCTTCTATTTTATATCGTGCTATATCATCCTCTAGTTTGTCATTGTGATTAAGTATTGTTTACCATTATCATATTACCACATTGTTCTCCATTTAGAAGTTAAGATATCTTGACATGTATATTATATATATTGTGTGAGATATTTATATAGTACTATTGACCTAGACAGCATTCTACTGTCGATGTTGCGGCGTAGGCTGGACGTACCCACGTAATCGTGCCCTTACACCGGGTGCGGGTCATGACAATGACTGGTACCAGGTCTGGCAAAGATTATCATAAAACTTACGAATCTATCCCGGAAGATGTTCATGACACTCTTCCTACTTTGCCAACACTTGTTGCTCCGGTCACAACCGAACTTGGTCCTTCGAAGCCTACTACGACAGAGAAAGGAAAGCAAAAGGAAGTACGCTTCGACAAATCCTTGAAGAAGTGTACCCCAAGGACTTGAAAAGCCTTGCAATTTTGACATATTGGCACAACTGGCCAATACCCCAGCCCGACTTTCCATATTCGAGTTACTTCGTTTGTCGAAGGAGACTCGTAAAATTTTGAGCGAAGCTTTGATACATATAGACTCATGCTTAGCTCAACTCAAAACTCCTGATGAAGAGCCATTGGCGTGTCCTCAAGGACACAGCATGATCGAGAAGATTCTTAATATCACCTCTACGCAAGACGATATGCTACTCAAGGATAATCAGCATGACAGACCTCTATATTATATCGGTTACATCATATCTATTAAGGTGAACCGAATTCACATCGACCATGGTTCTTCACTCAGCATCATTCCTAAAAGCCTACTGAGAGGATTAAAGATACCAATGCACAACTTGTCTACTACTAGCATTACCATTCTAGGCTTCAATGTTGGAAGGAGTAAAACGCTGGGTAAGATACGCCTAAAAATTTAGATAGGCAATCTACGTACTGAAGTCACATGCTATGTGATTGACTATGAGGCGTAAATACGCACACTATTTGGATGACAAAATCGACGTAGTGCGTGCAATACTCAGTCCGTTTCAAAGCACATTTTTGTGGAGGTAAAAACAGCAAGAATCACTCATCAGTAATATGCACAATGAAATCAAACTAAAATTTTATTGATACTTAATCATGATTACATATGATGGAGATCTGTTACACCTAGATTTTTATTCAAAAAATCATGATTCTACATATGAAAATCTATTACATCTGAATTTTCATATGATGGGGATCTATCACAGAGCCATCCCCATCTCTGTCATGTTTTCTCCCGATTTAGATGAATTAAGGCACAGAAAAAATGAGCTCCCCAGTGCAAACCACAGTACAGGAAAAAGAAATTCGTGTTTTGGACAAGCGAGGATGCTACACATGACTGGGCATGTTTAAATTAGCATGGACACATTTATATCCTAACTCGATGGAGGACATGACGAGTCAAACGGAAGTTGTTCCGCCATCGCCATCCAGCACCACCGCTAGAAGTCTCGGTTGGGGATTCCAATCCCAATCCTGTAATCAGCACAAGGACCATGTTAAGAGAGTAATTCCAGCGAGCTGGATTTGAAGACAACGAACAGTCTTCTGGGACCTCTTTTACAAATGATGTAATAGCTAGGAATCCGAAAATTAATATTTTTGTTTGTGTCAACTTATAATTTATTAGTTATCATAATTTTATTTAATTTGATCATTTAAGATCTATCGACTATCATTTGCATTATATTATCCTTTTCATTAAATTGCAATTCCTAATTCCAATTCCAAATTGATCCTTAATCTCAATTCTATTTTCTTTCCTTCCACCCCCCGTCATATTTTAATAATTTTTTGTATTTTTATTTAACCTTTTTCACAAAACCCCCTCCCATATTTATTTTAGCACTAGAAAGCACAAGTAATACTAAAAAATAACCCACAAATTCGTATACAAAAGTATCAGATGTAAATTCGTGCTTTTGAATATCCTGAATTTGAGTTTATTTTTTGTAATTAAGATACATACCGAATATAATAGGTATGTTTGAATAAAAGAAAAAAAATCAGTCTTTTTATATATTGCATAGAATACATGTATATCCCTAAAAATTAAAATTTACCTATCCCATATTTTACGGGTGGCCAGTGCATAGAAGAGAGAGAGAGAGAGAGAGAGAGAGAGAGAGAGAGAGCTGATCAGTGAACTTTCATGTCCATGAAAATGACAAGGAAATTGCAAGTATCCTCAGAATCCGCCGGTTTCTTTCCCTGGTATACTAGGACAAAAATAAGAAGGAAAAAACATGGAGCTAGCCGATCCATTGTTTGTTAACAATTTGGTTACAGTAGTAGACAAAAATAAGAAGGAAAAAACATGGAGCTAGCCGATCCATTGTTTGTTAACAATTTTGGTACAGTAGTAGCATCCGTGACCATCCCAAGGACAAGACTGCAACTTTTTTATAGACGGGAGATGTCAAAGAGAGAGACTTTGCATGGGCTATAAGCACCCAAAACTGCCCAACTGTACAAAGCTAGCAACTAGTCTAATAACCAAAACTATACAAAGCTAGCAACAAATTTTAATGGCAAAAGATGTCTATAATGTTCCTTGACGATCTTTAATCTTCCCTGACCACCTCCATCTTTCTAGTTTGAGAATTGAACATACAAGCAATGTCAGCCGACGTGCTACAATCTTCTGCCTTTCTGTCAGCTCTCGAACGGATAAACCTTGGAAGTCTTACTGAGATTCCCCGTGATGGATGGACCAAGCCAATGGCGGCATGGTGAACTGGGGAGATTGTGAAGTCTGTCATAAGATCAAAATAAAGTGATTAAATACTTTGCTTACATGAAGAAGGATATAACTGGCAATGGAGAAGCATTTCAAGGATTACCCGAGCCTCTGATTTCCCAGACCAATTCTGGTGAAAACCACATATCAGGTGACTCGTCTGTGTTATAGTAAGGAGGTTTTTTGGATAACAACTTATCACCGGAGAAGAATTCTTTCATCTGGAAGTCCATTTTATAAAATCAAATTTAGTTCATTAATACATGAAAAGTATAGAAAAGCAGCCCCTTGGCCACAAGATCTCATCCAATAGGACATGGAAACTTAATTTGATAAAGTTGTATATAATCAAGTAACCCAGTTTTCTATAAGGTGTAATATGAAGAAAGAACCATGTAAGTATCAAAGAAGACATTGCAACTATTTGAAACAATAAGAAAGCAATTAGAATCCTTCTATGATCAATAAGAGAGAGCTAATAAGTAATCTGATCCTCATAATTTCATAAACTCAAACTAACATAATAAAACTGAAGATTTTCTTCACGCAGTAGGTGGAAGGTCAGGAGAAAGCCGTGCGTTAAACTAAGGGACGGTTTCACGAAATTTAGGTTATGCACAGGTCACACCCTAACCAATAATATCATGTTAGTTGACAACCATGAGGTTTCACAGGTGTGACATATCCATAGAGAAAAGGGAGTCCCAACACAGCTCTCCCAGTTGTAGTAGTTACAAGTCATCATTATTGGTTGAAGATGCTTAGTACAGTTACAAGGTGATGCAAGTAAAATGAATCTATATTTTTATTCTTGGTTAATTTTATATGGTTATTGGAACAGTTACACAGTATTCATGAGAGGTTTTTCCACTTGGTTGCTATGGTGTTCATATATTAACAAAATGCACATCTCAACAGTGATAAAAACTTCTACATTGGGTACTAAATGAGGAATGCCTACCTCTAAAGGTCATAAGCTGCTTTGTTTTATAATGGATTTAGAGAACTTGTTCATAATTGTGGAAGTTGACGTCATGGCGTGATAACATGCTAAGGGATTGAAACATGACACCACCTTACAACTTACATCCAACACTGTTTCTAATATAAAGTTTTGGGCAAGAGAGAAAATGGGAGAGGTCCAAGAAGCAGAAATGACTCGGCCAAGACAAAGGTAATTCTGACATACATGAGAAAGGACTGACCGTAGGAGCGACATTTAGCGGAGACTTGGTTTTTTATCTTCTACATTATGGTGTATATATTTTGCATACTCTCTTAAAAGGGAATTTTGTATATTCTATTGGGTTTGTATATTGTTATTTTGAGGTTTCGTTAAACCACTCTAATGAATCTTGGGGGGAGAATTGTGCAAGTATGCAAGTATGCTCCAATCAAATCATTTTGTTCCTTTTCTACTAGGCCCAGCACTGTCATATAACTTTATCAAGCCTCGTACTAGAATAATCTGGACAGACTAAGAGACTCTAAATAGAGAGCTGGACTTGACCCTAGAGAGAGTGAACTATATAGAGGCAAGGAAAAAGTATATCCAGATAGGCAGAAAGGTAAAGAGGGGAAATGGAAGGTTGATATATAGAACCTCACACAATTGATATTATTTTGACAGAACAATCTTTACAGTATTTAACTCCAAAGGTTTGAAGCCATCATATTGTTGGTGATGCCGTCGACCGTCATCACAAAAAGAAGGCAAGGAGCCCCAAAAAATAAATTCAATTTCAAACTCATGCATGCATGTTGTTAATAAATGTTTTTTTTCCCTTGAAGCGCGTGCATACATACCTAGTGGATGATAATGATTGTGTTCTTTTGGCACATCAGGGGGGTTCCAGTAGACTGAAAAACAAGAGAGAGAGGTTGCACTTACATTTTGAAGTGTATTTTTGTGTTTTTCTTCTAATTTGACATGGCATGCTGATGTGAAGACTTCTCTACACCATTCTAAAATCAACCTCCATCTTTGATCATAATTCTTCTTCATCACCAAACATTTTCCTATGCACCTACATAATTCATCTTCTCAACCACCCAACATCAATTCAGTCAACACTTACCCAAAGGTGACCAAGTTCATTCCCTACTCCATCTATAAATTGGCCCTTCCCTTCATGAACAACAAACTAAGTTGCCATTTCTCCAAAAATCCACTTTCCTTAGCAAAATTCATCCCTCCTCACATGTGCTAGCCACACGCTATTGTAAATTGTTGAAGTTTAGCATTAATATGAAGCTTTCATCTTATTCACGGTGTCCTTACTTTAGCGGAAGAGTCCTGGGCTAGTGTATACTTCGGTTACAACTATGTGAAGCAGGTTTCCAGACTATCGGCAACCTCGTCTCTCTACAGTTACTACCAGGGAGTAGCACAGAATTATGCCTGTCAGAAACAACATTTAATCTAACACATCCAATTGATTAACCAGAACAGAAGGGGAGCAAGAACTCGATGTGGAATTCAGTGGATGTTAAACGTCCATTATGTGAGATATGGACAAATTAGGCCAGCTTTAAGGTTGATAAATGAATTGAAATGGACTTCCACACTCACGTAAACCGATGATGGAACCACCTAGGCCTCCTAGTTCATTACACCGAGTGGAGCAAGATGTCAAACAGAACAAGCAAGTACAACTGTCCCAACTTTTGGAAGCATGTAGATCCACAAGATAAGAAAAATGATATATCTTGAACATACAGCCCAACTAAAGAAAGTCCTATCCCTAGACTATAATCTAGATGTTTCCCTGAATCTAGAAACAAACTAATTAAAATAAATAACCAGATCAGAACCTCTAATGCTTGAGTTGTGTCCAGCTGCAATTTTGTCTGACCGGATTGGTTCAGCTGGAACGGCTGAAAGGTGGGAAGAGCAGCAGTTATCACAAAAGAACTACAATTTAAGCTACTCTAACTGTGCATATTCTCTCCTGCTTTTGCAGCTGTCCCCTTCTGCTTTTGGCATTTCTTTAGATGCATCAACAGCACTGTTGGCTTCAGTCTCCAATCCTTGTGTTGAAAGACGCATCACATCCATGGGACTTCTCGTGTATCCATTTAAAAGGTTCATAAAGGTATATACTTCAAAGTGCCATCAAGTTTTAGGACTAGCAAGCACTTTCTTCCTGCATGTGGAAGAGCTTGTATTTTCCCTCAAATCTGTGCTGGGTCTGTTTCGGAACTTTTGAGGATTTGGTTTCTTTGAGTTCTCATTAGTGAAGGTGATCCAATCATCATATAATCTTGCAATAAAGCATTTTATTTCAATAGTAGTTTCCTCCATATCAACTTTAATTTCTACAAATTATCACAATGACATACTGCTCCTCAAAGCATTATTACCTTAATATGTAATTGATAAACTTGAAAGCATTTTAATATGAGATGCAGTCATGATCAGGTTTGTTGGTCTGAAAGGAGAGGATAATCTCAAATATACTGTTAAAGTACACTACAATAAATTTAGTTTTAAGAACATCTCCTTACCATCAAACTGGAGGACATTCAAAAGGTAGCAACAATTAAAGCTGTGATAAGTGTTACTCATAGTCGCAATCAAGGACTTGAGCTTAAAATGCACTTACCTCGATATAAAAAGAATCTGAGAAACCAGACATAACTCGACACACACTTTGAAACTCTTCCGTATCAGGGTTGTAGCACGCCATGAGGAAAGGACTATACCTGAACCATGGAATTCAAGAGAAAAAAGTTACGATCTTGTGATAAATGAAACAATGGAAGTTATCTACTAAAAGAAAGCAAGAGAAGAGGAGGGGGGGGTGGAATCCATAAACTATACCATCCTGCTTTTCTTCCATTCCCATGCCATGCACCAATTGGAACTAAATCAAGACAATCACCCAGACCTTCAACATAATCACGCTTGACCTAAAGAGAAAAACAAACAAAAATTTAGGACTGCAAAACCTCGGTCATGTAGCATCCATACCAAATACCAAAATTGTTGTGTAGAGGTGGTACCTTTAACCAGGCATCAGTACGCTTTGATGCACAATATCCAGCATCAATATCCAAACTTTTTACCATTATTCCTTCACAAGAAGATTTACATGCAACTTCAAAAAATGTGTTGACCTTGGTCAGCATGCTTTCATTAGTTAAACATGCTTCCTCTGCTTCCACCTGTTGATTGGAAGACATGAGAGAATCAAGAACACACGTCTATACAGATCACTGAACCCATATTTCTAATCATAAATAAGCTGGAAACAACACAAGGCAGAAGAGAGATCATATGATAGGGTTTAGATTAGTACAAACGTAAGGAAGAATGAGGAGCAAAAGAAGAAATAGTTCTTTGCTTCTTAACTAGAGGGTTTCTACAATACATCCATATACAAAAAAAAAACAAACTTGTTATAGCTGGTCTACTGTATGATTGAACCAGTCGACTGTTTACCATAGTTGGGAGAAGACAGATCTTCAGGCAAAGCAGATTGACAAACTGACAGAGCTACAGAAAGAAGTAGACTGGTTGACTAGTCTGCCACGCTGAGAGAGGAAGCATCCGCAAGTTATTGCTAAAGAAACACAGTTTTCAACTCCATATGCTTTTGTTTGGTCTTGTTGAAATGTATAATTTGCAAGCTTAATTGCCGCCTTGTCCTGAAGGTTAAATGTCTCATCAAAATCCGGTTCTCTAAAGGCATCCAAAGAGCTTCGAGAACACATGAATCCGCAACTCCATATTTAGCATCAGTACGCACAAGCACATACCGTTTCTTCTTGCTCCTCCATGCGGGCACATTCACTCCCACAATTACTAGTAACTTTTTTGACTAACATCTGTTGTATTTCGACGAATACATGGTTACCTGGAACTGGAACGTGAAAAGCTTAAGAATACAGAATGAAAATAGGAACACGATCATGATACACGTGGGGTCCCGGTATATGGTACATTAGGGTTAGGCTTATGGATGAAAAACCAGTTTAGATTTTATGTCATCTTTTAGTTATTTTTGTTTCTAGAAAAGTTTTAGATAGAGATTATTTTCTCTTTAATTCATTAGAAATTTAAGTTGGTTTAATAAGTTTTAAGTAGATATGTATTCATCCATAAATATAGCTTTATAAAAAAAATATAAACCATGTACCCTTGTTATTTTTATCGAAGAATTGAAGAATGACAAATCTATTTTTGAGTTTCTATAGTGTGGTACCAAAATTCTAAAGTGGATCTATTGTCTTCTGCATCCGATGTTGACGTCTAGTTGGATCTCGAGTACAAAATCAGTTTAAATTTTATGTCATATTTTAATTATTTTGGTTATTCTAGGAATATTTATATAGAGATTATTTTCTCTGTTTATCCATTAAAAATTAAAGTTTGTTTTGATAAGTTTAACTTGATTTGTATTCATCCATAAATATAGTCTTATAATACTATATATAGGTCATGTACTCTTATTAATTTTATTGAAGAATTAAAGAATGAAAAATCTATTTTTGAGTTTGTTCGGTGCGATATTAAAACCCTATAGTGGATCTATCGTCTTTGTTTCCGCCTCCTTATTAGCCTTCGACGTTGACGCATAGTTAGGTCTCAAGTACAAAATCAGTTTGGATTTTATGTCATCTTTTAGTTATTTTAGTTATTCTAGGAATATTTTAGATAGAGATTATTTTCTCTTTTATCCATTAGAATTTTAAGTTTGTTTTGATAAGTTTAACTTGGTTTGTATTCATCCATAAATATAGTTTAATAATGCTATATATAGGTTAGGTCATGTACTCTTTATTTTTAACGAAGAATTCAAGAATAAGAAATCTATTTTTGAATTTGTATGGTGCGATGCCAAAATCCTAAAATGGATTTCTCGTCTTCGTCTCTGTCTCCTTATCTGCTTCCGATGTTGACGCCTAGTTAGGTCTCGAGTACAAAAGCCGTGTAATCGAGATCCGACGTCACCAACTTATTATTCCAAAATTGGATATTCCTAATTATTATTTTTATATTTCTATTATAAGTTTTGTTAATTGTTGACATTTTTTTAAAGCTTTCGCGTCCAATTTTTTCATAAATTTCTAATTTCCTACCAATCATATTGTCCTCTAGGTCTTCGTCCCGCGTCGCTTCTTTATCCTGCTTCTTCAGTTTACTTCTTCAGAACGTAGACTACTTCTTCAGCATAACGTGAACTATTTTTTAGAGAACAAATATATAAATATAATACATAATGCATTTTATGATTAAAAATTGATTAAGTACCCACAATTCAAAACTAAAGAAAAATGATAAGTTGCAAAATCTTAGCAATAATATTGTTTTCAAAAAGAATTACTATGTCAAAATCTAGAACTTTAAGATACAATAACTAAAAGAACATCTTCTCTTTATCTCAAATTGCAATATTCCATGCGTAAGAGTGAACCATTGACCTCTGGATATGTATCCCATTTCTTAAATTGTTCTTCCTCTTAACTTTCTTCAAACCTTGATAGGAGTCAAATTTTTGAATGAATATGACCAATTTATCAACATGAGTTAAGTGGATAATATAAGTCATTTTTTTATATAAAAAAACTTGTTTCTTAAACATCGTTTGCAGTATAAGTCGAAATCGATGCGGTCAACATTGATATGGTTTGGCATGTCCCAGTCCGATACATATTGCTACAAATATTGACTCATATCAACGTTGGAGGTCTCTTTTCGAGTCAATTCGGTAAAAAAATTGAACGAAAAAGACCAATCAACAGGGGTGTAAAAACATGTAAATAAAAAAAACTTATTCATCACAGGTACAATCAGCAAACAATCAACAACGGTGACTATTATTTTCATTCAATTTCAAAACTTCTATGAAACAATACAAAAAATACTTAAAATTATACCTAAATGCATAAAGTATTTTTTCTAAATTTTTAATAATTTATTAATAATTATTTGCTTTCCAATACCAAAAAAATCCGATACTTCGATCCAAAACTGCCAATACTAATACTCATAGGAAAGGTTTATATCATACCGATTCGATATTGTGAACCTTGTTCTTAACATTATATAGATGTACGAGTGCTTCATTCCTTTCAGCATATAATGGAGTGATAAGTTGGGCTAAAAGTTTTCTTGCAACTTCGGCTAGCTTTAGGGTTTATGATCCATATAATGTGCATCATTTATGGCCATCATTATAGTAGCATCAACATGCAGAACAAGGGTAGATAATAGTCATCGATGCATATGAAAACATAGTCCCTACTTCCTTGTCGCCATTAGGCCACTTTCTGATTGTTCCTTTGGTGCAAAAGAATTAACTTCAGGTGTATCATAAAAGCGAGGCGATAAAATCGGGTCTTCACCGTATTTTGTACAAACCAGAGTACATTGTACCTATCTAGAAATGTTTATATCTCGTATCATGTTTATCCATATCCGTGTCCAATCTGTGTCCATATGCGTGCAACATAAGTATTTTGAAACCAATCAAAATAATTTATTGAGTTTTTAATATCAAATACAAATTATAAACTACACATGGAGACAGAAATATGAGGGAACATTTTCTACTTTCCTTCGAGCAACCTTGCAATTTGAAGTATTATATTAAGAAAAAAAACCATTTCCTTCATTTCCTTTACCAATAAATTCAGCTAATTTCTCAACCCGAGAATAGGCTTCAGCATATAAAAGTACTGCACGGTTATGACATATTGGTTACATTTGACTACCCATCAGAAGCAATTGATACAATCACATAAATCACTTACCTTTCATCACAAATTTTTACCTCATCCAACAAAATGGTTCTTGCTTTTAAAATATTTGGTTTTATAACTCTTTGGTGCTCTATTAATTAAAGGTCAACCTACAACAAAATAGGAATTCCTTAGAACACTAAAATGGAATTTAGTTTGCAACATGTGCTTGCTTGTGGCTGCACTAAGCCAAAAGGGTTCCACTGAACTTATATTTTTCGGCACTACTAGTGATTTTTTTTTTTAGATAGGTGAGACCATCCTCTTTTTGCATCAATTCTTTCTTTCAATTCTTTTGAAGTGCAACAAGATTCTTTAGCATAGCAACACATTTTAATTTCCTCTCTTACCAGTACAAACACCCAGAATGTATATAATATGAGTATATATGCTTGAAAAGTTTTACAATGCTTACACTCTTATATGTTACTACAACATGTATTTTCTTTCTAGGTTGTGTACCGGACAACTTCAAAGGCACAAATGCGATCAATCAGATACATAAATTTATCAATCTAGCACTTGAAGGACCATCCATGTCAATAGATATTTGAATTTTTTTTCCAACATTCTCATCATCACTATTGGTATTGTGATACACTTCATCTTCTTCCAAATGACCTCAAGTTGTATTTATGAATCTTCTTCTTTCACAAAACATTTCTTTACCAAAGGAACAAAGTTATAGGACAAAATTTAAAAGATTTTTGGCGTAAACAAGAAAATAGTATATTAGAGGAAAGAGAGAAGTGGGGGAAAAAATTAGAAATAAAGAGAACGTAAGCTAGGATAGAATAGTGGGAAGTCACTCTTTAATATAAATAATAATAGGATAATCCAATCCACCACACAAAAAAATATTATTGGGATGTAACCTGATAAAATTATGCATCCAACCTTCCCATGTTGAAGGTACAACGTCCAGGATGAATCCACATGGTGCTAAGAGAAGAGTGTAAGCATTGTAAGGAAACTTTTACAAGTGTCTATGTTCATATCTAAAAATACTTCTTTGTGCAAGCATCTAACGCATAGTGATATAAATTTTTTGGTGCTTTCACTGGAAAGAAAGTGGAGATTAAAAGATGTCATGTTGTGCTTGAAAATAATTAAGTAATGTAAGAGGATGCAAAATTGAGGGTCACCCATATCTCAAAAGTTTCAAAAGTCACTTCGGGAGTAGTGTCGAAAAATAAAAAGTCCACTATAGTCTTTTGTCTTAATGAAAAGGCATGCAATGACGCAACAATTATTAAGGTAATATGTGCTAACATGATTCTAGTCATTGTTCTAAGGGACTCCAGTTCTGTTATATAGTATCTAGTGGTTGAGCTAAATGAGGATAAAAGGATTATTAATTGTATCTTTTATATGAAAAGCAAGAAAAACTTTGCAACTTTGATGGACAAGGCAAAAACAAACGTAGGAAGACATTTGATTCATTTGAAAGAAATATTGAATATAGATGGTGCATCAATTGCTTTTGATAGGTAGTTAAATGTAAGAAAAATATCTTTTAATCTATGTCATAGAAGTGAATAGTCAGGTTCCAATGGTTTTACATGTTGGGTTGAGAAAACAGTTTTATTATTGTTAATTATTATTGAAGGTAATAGAGGAATTGGGGTTTTAATGGTATTACAGTGGTGATAGATGATGCTTCAAACGATGTAGCAAACTGCACTCACATATTTTTTTGGTGTCCATGTGTAGTTCAAACTTTTGCATTTAATATTCAAAGACTCGGTAAATTCTTTTAATTAGTCCTAATATACATATTATAAGAATAAAAGAATCGCCAGGTATGTTTATAATTCACATGCATTGAGAATATTCAGAACTAATTCAATGGTGAACTTCTCAAGATAGCTAAAACAAGATTTGCATCAATAATGTTGAATCATTGGATTGTGTGTAGGAGGACTTAGCTACAAGCCTACAATAATGGTTTTAAATTCATAGAAGGAAAGACGAACAATGACAATGAAAATGGAAACATAGCGTTACTTCGGTTACAAGCCATATATAAGTGATGAATTTCGACATTAGGTTCAGAACATATTAGCCATCAAAAAAACAATTTATTCAGTAATTAAATATTACGATAAAAAATGTCTGATTATAGGTGAAGTACATAAATAGACGGATAACATGCTCGGTATGATTAAAAATACTTTGAAAAGGAGGTTTGAGATTGCATATGAACAAATTGAGAGTACAATACTAAATAAATGGGAAAATGGATGTTCCTAGGAATGCTTTGGGTTTACTTTGTCACATCGCATTTATGATACTACTATGTTAATTCTCTTCTTGCTGGAGAATCAACTAGAAAGAGGCATAATATAAAGAAAACAAGTGGCAACTGGGTGAGAAAAGATTTTGAAAATTTTGTACAGGATCCAAGAGAAGCAAATTTGTTGTGGAACCAATTAGCTTATTACTGTATGCACACAAACACTTTTCGACTCCGTTGTGTTAATGCTACTTTAATGGCTTTTATGGAATAGAGGACAACTTATGGTTCAGAAACTCCACAGCTAGCTTAAGTTTTTTTTTTTTACCTAATCAATCATTAGAACATCTGCTGAAAGGAATGGAACATTTACTCTTTAGCCAGGTACAAATTGTTTAAGAGAAACAGGTTAATGTTTTCATCTTCTTTTTTAAGTTTTATAAAAAAATGAAATGAATGCATATTGCATTCCGAACGAACAAATAAACGTTCCGAAGAAGCCTAACCCTAATTTACTACCAGACCTGGTACAATGTGATCCGAAGCATGTTCCTCAAAACCATGAGTAGGATGAGATACTAGTACCTTCTTCTGACATGGAAATAAACAAGAAATCCACCACTAAAAACTTTTTGATCAAGTTTAAATCTTTTTGGATCCCTGGCGATAAATTAAGCTCAAAGAGCCAAAACCTTATGGACGCACAAAGAAACAGACTGTTGTAGAACTCAAGTAGTTCTCCATACAAAAATGGATAACATCGTAACAACTGCTTCCATACTGCTTTTGAAGTTGCAGATAGATGCAGATCCATCTCCCAGGCTTAGATAAGTCATCTTGAAGTTGAAAGTGGAGTAGATGGAAAAATGCACATGGATATTATATAGCACATAGATCAACCAGTCTGCTGTAATTTCCACCTACTAAGGGCCTGACAGTGCCACGAGGCTCCCACCTACGGAGGATTTGGAGAGGGTCAAGAGATAAAACAGTCTTACTCCCATACATATGGAAGGCTGTTTTCATGAACTTCCACCTACTACGTCTGTTTTTTAATTTCTTTATTTCTATTTGCGAGTAATATATGCTTAGAAGTTGTAGAAATGACTGAGAATGAGTGGAAGAAAGAATATTATGCAATGTATTTGAGCATTATGCATTGTATATAAGACGAAATGTGATGTACACACTTGTGGAAATTGATGGAGGACCAATCAGCAAATGGATACATTTTTTTACTGAATGTTTATATGGGCACACTGAGGGGCTTAGCTAGCTGGTCTCGAGGGGCCACGGTTGCTCCCCCTGGAATTAAAATTTTTGTTTTTAATATTTTTTTATATAGTAATTAGTATCATGGTCCATGTCATGCCCTGGAATTAAAACTTGTAGGTTATTGCACAATTAGGATATAGGAGTGCAAGAGACATGTCGTTCTTTTGGTGCAGAAATTTTAAGTAGAATGTAAGAAAGCCTATAGCTTCTATTTTTGTTCGTTTTCCTCAAGGCACAGAAAGGAAAGAGGAGAAGAAATGAAGAATACTCCTACCACATACAACTGTATTAGGGGTATTAGTGATCCGGGTACTACATATAGTTTATTTTAAACTATGTGAAATGGTCTGACTTAAAAACATGTTTTGTTATGCGTGATTCTACAATGATGTTTAGTGCTTTTCCTCACTTGGTTCCTTGCAATTCAAGCTTGTATATCTTCTAGGTCCTAGCATTTGCCATATCTAGCCAATATCCAATATCAGTGTTAGTCATTTGTCCATGGCTTGTGATTCATGGTTAGTTGTGTTTTCCACTATTTTAATTTGAATTTACACACATTACCTGTCTAGTGTAATTTTTCTGTAGCATTATGTTTTGCATTACATAGAATCTACTCTTTTTAGTTTAGTCTGATTCTTGTGCTAAGAACCGTTCTGGTGAAACTAATTCTTAAGATATCTTTTTATGCATCTTTAACTCTTAAATGTGTTAGTGACTTAGTAATACTGCATATGGATTACTCTAAAATTTTTTGATAGATGAATGTGAATGACTCGTCCTATTACTGTGTTCAATGAGAACAGTTGCAAATAATCAGTTGAGAGAGGTACATAAAGTTTGCAACAAATGAACTAAGTTGGTTGAGTATTAGAATTTGGGGAAGTTTTTTTATTCCATTTACTAACTTAAATAAGGTTGTGGAATTCTACTTACGATATAAAGGACCAACAACCAAGTTTAGTGCTTGGGATTGTTTGGATATCACTCGTAAAAAAAAGGGTGATATTCTTTTAGAATTAAAGCCGGATATCAATGACTTGCTTCCTTTAGGAATTCAATCATTAACTCACTATAAGGGAAGTCTATATATAGGATGACATATGTCATTCACAGTGAAAATATTGTTCAATATTTTCAGAATATAAAGTCTCGACGGGTTTTCCTGTCAAAGAAAATGGTTATTTAGTTATTGTAATAGTTTATGACATTTGGTATTAATATATGATATTTTTTGGATTATAAATATTTTTATTATAATTTATTTATTTTTTAATAGTAAGTCGCACCCCTAGATGAATTTTCTGGCTACGCCTGTAGCGCCCCGTTCCTCCTATTCGAGGAGCGCGGCTAAGAAACACAAACGGTATCGTTCGATCGGGATAGATTGAAACAAGAACTCGTCCTTGTTATGGATTTGTTTCTTCGGAATCGACTTCCATATTCAGTGGACCGTGCCCCTGGGATCGACTTAGCGGCAGAGTCAGGAGGGACCTCTCCGCTGTTATCTTTTATTGCCTCGGATTTCGATGTCGCTTGTTGCTTTTGTGCTTTGAGTTGGTTTTGGGATTTGCTTGTTTTCCTTGAACGGTTTCGATGGATTTCATTGTTTTCGTTCATTGAACTGCATTTCAATTCCGAGATTGGAAAAAGTGGAAGAGGTATTGATCGAGCTGTTCGTGATGCAGGTGAACGAGCAGTAGGCGGTTTACGAGCGGAGTCTTGAAGCGCCTCTTTTCTTCTTTCTTCCAACTACTAAGTGAGTGGCTACCATCCCGATTAGCTAGCCCTGCTTCCAAGTCTTCACACCTAAAACTCTTGCATTCTTGTTGCCCCGATCAAATGATACCAAGTAATAACTAAAAGATATCAAGATAAAAAGGTAATAGACTTGGACTATATATTGCTTGTCATTCAACTTGGGAACGGTTACTCATTTGCATGCTTGTTCGTTTGGAATGTTCATAATATGCTTCACTTTTGTTAGAATGTGATACTTCAGAAATAAATTGTGATATGCATGTTGAACACCTTTTGCTATGCGATATATTGATCAGAAAGACTATGTAAAACTGTTTATGCTATGGAACTGTTATCGTGAATGTTGTTTGATCACGGACAACTTGTGCACAAGGTATGTTATGAGTTCCGCGGACGGTCGCCGGGGCTGGGACCGATCCGATCCGGACGGAACGGATGTATAGTCGTATGTTATGGGGCAAGGTGTTATGTAGCGGGGCTCGCCACCTGCGTTGCATATCATCTGTCTTGAGACTATAACCCGTCCCTTTGTGGCATCATGCCAGTGATCCCTATGTATATTTAAACATGTTGCATACTAACTTGTGTCTTCGTGGCAGGGAAGGCATGGTAAGTATTGTGCAGGTTGTTCAGACGGACAGGTAAAAGTTATCAAACGGTGACAAGTTCATTTTAGTAATTTCTTTATGCTGCTTATTTGTAAATAAACTAAGGCAAGATAGAAACCTACAAAAATATGCATGCTTCATTAAAACAACGTGTTGATTGGTATAGTTGGGTTAGCTCGCCTTCACCAGTATGTTTCGACATACTGACCCTTGTTGAAACAGGTTCCCCGCACTAAGGCGAACCGAGCGAGGAGCCGAAGTCGTCTTCCCGATCCAGTCCAGCTGTAGGCGCATCCTGATCGCGCCACTTTTGAAGTACTTGAAGAAAGGAGCTTGCAACCCAAGCATAATGCAGCTTCGTGGCAAAGCCGTCCTCCAGCCCGGAGGTCTTTATCATTTTGAAGTTTAGTAAAGGGATGTAATGTACAGGACTGCTATCTCATTTTGAGTCAATACTTTTGTAAGTCCGTGCGGCAAATTAGCTGACTCGTTCAAGAGTTTGTAATAGATGTTTATTATCAATAAAGAGAACTTTTCCATGTTTCAAATCTGTGTTTCAATTTATCTGCGTACACTGAATATGTGCTCGTTATGCAAAACATTAAAGCTTGTGCGGGCGCAACCCCAGACCCGCACGGCGGTCACGATTCGGGGGACGCCCCAACGATTCCACGGAATCGGGTCATGACATAATGGTATCAGAGCACAGATTCAAGTTCCTTAGACTCTCGTGCTGGAAAAGTTCCTTTAACGATCAAATTCCTGTGCGAACTCTTGAACTCGCTAGGCCAAAATGAGATACGTCCATGCAATGAGTCCATAATACATTATGATCCTAATGTAGTTTACATTCTTTTGAAGGAATGGCACCAGCGCCATCTGCAGCGCTAGCACCGGACGAAACGCAAGGCCAAGAAAGTAGTTCGGGCACTTCGGGAAGTTCAAGGAGCCAGCGAGCTGTGCCAAGCATCGATCCCGTCCAGCAAATGTTGCGGATGTTGGAGACAAACCAACAAAGGGACGAGGCTCGCTACGAACGGGCCGAGAAGCGGGCGGAGGAGAGTCAGCTCAAGTTTCAAGACAATATAGAAGCTCGATTCTCAGTCCAACAGAAGCAGGTAGATGCCCTACAACAGATCGTGCAGACTTTGGCCTCCAACCTGTCCGCGGCAACGCCAGCGACTCCGGTGGAACAGCCCGTGCTTGAAGTAGAGACGCCGCAAATTCCAAGGCCGAGGGAAGTGACTGCCTTCGACTTTGGCCACTTCAAGAAAGTCTGCAACACCCCATTCAACGGGATTGATGATGCAATCGTGGCTCTAGATTGGTTGGCCGAACTTGAATACCACTTCGCTCTGCTAGAGGTCCCCAAAGAAAAGCGCGTCGCCTGCGCGCAACTACAGCTCCGCCTCAACGCGCACGATTGGTGGGACGTGCATCGACGATCTCTCCAAATTGACCATGGAGAGGAGGCGATCTCGTGGACGACTTTTCGTGCCGCGTTTGAAGAGGAGTTCATACCCCCTCCAGTGCAACGTCAGATGGAGAATGAGTTCGTGCAGCTGCGACAGGACAGTATGACAGTTAAGCAATACTCCGCCGAATTCAACCGACTCTCTAAATTCGCTAGGGCCTATTTACCTGATGCAGCGAGTCGAGCTAGAAGGTTTGAAGGTGGTTTACGCCCTGCCATCCATGCGCACGTAGTCGTTCATCAGTACGAGACCATGCGGGGAGTTATGAATCATGCTTTATCTCTTGAACCGCTCTATCCTCGCGTTCCTGCCAGCGCTGTGCATACCTACAGTCACAAAAGCCAAAGCAACGAGAGAGGAAACAACGCTGCAAAACGTCAAAACAATGGTGGCCATCAGAAAGGAAACCCGAGACCATTCTGTGATTTCTGTAAAAGACAGGCACACTACCGATAGATGTTACAGCAGGAAAGGGCTGTGCTTCAACTGTGGCGGGCCAGGCCACATAGCTCGGGATTGTCCACTCCCCTCTAAGCTTCTGCCTCAACAAAATAATCCCTAACGGCTGGTTCTATTCCTAAGTTTCGGGACGAAACTTCCAATTGGTTGGGTAGGATGTAGCGCCCCGTTCCTCCTATTCGAGGAGCGCGGCTAAGAAACACAAACGGTATCGTTCGATCGGGATAGATTGAAACAAGAACTCGTCCTCGTTATGGATTTGTTTCTTTGGAATTGACTCTCATATTCAGTGGACCGTGCCCCTGGGATCGACTTAGCGGCAGAGTCAGGAGGGACCTCTCCGCTGTTATCTTTTATTGTCTCGGATTTCGATGTCGCTTGTTGCTTTTGTGCTTTGAGTTGGTTTTGGGATTTGCTTGTTTTCCTTGAACGGTTTCGATGGATTTCATTGTTTTCGTTCATTGAACTGCATTTCAATTCCGAGATTGAAAAGAGTGGAAGAGATATTGATCGAGCTGTTCGTGATGCAGGTGAACGAGCAGTATGCGGCTTACGAACGGAGTCTTGAAGCGCCTCTTTCCTTCTTTCTTCCAACTACTAAGTGAGTGGCTACCATCCCGATTAGCTAGCCCTGCTTCCAAGTCTTCACACCTAAAACTCTTGCATTCTTGTTGCCCCGATCAAATGATACCAAGTAATAACTAAAAGATATCAAGATAAAAAGGGAATAGACTTGGACTATATATTGCTTGTCATTCAACTTGGGAACGGTTACTCATTTGCATGCTTGTTCGTTTGGAATGTTCATAATATGCTTCACTTTTGTTAGAATGTAATACTTCAGAAATAAATTGTGATATGCATGTTGAACACCTTTTGCTATGCGATATATTGTTCAGAAAGACTATGCAAAACTGTTTATGCTATGGAACTGTTATCGTGAATGTTGTTTGATCACGGACAACTTGTGCACAAGGTATGTTATGAGTTCCGCGGACGGTCGCCGGGGCGCTGGGACCGATCCGATCCGGACGGAACATATGTATAGTCGTATGTTATGGGGCAAGGTGTTATGCAGCGGGGCTCGCCACCTGCGTTGCATATCATCTGTGTCTTGAGACTATAACCCGTCCCTTTGTGGCATCATGCCAGTGATCCCTATGTATATTTGAACATGTTGCATACTAACTTGTGTCTTCGTGGCAGGGAAGGCATGGTAAGTATTGTGCAGGTCGTTCAGACGGACAGGTAAAAGTTACCAAACGGTGACAAGTTCATTTCAGTAATTTCTTTATGCTGCTTATTTGTAAATGAACTAAGGCAAGATAGAAACCCACAAAAATATGCATGCTTCATTAAAACAACGTGTTGATTGGTATAGTTGGGTTAGCTCGCCTTCACCAGTATGTTTCGACATACTGACCCTCGTTGAAACAGGTTCCCCGCACTAAGGCGAACCGAGCGAGGAGCCGAAATCGTCTTCCCGATCCAGTCCAGCTATAGGCGCATCCTGATCGCGCCACTTTTGAAGTACTTGAAGAAAGGAGCTTACAACCCAAGCATAATGCAGCTTCGTGGCAAAGCCGTCCTCCAGCCCGGAGGTCTTTATCATTTTGAAGTTTAGTAAAGGGATGTAATGTACAGGACTGCTATCTCATTTTAAGTCAATAATTTTGTAAGCCCGTGCGGCAAATTAGCTGACTCGTTCAAGAGTTTGTAATAGATGTTCATTATCAATAAAGAGAACTTTTCCATGTTTCAAATCTGTGTTTCAATTTATCTGCATACTCTGAATATGTGCTCGTTATGCAAAACATTAAAGCCTTGTGCGGGCGCAACCCCAGGCCCGCACGGCTGTCACGATTCAGGGGACGCCCCAACGATTCCACAGAATCGGGTCGTGACAACGCCACTGGTCGCATTTGTTTTATTTGTTTATGCGCATGGCTATTCTCTAGGATTAGCTGTAATTTGAAGTTTTTTTTTTATTATTATTATTTGACAGTTTTATTTGATAGTCTTATGTAGGATTGATTTATTAATGCCCACGCGTTGTAAGATAAAGAGATTTAAACTTTTGTCTTAATCAATGAAGATAATAAGAAATATCTATTTTATAAGTTTTCAAATAAACCCTTCAATAGGACTCTCAAATTATTCATGTATATTTTCATCTCTCTCTCTCCCTAATCCCAATTAGTTTATCTTCTTCATATTTATCCTTTCTACAAACCCTACCATCAAATTTATATACCCTAATTTCCATTAATAATCCCAAAACCCTTCTCCGAATTGCTTCAGTACTAGTTTCATACAGTACCAAATTGCTATAGTCCTGAGTTGCTACAATTACTTGTTAAGCCCCAAGTTGCGACAGTACTCAAAGTCCCTTTTTATTATCTTCAACCCCTGGTCCCTCCACAATTTCGTCTCCGACAACCATAAGAACTTAATCTCATTGCGCTCTTATTAAACTCAATGTCTACCTTGAATTCAATTGTTATTTATGTGATTAGATAGAGCTTATTTGGTGAAATATTATTGATAATTAGCTTCCGCAAAATATAATTTGCTAGTTAGTGAGTCGAACCCATGAATTTGTTGTCATGCGTCAAATTGGTATCTGAACCTAGCTTAGGCTTTTCTCACTTGAAAGTACATCTGCATAAACTCACAAATGCTGAACCAAAAATCAGAATATAAGGGGTAATAGATGCAGAATTTAAGGCGTCATAAACAACTTATTAAAAAAAAAACAGAAGTTGTAATATCATAACAGCTCCCCAAAGCATAAACAGGAAGTCTTCTGACTCGGACTATATAATTGGAGAACTCATTATAGCTCACTCATAGAATTGGCAGTTGAGAATCATAACAACTCACTAAAGAAACAGAAGTTGAAATGCCACAATAGCCCCGCGGAAAGGAAAATTTGAGATGTCTCGTAACTCATAAAACATAATTTGAGAAGTCATGCCAACTCCCTGTAAAACCTTCCATTTGAGACATCATTTAATTTGGACGCAGATATATTGCGTCTTAATACCCTAAAAGGTGTGCAAATAAGTGCTATATGAGGTACTATGCCTCGTTTGCACCAAGGTTCAAAGTATCGGTATCGGACATTTTGTATAAGTATCGGTATCGGCAGTATCGGATCGGAGTATTAGATTTTTTTGGTATGGGCAATATTAAATAATTATTAATAAATTAGTAAAAATTTAGAAAAATAGTTTATATATATATATATATATAAATATATATATATATATATATATATATAACTTTCAACTTTATATATATACACGCTATTTTTTCTTATATATATATATATATATATATATACAAAACCTGTTGTCACATGTATAATAAGGACAAAACCTGTCACATTTGACTATTCTTGCTGTCACACACGCGCGCACGCGCGCGCGCACACACACACACACATATATATATATATATATATATATATATATATATATATAGGCAGCTTCCTGTACAGGAATAACTTACGGGAACAATTTACGGGATGATTAAACCAAAATCAAATCTCTCTTACGAAACAAAAAAATCTCTTCCGTAAACAAAATCTATACGTAGATTTCTCTTTAAAATTTCTCTATTAAAAAAATTTTTAAATCTCTGTTTTTAAAAAAAACAAATCTATCTCTATCTTAAAATTTTCTCTCTCCTTTTTAAAAAATAAATCTATCTATATTTAAAAAAGTCTATCTTAATTTTAATTTTAATATTAATGTTAATATTAATTTTAATGTCAATTTTAAATTTTAATTTTAATGTTAATGTTAATTTTTAATTTTAATATTAATTTTTAACTTTAATGTTAATTTTAAAACTAAAATTAAAACCAAAACTAAAATTAACTTTACATTAACATAAATTTAACTTTAAAATTAAAACTAACACTAAAATTAATATTAAAATTTACAATAACATTAAAATTAATATTAATACTAATATTAACATTATAAAATTAACATTAAAACTAAAATTGATTCAAAAATTAAAATTAAAATTAAAAATAAAAAAATTAACATTAAAATTAATATTAACATTAAAACTAATATTGAAACTAACATTAAAATTAATTTTAACATTAACAGTAAAAAAAATAACATTAAATTAATATTAATATTTAAATTTAAATTAACTTTAAATTAAAATTAAAACAATTTTATTTTTAAAGGTATATTTATTTTTAAAGATAGATTATTTTTTAGATTTATTTTGAAAGAAATTTTTTTAGATTTGTTTGTTTTAATAAATCTATCTCTGTTTAAAATAATAAATCTATCTATCTCTATTTTTTTTTTAAATAAATAAATCTATCTATGTTTTAAAAATAAATAGATAGATAAGACTTGTTTAAAAAATAAAAAGATAGATAAGACTTATTTTTAAAGATAGAGATAGGTTTGTTTTTAAAAGAAGATATTTAAATTTTTTAAAGAAAAAAAAAATTTAGAAGAAACATATGTATTTTTTCTCATCCCGTAAGTTTGCCCGTAAGTTATATATATATATATATATATATATATATATATATATATATAGTTCACGATCTGTGGGCCTTTTACCTCCACGCGACATTGCTCTGTCAGGCTTTCGCGTGGGCCTTTTACCTCCACGCGACATTGCTCTGTCAGGCTTTCGCCCATATATATGTGTGTGTGTGTGTGTATATATATATATATATATATATATATATATATATATATATATATATATTAGTTCACGATCAGTGGGCTTTTTACCTCCACGCGGCATTGCTCCGTCAGGCTTTCGCCCATATATATATATATATATATATATACACACACAAAACATGTCACATATATAATAAGGACAAAACCTACTCTCACATTTGACTATCTTTGCTGTCACATGGCAATACAAAGAATCGGTTCCTATTTGGCACACACAATGACAAAACCACCTACTTTTCCAGCTAGAAGCATGTTCATTTGACTATTCCTGGTAGAAGCATTGACCAATTTTGGGACCCTAACCTAATATGTATCTATCAGGAGGAGAGAGAAATCACAGCCTCCATTTTCTCTCCTCCAAATGTTCTTTGGAAGCGCGCGACTCCGGCGAGAGCAGCGCCTTCTCGGTAAGCTCCGATCCCCGCCAACCCCAGCTCCACCGTACCGTCGGGATCTGGATCCAGCGCTGCCGAGCCGACCAAGCTCATATCCGACGGATCTTCCTCACTAGGTGGAGGTAATTTTTTTCTATTTTTCATGATTTTTTCTCTATGATTTTTGGTAGTATCAGTGTAGAAGTAAAATAATGGGATAATTCTTATTGAAGAGAGAGTAACATGAATATATGAGAGACCAACCCCTCTTCTTATTGTTCTATCCGATGTGGGACTAAAGCCCAATACTACTAATACTTAACACCCTCCCTAAAGTTGGAACATAGATGTCAATCATGCCCAGCTTGTTAAACAGAAATTGAACCCGACAACCCAAAAAAGTTTGTGAAGGTATCGGCTATCTGATCACCAGTCTTTACATGGTGAAACTTTATCATCCCCTTCTTATATTCATCGCGGACAAAGTGAATATCAATTTCAATGTGCTTCGTCCTTTTATGAAATGCAGGATTTGTAGCAATATGGATAGCAGACTGGTTATCACACCACATATCTGCTGCTTTAGATCCTGCTTCTTCCCCCAGCTCTTGTAGAAGATGCTGCAGATATAACATCTCTGATGTGCCATGAGCAATGGTTCGATATTCTGCTTCCGAACTGGATCGTGCTATCACATTCTGTTTCTTGCTTTTCCACGATACCAAGTTTCCGCCAATAAATACTGAGTAGTCAAATGTAGAACGTCTATCCGTCAGGCTTGTACCCCAGTCAGCATCGGTAAAGCACTCAACATGTGTCCCTGATTCTACATCCGAATTCCTTTTTCCGGATTCTGGACTAGATAGCACAGAATTCTGAGAACTGTGTTCCATTGTGAAATTCGTGGAGAAGCCATAAATCTACTTGCGACATTTACGGCGAAAGAAATGTCCGGACGAGTCATGACCACCAAGTAGTTGAGTTTTCCAACACTCGACGATACTTATCCGGATTGGTCATCAGGACCCCTTCGTCTGGGAGTGACTTTGCTCCTGGATCCATGGGTGAGATTGTTGCCTTGGCTTGCATCATTCCTGCATCATTTAATATGTCCAGCACATACTTCCTCTGAGACATTACAATGTTCCGCTTACCCCGTGCAACTTCAATGCCCAAGAAGTAGTTCAACGAACTCATATCCTTGGTTTGAAATATTCTCCCAGAAACTTCTTTAAGCCTGCAATACCCTGGTTGTCGTCTCCTGTGATCACAATATCGTCAACATAGACACCAAGTAGTATCCTTCTAGCTGATATCTGTCGGTAGAATACCGAATGATCCTTCTTCGATTGACATATGTAAATCGACCAAACCATGCATGAGGTGGTTGTTTGAGACCATAGAGGACTTTTCTCAGATGACACACTTTATCCTCCCTTGTAACAAACCCGGGAGGTTGCATCACATATACCTCTTCGTCAAGATTTCCGTAGAAAAATGCATTCTTGATATCCAGCTGAAGTAAAGAGCAAACAGCTAAGGCCAAGAGTACGCGTCTAGAGGTCATCCTGGCAACTGGGGAGAATGTCTCAAAATAATCTTTATCATAGTTCTGAGAATATCCTTTAGCCACCAGACGAGCCTTTAGTCGATCAAGAGCGTCATCTGGTTTTATTTTGATCGTGAACACCCATTTGCAACATACTGCATGTTTACCATGAGACAAATCTACCAAGTCCCAAGTTTGGTTCTCCCGAAACGTTTTTATCTCCTCTTCCATTGCAGCACGCCAACCGGGATATTTGAGACCCTCCTCGACAGTATTGGAAATCTAAATCCCATTAATAGTAGATAGCAAGGACTGGGTGTGGCTCGCGAGCCCTTTGTAGTTTTTAACATACAAGGGATGATCACGACAGGCACGACGAGGTCG
This sequence comes from Iris macrosiphon, assembly GCA_036927795.1. Lineage (NCBI taxonomy): Eukaryota > Viridiplantae > Streptophyta > Magnoliopsida > Asparagales > Iridaceae > Iris > Iris macrosiphon. The sequence continues at coordinate 89,638,783 of JAYESA010000016.1, forward strand.
AGCAGGTGGAACAGGCGGAGGCGAATCAATGGAGCTAGAGGAGGATGGCTCTGTGACCGTGGACACTAACTGCAACGCTCGTTCGGACGACGACAGTGCTGACTGAACCGGTGTCTGCGGGCAGTCAGACCGGGATAATGGCTCGGTATGGGAGGGCACTCTTACGGGGGGCTGTTGTGTTTGAACAGGAAACAACAAGAAATCATCTTCTGGGTAAACTTGGGACACTGGACCAGTAGTTTGTGGAAGTGAAGGAAACTCGATTTCAATGAAGGTAACATCCCGAGAGAAAAAATCTCTCTTCAATTTAGGAAAAAAATAATTATACCATTTCTGATCTTTAGGATACCAAAGGAAAATACATTGGATTGCCTTAGGATCTAATTTAAAAAGGGTTGGTCGGGTATCCCGAACATAACACAAGCAACCAAAAATTTTTAGAGGTAGAGAAAACGGCTCTCGTTCGGGATATAGCCGAGAAAAGTGAGTGGCACCATTGAAAACTGACGATGGCATGCGATTAATAAGATAGCAAGCTGTAAGTACCTCATCCGACAAAAAATTTCTGGGAGTACGTGCTTGAAACATAGGAGCACGCGTTGTTTCCAAGAGATGGTGATTCTTGCGTTTGGCCACACAATTTTGTTGTGGTGTGTAAGGACATGAAGTTTGGCGAATAATGCCATGTCGAGACTGATGTGAATTGAACTCACGAGACGGATTCTCACGACCATTGTCACTTCGAAGGCATTTAATCGGAACACCAAATTGTGTTTTGATTTCTGCATAAAAATTGCACCAAATTTTAAATAGTTCGGAGCAATTTTTCATCAGATAGACAAAAGTGACACGTGAGTAATCATCAACAAATGTAACAAAGTACTTGAAACCCATCATCGAGTCAACCGAACATGGCCCTCATATATCAGAATGTACCAACTCGAAAGGAGCAAATGCAAATTTATTTTGACTAACTGGATAGGAAATCCAATGATGTTTAGCCAAACTACACGACTCACAATGAAAAGAAACGAGAATACCTAAAGATGAATACAATTGCTGGAAAGCTTGGATATATGGATGGCCCAACCGACAATGTAGCTCGAAAGGATCGAGATTCACGCCGGCACAAGCAACAGAGGAAGAAGGTGCGTCAAACAGGTACAAGCCTCGAGCCACATGTCCCCTACCGACAGTCTTTTCAGTCTTTAAGTCCTGAAAAATACAACCATCCGGAAAAAATGTTACCAAGCAATGCATGTCGCGAATAATCTGACTAATTGAAAGTAGACTGAACGGGTTGCCAGGTGTGTGTAATACGGAATTGAGTGACAGTCTGAAAGAAAGACGGGCACTTCCATGTCCACGAACTGTTAGTGAACCACCATTTGCAACAGTAATATCGGAAACACGTCCCACCGATATATAATTGTGTTTCATATCTGCGTTGCCAGTCATGTGAACTGACGCACCAGAGTCAATTTCTTACTGCTTCGACCGTACCACACATGTCACGGAGTATCCGGCTGTGGATCCAGATGTGGATGCCTCATCCAGTCGTTGAGCTTGGAACTCAAGAAAATCTGTATATGACTCTACAGTCATCTGGACAGATCGAACGCCATTATCAGGAGTGTCCGATGTAACATTGGCAGCAGAAGCTTTAGGACACTGCCACTGGAAATGGCCATGCTGACCACAGTAAAAGTATGTGCGCGGTCTTCCTCCATAACGACCGCAATTGCCTCGTCCCCCATAACGACCAGCATTTCGGCCACCACGTCGTCCACCACGGCCACCACGAAATCCAGCACGAGCAACACCAAGTGCAGATCGATCAGCATGAGCATCACCCAGAGTAGTCTCAACGACTTTCGTTGTCCAAAGAACGCGATAGTGGGCCTCCATTAGAGACGGAACATTAGATCCAGCAATGATATAAGAGCGAGCAGAATCCGCATCAGGAAGGAGAGATGCCAGATAAGCCATGACATGAAGCTGCTCACGTTGGGCCCTTGCTTCATTGATATCCGTTGTGAGGGGTAAAACACGGTCGATCTCATCAGTCATAGCCTTAAAGGTCCGGTAATGGTCCTTATCAGATTTGTCTCCCTGATTTGCTCGTTATACACCAACGACGGAGTCATAGATACGGGACAAATCGCGTTTTCCATCAAACGCCGCCATCATGACCTCTCATAATTCCTTTACGGAATTCGTATTTTGAACCATGACTTCCACCGATGGTTCCATTGAATTTGTCAACTGTGTAAACAGTCGACTATCATTTGTCTCTCATTGCTCAAATATGGGATCAGTCTCTGCTAGGGGTTGTCAGTCAGATGTTTGGACAACCGCATTCCCCTAAGCGTCTTCTCAACCTTCTTTCACCATGTCGAGTAGCCCTCTGGTCCATCCAACCGTCGATCGACAAGTCGAATCGAGAAAATCGTCACGCCAGTGCCCGTCGGTCCCGCCATTGAGTTTTCGACACTAGTGTCTACAGCACTGCTATTCGTGTCGGTATCTGTCATCCTTCAGTATTCCGGATTCGACTGTCGGTATGATCTTTCCAACTTGATAATCACATCAACTCTGTCAATGTGCTAGAAACGTGGCCAGTACTGGCATACGCATAGAAAGCAGAGAGAGTGTAGATCATACACGTCAGGACAGAGAGTCAACCCAGGTTACTCTCTGTTAGATTCCGATGTGAAGATAAAGAAAAAAAACAAAGATACATGCAAGACAAACCACTTGTCTGCTCTTTGTTAGATTTCGTAAACCGATGTTGAGAGTTAGAGGTTTCAGCAAACAAACAAAGAGAATTCCAACATAGTTTTCTTTAGAAGTGGAAAGACGACTAGGATTTGGGATAGATGACGGCTGGGTTAGGGTTAGGGTTTATGGACATGTTATTCAGGTTAGAAAAGACGACTAAGATTAGGATTAGGTGATGGCTAGGATTTGGAGGGAGGGTTGCTGGAGTCAGAGAGCCGGGGGGTGTTGGGCGGAGGCGAGGGAAGGGGGCGCCGGAGGTCAGGTGGCAGGGGGCAGAGGCGGGGGGGTAAGGCGCGATGGAGGTCGGGGGGAGGGGGGCGGGCGGGACAGAGGCGGGTGGTGGGGGCGCCGGAGGCAAGGGAAGGGGCAGTAGAGACGGGGGAACTAGGGTTAGGGTTTTTTTTTCGTTGGGAGAGGAGTGGATGGGTTATGGCTCTGATAACATGTAGAAGTTGAATAATGGGATAATTCTTATTGAAGAGAGAGTTACATATATATAGGAGAGGCTAACCCCTCTTCATATTGTTCTATCAGATGTGGGACTAAAGCCCAATACTACTAATACTTAACAATCGGTATTTTTCATAATTTTTTCTCTGGTTTTTTCCTATGATTTTTGGCACGTATAGGCCTGTATCGGCCGATATTTGTCTGTATCGACCGATATCGGTTTGTATTAGTTACTTATCGGCCGATACGAACCAATACGATAAATTTTGACTCTGTTTCGGCCGATACCGATATTTTTTACGAGTATCGAATCGGACACCCCCAAATCCGATCTGATACGGCCAATGTCACGCCCCGATCTCCCGCAGGCAATCGGCCGTTCCCGCTAGGCGGGAATCACCCTCGCCAGCGCTCCCGCGGAACGATCGCTTAACCCATCTGGGCGTGATGCCGCACGAGCGTAGCCACGCCCGTGCAAGGCCGTGATTCATTGGCTGGCGGCAAGAGTTCTAAGCCACAGAGTCGCACAGATTGTCCGAGTGCAGCGGAGTCATGAACGCATAGCGATTCGGTAACAAGTTCTCTGAGTTGACAAATATATAGCGGAAGCATTGAAACACAAGTTGGAGTAAAGCAAGCTCTTTATTTATATGAACATGTGTTACAGGCGGCGTATAGCCGAGATTACAAGTCGCTCAAGCCTCTCTCTGAAACATAAAAGCGTGCCAAGTGGCTAAAATTGTGGAATGATTGTAGAGGCGATGTTCAGGCGATGTTCAGGCGAGTTCGGGCTATGTTCACAACATTATGTCTTCTATATGTGCTTCAGTCCCGGACTCACCGTTGCTTCGGAGTGATGTCCACGCCTTAGCACGCACGATGGAGGCATCCGCACCGAACGAGGTTCTCCCGCACCCTGCATACAAACTGGTGGATTATCAGTACATTGAATGCACTGGTGGGGAAGCTACTCGCCCGCTCGACAAATCCAAACACGTAATACAGGTTTCGTGCACAACTATTAAGTTGTCTTTCTAGTTGCCTTAGGATCAGTTTCATGCAGACATTGAATAGCCTATCGTGTCGGGCAGTGCGCCGTGCGATGTTTGAGGAAACACGGCGAGACTTACCAACTTACCATCTCCTTCCCTGTCCAAGGCAAACATTGTTAATTTAAGCAGGAGCATGTATAAGCATTCAGGAAGCATAACATATGCAAACACGAGTACTTGTTTCAAGATCGTTCAGGTGTTCAGTTAATTGTTTCATACGATACAGTATCTCGCACGCGGATAGCCGCTAAGCGAGGATGACTTGTTATCTTATTATTCTTTACCGGCAAGCATGCAACAAGTTAAATACAAGGCGATCACTGGCGTATGCCATAATGGACGGTATAGTCTTTGACGAGAATGGTATGCAACAAAATACAAGGGGCGCTACAAACCATTTCGCCGAACAAGAGACTATATAGTCTTTGACGAGAATGGTGTACAACGAAGTACAAGAGGCGCTGCATGCCATTCTGCCAAGAACAAGAGACTAAAACAATTGGTCTCGCCCGGACCGGGACGATGCCAGTGCCCCAGCATCGCCCGCTAGACCATCCCTGTGCACAAGTTGTCCGTGATCGAACGGCGTCTCGAGTAAGTTATCCATTTACATGATTGGGGCAACAAGCGTACAAGACAAGAGTACAAGACAAGAGGCAAGCTGTTGAGGCAACAATAGTACAAGACAAGATGCTTTGCCTTGATGCAATTCTCCTTGGGCGGAGATTTCCTTAGTGACCTAGCGGTCCCGAATACTTGCAGGTTCGTTCAGGCACGGAACGACTACGTAATAGTCTTCCGGGGTTTGGATGAAAACATGGCAACATTACAAGCAGACAAGCATGCGTTTCTAAGGAACATAAGCAGGCACGTTTGGCTCGGGCCCTAAGGTAAGCCGAGAGATGAAACCGTTAAGGGACTTAGCATGCGAGGGTCTGAATATAAGCAGTATTCCAATTTCCATGTTCTAGCAAGCAATACAAGTTGGGATTATTCCCTTAGCTAGGTGCGTTGGATTTATTAGCATGCAGGGGGTGAATCACCTAGCGACTAGCATAAATATTCTAGATTTTATGTGTGCTGGCTAAGCAAAGACAAGTTTACCGTAGCCACCCACCTTAGCGATGATTCGCCTCGGTAGAGCGATACGTCAAACGAGCCTCTGAAAGTCCAAGCCGGATTCCCGTAGGGACAAGTCTGGATATCTTTTGCTTCTCGTTGAGGCAAGGCGGGTCGGGACAGTTGCACTATTGCCGATTGAGTCGGCAGTCCGCTTGAGCGGAACGGGGTGTTACATCCTACCCAACTCAGAAAAAGTCTCGTCCTCGAGACTTACTGAGGACAAGCAGTAATCTAGGGTTGAGGCAATCCTAGACAAGTCGTTGTACTTGTTCATTTGGATATTCACTTGCACAAGCGTCGAAATCAGCATATCGCTTAGACTGGATCGTGCGCACTTTCGAAGTGCACTTCTAGCGTGAACACGTCAACCAGCTTAGTGATAGCGAAGTCTTAGCACTCGAGTTTCACCTTTTTCCTAAGTCTTGGATGGTGCACTAGTTCAAGGCGTCCCTCGAATAGATACATTCAACCAAACTTAGAGTTAGTGAAAATCGGACAAGCTACTAGCAATACTCTCAAGGGTTCGCACAGGTTGGCACAAAGGCCACTCGCAGCATACAACCAGACAAGCAAGCATATCATTCAAAACGCATTTTGAAAGTATTTAGACTTATTGTTGGAACATCCCATCGAGGCATTGAGAGAGAGCATGCACATAACCCACGAACGAGCTTTCAAAACAGAGATATTGAATCGAAGTCCAAAGGCGTAGAAGCCAGGCTCTGATACCAACATGTCACGCCCCGATCTCCCGCAGGCAATCGGCCGTTCCCGCTAGGCGGGAATCACCCTCGCCAGCGCTCCCGCGGAACGATCGCTTAACCCATCCGGGCGTGATGCCGCACGAGCGTGAGCCACGCCCGTGCAAGGCCGTGATTCATTGGCTGGCGGCAAAAGTTCTAAGCCACAGAGTCGCACAGATTGTCCGAGTGCAGCGGAGTCATGAACGCATAGCGATTCGGTAACAAGTTCTCTGAGTTGACAAATATATAGCGGAAGCATTGAAACACAAGTTGGAGTAAAGCAAGCTCTTTATTTATATGAACATGTGTTACAGGCGGCGTATAGCCGAGATTACAAGTCGCTCAAGCCTCTCTCTGAAACATAAAAGCGTGCCAAGTGGCTAAAATTGTGGAATGATTGTAGAGGCGATGTTCAGGCGATGTTCAGGCGAGTTCGGGCTATGTTCACAACATTATGTCTTCTATATGTGCTTCAGTCCCGGACTCACCGTTGCTTCGGAGTGATGTCCACGCCTTAGCACGCACGATGGAGGCATCCGCACCGAACGAGGTTCTCCCGCACCCTGCATACAAACTGGTGGATTATCAGTACATTGAATGCACTGGTGGGGAAGCTACTCGCCCGCTCGACAAATCCAAACACGTAATACAGGTTTCGTGCACAACTATTAAGTTGTCTTTCTAGTTGCCTTAGGATCAGTTTCATGCAGACATTGAATAGCCTATCGTGTCGGGCAGTGCGCCGTGCGATGTTTGAGGAAACACGGCGAGACTTACCAACTTACCATCTCCTTCCCTGTCCAAGGCAAACATTGTTAATTTAAGCAGGAGCATGTATAAGCATTCAGGAAGCATAACATATGCAAACACGAGTACTTGTTTCAAGATCGTTCAGGTGTTCAGTTAATTGTTTCATACGATACAGTATCTCGCACGCGGATAGCCGCTAAGCGAGGATGACTTGTTATCTTATTATTCTTTACCGGCAAGCATGCAACAAGTTAAATACAAGGCGATCACTGGCGTATGCCATAATGGACGGTATAGTCTTTGACGAGAATGGTATGCAACAAAATACAAGGGGCGCTACAAACCATTTCGCCGAACAAGAGACTATATAGTCTTTGACGAGAATGGTGTACAACGAAGTACAAGAGGCGCTGCATGCCATTCTGCCAAGAACAAGAGACTAAAACAATTGGTCTCGCCCGGACCGGGACGATGCCAGTGCCCCAGCATCGCCCGCTAGACCATCCCTGTGCACAAGTTGTCCGTGATCGAACGGCGTCTCGAGTAAGTTATCCATTTACATGATTGGGGCAACAAGCGTACAAGACAAGAGTACAAGACAAGAGGCAAGCTGTTGAGGCAACAATAGTACAAGACAAGATGCTTTGCCTTGATGCAATTCTCCTTGGGCGGAGATTTCCTTAGTGACCTAGCGGTCCCGAATACTTGCAGGTTCGTTCAGGCACGGAACGACTACGTAATAGTCTTCCGGGGTTTGGATGAAAACATGGCAACATTACAAGCAGACAAGCATGCGTTTCTAAGGAACATAAGCAGGCACGTTTGGCTCGGGCCCTAAGGTAAGCCGAGAGATGAAACCGTTAAGGGACTTAGCATGCGAGGGTCTGAATATAAGCAGTATTCCAATTTCCATGTTCTAGCAAGCAATACAAGTTGGGATTATTCCCTTAGCTAGGTGCGTTGGATTTATTAGCATGCAGGGGGTGAATCACCTAGCGACTAGCATAAATATTCTAGATTTTATGTGTGCTGGCTAAGCAAAGACAAGTTTACCGTAGCCACCCACCTTAGCGATGATTCGCCTCGGTAGAGCGATACGTCAAACGAGCCTCTGAAAGTCCAAGCCGGATTCCCGTAGGGACAAGTCTGGATATCTTTTGCTTCTCGTTGAGGCAAGGCGGGTCGGGACAGTTGCACTATTGCCGATTGAGTCGGCAGTCCGCTTGAGCGGAACGGGGTGTTACATCCTACCCAACTCAGAAAAAGTCTCGTCCTCGAGACTTACTGAGGACAAGCAGTAATCTAGGGTTGAGGCAATCCTAGACAAGTCGTTGTACTTGTTCATTTGGATATTCACTTGCACAAGCGTCGAAATCAGCATATCGCTTAGACTGGATCGTGCGCACTTTCGAAGTGCACTTCTAGCGTGAACACGTCAACCAGCTTAGTGATAGCGAAGTCTTAGCACTCGAGTTTCACCTTTTTCCTAAGTCTTGGATGGTGCACTAGTTCAAGGCGTCCCTCGAATAGATACATTCAACCAAACTTAGAGTTAGTGAAAATCGGACAAGCTACTAGCAATACTCTCAAGGGTTCGCACAGGTTGGCACAAAGGCCACTCGCAGCATACAACCAGACAAGCAAGCATATCATTCAAAACGCATTTTGAAAGTATTTAGACTTATTGTTGGAACATCCCATCGAGGCATTGAGAGAGAGCATGCACATAACCCACGAACGAGCTTTCAAAACAGAGATATTGAATCGAAGTCCAAAGGCGTAGAAGCCAGGCTCTGATACCAACATGTCACGCCCCGATCTCCCGCAGGCAATCGGCCGTTCCCGCTAGGCGGGAATCACCCTCGCCAGCGCTCCCGCGGAACGATCGCTTAACCCATCCGGGCGTGATGCCGCACGAGCGTGAGCCACGCCCGTGCAAGGCCGTGATTCATTGGCTGGCGGCAAAAGTTCTAAGCCACAGAGTCGCACAGATTGTCCGAGTGCAGCGGAGTCATGAACGCATAGCGATTCGGTAACAAGTTCTCTGAGTTGACAAATATATAGCGGAAGCATTGAAACACAAGTTGGAGTAAAGCAAGCTCTTTATTTATATGAACATGTGTTACAGGCGGCGTATAGCCGAGATTACAAGTCGCTCAAGCCTCTCTCTGAAACATAAAAGCGTGCCAAGTGGCTAAAATTGTGGAATGATTGTAGAGGCGATGTTCAGGCGAGTTCGGGCTATGTTCACAACATTATGTCTTCTATATGTGCTTCAGTCCCGGACGCACCGTTGCTTCGGAGTGATGTCCACGCCTTAGCAAGCACGATGGAGGCATCCGCACCGAACGAGGTTCTCCCGCACCCTGCATACAAACTGGTGGATTATCAGTACATTGAATGCACTGGTGGGGAAGCTACTCGCCCGCTCGACAAATCCAAACACGTAATACAGGTTTCGTGCACAACTATTAAGTTGTCTTTCTAGTTGCCTTAGGATCAGTTTCATGCAGACATTGAATAGCCTATCGTGTCGGGCAGTGCGCCGTGCGATGTTTGAGGAAACACGGCGAGACTTACCAACTTACCATCTCCTTCCCTGTCCAAGGCAAACATTGTTAATTTAAGCAGGAGCATGTATAAGCATTCAGGAAGCATAACATATGCAAACACGAGTACTTGTTTCAAGATCGTTCAGGTGTTCAGTTAATTGTTTCATACGATACAGTATCTCGCACGCGGATAGCCGCTAAGCGAGGATGACTTGTTATCTTATTATTCTTTACCGGCAAGCATGCAACAAGTTAAATACAAGGCGATCACTGGCGTATGCCATAATGGACGGTATAGTCTTTGACGAGAATGGTATGCAACAAAATACAAGGGGCGCTACAAACCATTTCGCCGAACAAGAGACTATATAGTCTTTGACGAGAATGGTGTGCAACGAAGTACAAGAGGCGCTGCATGCCATTCCGCCAAGAACAAGAGACTAAAACAATTGGTCTCGCCCGGACCGGGACGATGCCAGTGCCCCAGCATCGCCCGCTAGACCATCCCTGTGCACAAGTTGTCCGTGATCGAACGGCGTCTCGGGTAAGTTATCCATTTACATGATTGGGGCAACAAGCGTACAAGACGAGTACAAGACAAGAGTACAAGACAAGAGGCAAGCTGTTGAGGCAACAATAGTACAAGACAAGATGCTTTGCCTTGATGCAATTCTCCTTGGACGGAGATTGCCTTAGTGACCTAGCGGTCCCGAATACTTGCAGGTTCGTTCAGGCACGGAACGACTACGTAATAGTCTTCCGGGGTTTGGATGAAAACATGGCAACATTACAAGCAGACAAGCATGCGTTTCTAAGGAACATAAGCAGGCACGTTTGGCTCGGGCCCGAAGGTAAGCCGAGAGATGAAACCGTTAAGGGACTTAGCATGCGAGGGTCTGAATATAAACAGTATTCCAATTTCCATGTTCTAGCAAGCAATACAAGTTGGGATTATTCCCTTAGCTAGGTGCGTTGGATTTATTAGCATGCAGGGGGTGAATCACCTAGCGACTAGCATAAATATTCTAGATTTTATGTGTGCTGGCTAAGCAAAGACAAGTTTACCGTAGCCACCCACCTTAGCGATGATTCGCCTCGGTAGAGCGATACGTCAAACGAGCCTCTGAAAGTCCAAGCCGGATTCCCGTAGGGACAAGTCTGGATATCTTTTGCTTCTCGTTGAGGCAAGGCGGGTCGGGACAGTTGCACTATTGCCGATTGAGTCGGCAGTCCGCTTGAGCGGAACGGGGTGTTACAGCCAATACTTTGAACCTTGGTTTGCACCTCACCAACGCGCACTATCACAACCTTGGAAGCCACAATCTCCTAGGAGGTCAACGAATCTCAGCAAGAATCTCGATTTGGCGGTTCTTACTTGGGAAATCGTTTTTCGAGCAACGGAAGCTCGTTTCCCATGTGACGGAAGCGTATTTTCCTACGTCGGGAGCGATTTCTATAACAGGACCAAAATTTTAGAAAAAAAAAGTTGAATTTTTAATACACGTTTATCAAAGTAACAAGAAACTAAGGTATCTTAACATCATAAAAATTACCATGTGAATAATCTCTGTAACATTGAACTGAACTTTACAAATTCTAATAAATATTAAGATATCTATAAATTTTTATAACAATAATTAATAAACATAAAAAAATTATTAGTGCACGCTCTCAACTGTAGACTCTTCTAAGTAGTCGGGCTCCACGCTCCCGCTTCTAGCTTCTAAGGTCACAACAATGGGGCTCCTTAAAGTTCAAATGTGGCAAAAACTATATTAAACAAGGTTTCGAATTATAGGAACAAGCTGACGGAATTATTGAATACAATTTTCACTATAATGGACGTATGACATTCTGGTCAAAACACCTGGGAAAGCAAATACATAATGTGATTTTCAAAAGATTGAGATAAAGGTAAATCTGGCAAGTCTAGAGAAGGATAGACAAAAAGGAGAGAGGTTGACTTTGAACTCATATCTTGGTGAGATTAGATAATATCAGAGAATGGCAATAAAGTCCAATCTGGAATGTTGGTCAATAAGTTCTTCCAAGATGGGGCAGTACAAGAGATGATAATCTAACTTGGATGGCTTTTTGGTCTATAAAGAAAGGACGAAGTAAGCTTGGCATGACAAGAGATGTTCTTGATAGGAATGAATGACAAAGATGGATCCTCAAGGCTAAGCAAATGGGTTTAGAAGGCTTAATCTCTGTGCTTAATTGTGCCTTGAAATCAGCACACTTCATATATTAAGATTTCTGTTCTTCCCTGTTTATTTTAAAATTGGGTCGGCATCATGTTGGGAGCAACTTGTGGGAACACCAGATATTACCTTTGTTTAGGAAGCAAAACCACTTCATTAGAGACAAAATAAGGTTTTCTAATTAAGTTTACTTAAATATTTTCAAAAAAATTAAAATTGTTTACTAAATGTACGAAAGAGTCAACTGTATAAACAAGAGCAAGGAAAAGCACTTACTGTTATTTCATTGGCAAATTCCAAGTAACCAGGCTTTTCCATTGGAAACAGTTCCTTTAAATCTGTAATGTTGCAACACAATTAAGTAATTAAAGTTTTATGGCATGAAAGGAAACAAAAGTTAATTCATGTTTTGTAGAGGAAAGAGTACAGTTTCTCCTCTGACGAAGTGGTAAAGCCAAGAGCCTGAAAGAGAAAGGTAGTTTAAACACCTGATGTCACAATCATTTATCATGAAGACTAAAGAGACAATAATAATCAACATGAATACCAACATTTCACAACATACATACTTCCATAACAAACTATATTAGCCCATTGCAATTTAAAAACTTATCTTTAGCTTTACTCAATAACAATGCTCATGTCATGTGAAAATTTTCAATTCCTGGATGATTAACTCCTGGAGTTCACGTCAACTGGCTCTCTGACAGAACCACTTGCATGGATCCTTTGACACAAATTGGCTCTTTTCATGACTTGCTTCTTCAATTTCCCCAAACAAAAGTAGCATTCCAACAGAGGAAATACAAGTAGAGAAAATAGCATTGTATTATCCGATTCATATGATAGGTATAAGTGTATTTATTTCTTAAGTAACTATAGTATTTCTTAGATTTTCCTTAATTTGATATGTACTGTTTGAAAAATAAGACCCTATTATTCATTGTTGATAAAAGAAAATTTCCTTAAAAGGCACATAAGGGAACATCAATACCACGTGGCTCCACTAATGGAAGTCTGAGGTGCGTCAACATTTACAGAGCCTTATCTTCATTTAGGTAAGAGGTTGGTTCTGAGATTCAAACACATCCTTGAGAAAGCAAGTGCCAAGCCAATCCTTCCATTTGACGCTCTCTTAGATACATATTATTTTCAGAATCAGGAGCAGGCCACCCAAGCACACAGCTCGATAGCAACCACTGACCAGACACCGCCCTCTGGGAATTTTCTTTTACCGACCAGTCAGCTGCCTGGACAACTGGTCGAAATTCCGACCTGGTCAAGATTCTTCAGGATCCAGTAAAGCAGTGTCTTGACTTCTCCATTTACTTCGCTCTCCATCAGCAATCATCACATCATCCTTCCTTTGGGATGCTTGGGTGAACTCGACAACCAAAAATCATCCTTGAATTCAATTGATTTACTCTTGTAATATTTTAGGATTTTCTAGCCAAAGATTTTAATAATTATTGTTCCCTGATTCAGCTTCCACGAAATCTCAAATTATCATTAGTGAATCGAGCCCATAGGTTAACCCTGTGGACCCTGTACTGTGTCACGAAGAAAATGGAAGAGCGTACAAGAATAGTGCAAAAGATTAAAATATAACTTAAAAAATTAAAACACACAAGCACAATATTAGGCCATGCTGTCTAACTGTCAGCATGTCAAACAATAGAATGGCCATGGTTGGATATATTCATTGGCTTGCGGGGGCTTGAGCCCCCTCTCAAATTAAAAAAACAAAAGAATTAGTATAGACACCTAAAAAGAGTTGCTTCAAATAGATCTTCGGAAATTTAACTCTACTTGACGCAAAATATTATTAACATCTCCATTCCACTGCTACCCCAACTTTATAGTTGTCATGAGGGTACTGCAATGCTTTCGCAGCACTGTAGTGTTCTTGTGATCACATTGTAGTGTTAGGCAACGCACAATATTTTGTGATCAGAATGCAATTGTTTGACAAATCAGACCAAAATTTGTGTGACCCTGACCAAAATTCTTGTGTCCACCCCTGAGGATGGCAATACGCTTGACATTTCACAAAACTTAAATAAATCAAGTCAAAAAATTAAAACAATCATATATGATGCTCCGCAACTAATTATCACAATTCGTATATGATCTAATTTATGTTATAAATTTGAAGTTAAAATTCAAACAAAAGATAGCATCACGAAATTAGAAATTTTACTTTAAAAAAGTTACAAGATATCTACCGCTCTCCATTTGAAAACATGATATCGAAGACGAAGATACAAATGTCAACCTGCATAATAATGTACACCATTAGAGATACTCCTAACAAGTGTAATAAATAGATTTCAGGGAAACATAGTCTAGAGGATTAAAATAAATGGTTGATAAACATAAGTGAAATGCCCAAGGACATAAGGGCTGTGGAAGTTAGATGAGGAATAGATCAAGAGATCTGATGTACAAAATTGAAATATCAGAGTACAAGGTCGTGTTTTTCAAATACCCGGATTCAAATATAGTTTGTCCAACCACCCGGAATGTACTATAAAAAATTCAATATGATTTGACAAGATATATTTCCGTTCAAGGAATGAACTAGTCAGTGTTCTAATTTAAATGAGTGGCTCGTGCTCAAGATTGTGAATATTATAGAGAGACAAGCTTAACCTCGAGTTTTGGGCTCGTCTCAAGCTCGAGCTTTACTTTTCCTTAGAGAACACGATCGGAGAAGGAAGAGAGTGTACGGGACATAGTGAAGTCTACCAAACCTACGGCACTCGAGCTTTAGTTTTCCTTAAGAGGACACGAACGGAGAAGGAAGAGAGTATACGGGGCATAGTGAAGTCTACAAAACCTAGGTCAGGTGCGGAAAAAGGATCTGCCATCACAAAGGAGAAGGGAGTTTTACGGTTCTTGTGTGATCCTTTGAAGAAGAACATACATGCCAAAAAACCAATTGAGTTTTGTTAGAAATTGAAACATAGAAGAAACCCATCTTATGACTTAGTTGTTTTACAAAAAGATCCCTAGATTTTTGTTTATTTTGTTTTGTTCTGATTTTTTTTTCTTTTTTTCTTTCTTTCTTTTTTTCCATTTCTTCTACTTTTTTGATTTTTTTCTTCCACTTATTACTTTTTCTGTTTTTTGTTATGATGTTTTCTTTTCTTTTTCTTGTTTTTTTTCTCTTCTTGCTTTTGCACCAAGTAAGACCGTGCAAAATTGTGTAGGGTCTCTCCAGTCGTTATTAGAGTTGTTTGGTGGGTCGAGCCTATGCCAAACCAGCCAGATTTTGACTGAGTTCAGTCTGGGACGGGCCAAACCGATCAAATAGACCGGTTTGGGCCATGGAAGGCCTAGAACTACTCCCAAACCAGCCCAGACTACAATCCAGTTTGAGTCAATTCGAGTTAGATCGGACTAGGTTCGAGCTGGACCAGTTTAATTTTTTTTTAAAAACTTGGCCCACTATATTTTTTTAAAAACTATGCCCATTATTAAAAAAAAACTAGGCCTCATATTTAAAAATAATAATGAAAATAGTAGAAATAAAATTAATAAAAATAAGTAGAACGAGTCATTAAGAAAATGGAATAAATTTTATTTAATTGAGAAATTTCAATATATGTTGTTCTCGTTAGATAAGTATTTGTTGATACAACTCGTGTTTCGATTTTTATCATGTTTTCGAGCTTTCTTTGTGGTACTTACTATTAAGGGTGTAACAGATTCCGATGATCTACCGTCACTTTCGCTCGATTACGATACACGGCCATACAAAACCAGAGAGATCAACAAGTACCACAAAGGAAGCTTGAAGAGATTAAAAACCGAAACGCAAAACACATCCTATCTGCAAACATGAAACACCTATCTAACAAGAATAACATATATCAGAAAATGATAAGTAAAATAATAAGTACATGAGAATTGTTACAGCTCCTCTTTGAACTGATTTATGATTATTACGACTATTTAAGTTACTAGTACTAGTAGCTAAATAAATTAAAATAGATATTTTTCAAGATGCAAATTTTGTAGAGATTCATCCTCCATTTCTCATGGTCCGTGGCTCCTTGTCTTACTCAAGAGGGTAGATACTAGATACAATTGTCTAGATGCATATATAGTATTCACGTGCCATTATTAGATATTCATTTGAATTATTTCTCATAATTTATGTATTGAACATGAGTTGCAACCACAAGTCCTACCGGGCATGCAACATTATCATTATAAACTCAGATAAAATGTTCCTAAATATTGGACCGATTGCGATGACGAGCCCCCCCCCCCCTTCTTCCTCCGTTGCCTTGTAATCATGAGGTTATGCCGATTGACGTTGCGGACCTTGCGATCGTTGCGGTGGTAATTTTTCATTTTTCATATTTGTGAAGTAGCTACTAATTGACAAAAGCTAACACAAGATTGATTGAAAATATTAGAAGAGAAGGAAGAAATTTTGTTGTGGTAAATTTTAATGAATTAATCCCTATTCATATGAATTTTTCGGGTACCAAATGACCACACATACCCTTGTAATATAGCTGTTATGTGAGTATTTTGGTCATTTTCAGAAAAATGACCAAAATATCCCTAAACAACGTTAATAAACAGATAAATTGTGAGGGTATTTTGGTAAAACCGGGACCTGCGGGTGACCTGGACCAGTCTTCTAATCGAGCTTTGACTGGGCCGGGCCTCCGATCCTTGAGGGTTAAACTCGGCCCGACCCAGATGGGGACCGGGCCTGGCCGAGCCCGGGTCTGGAGAATGGAAACACACTCCAACCTAGATGGATGAATGGGTTATGCATGCCCTGTGCTTTAACTGGGACAGGGTCGGTTTGTGGGCCGCTCGGCCAACGCAACACCTATAGTCGTTATCATTATATAACATTGGGGTTTCTAAGAATCACAAAGTGTAACAACCATGCTTTCTTCTGAGCACATTGGACTTCACTACGAAACTAAGGAACCTCCTAGGATGTAACTGGAAGATGCGCAATGAGTTGCTAATGAGCCAACAAAAAACGCTCATTGGTCAAAGAAGTAGACTGCAAACTTTACCATTCTCACCCTCCTGAAAAGAAATAAAGATATAAGAGATAGAATGGCATACCTTTATGTTATCTATTGTGATTGAAGAGTCTTTTTTTCCTCTCTCGCGAGAAGATAGCTCTTGAAATGACATAAGCCTCCTTCCTTCCTTCCTATCAACTGCTACAACCTGGAAATAGACATACATAAAATAAACAATCCTGTGATAGTGCTCAATCACTTGTGCATTAACCACCAGAAAATTGAACATCTAAAACAGCGGAAGGGACTTTGAAAAAGAAATTAATACCTCAGCATCCAATATGAAAGTCAGAAATGCAGGGTTAGATAGTTCTTTGACGACATGTATCAAATCTGGAAATCTAGTTGTTGCGTCTTTCATCTGTCGTGAGAAAATCCTTATAGATCCATCGACCAGCTTGTGAATTTGGGCACGTTGACCATCATATCTAAAATAAAACAACATATCATCAACTCATCTACATAATCATAAATATGTGTATTGTGTATGTGCATGTGTACATAGTTCTAGATTTACACAAATGTATATATCTAAATGCATGTATCTCTACCTATATGGACGTATGAGCACATGTGCATACATGGTATGTGTATTGGGGGTGGCGTTGTGTGTGTGTATGTGGCGGCGGTGGCGGCGGAGGGGTAGGGGTGGAGGGGGAAAGGAAGGGGTTTTAAGTGGCATGGTATGTATAGAGCATGAAGGTAAAAACAATCTTCATCATGTTTATTTTGGCGTTCAGGGCATGACGGTCGAAGATGAGATAATATGAACTTTCTAGACAAGGATGACTTGCTGAAACAGTAAATACAATTTCCAAGAAAATTATGAATGATCAATTTCTGTTTCAGTTGTAGAATAGCTGAACTTAAGAATAATGGCCATTTAGTTACACTGTATGACTCTCGGTTTTCTCATATTTAGGATGTTGAAATTCCTTTAGTTCCAAGTCCTGTTGTAGTTTGGACATCTTTGAACTCCTCCATCTAGAACCATGGAATGGGATTCATGTTTTGGGATGGAAATATGAAACCCAGAAGGCAGAAGCCGCAGAATTACGTTAAGCATACACGTCTTTGGAATGCTATATAAATAGAAAATTGTAGATCAAAAGATTTTTTTTACCATATAAAGAAATAATGAGATTTAAAAATAATATACAATTTAGGTTATGATTAGGGTCTATCTGTATAAAAAAATCATGATTTAAGTTATATGTTTTGGGTTAGAACAGCTCACTCTAAGGAATGAAATTCACCTCAAAAGTCTTTCAGTGGATCTTCATTACATTTTTAATTTGCTGAAAGAACAAATTATACATTTGTAAATAACCATTTATACTTCTTAGAACTATATTGAGTAAACAATGTTTCTGATTTGTAAGGGTTTATTCATGAAAGCGCAACCCCCATATTATAGAAACCAGGGTGTGTCAAGTTCCATCTTGTTATCTAACACATTTGTATAAAACACATGATTCAGACTAGCTCAGTAAATGGATGTATATTGCAGATAAACTTCATTCATAACTCTATCTTATCCACCATTTTTTTAGTTTGAAAATGGGTAATAAAACGTAATGGGTGAGGTAACTCCGCAGACAGTGAGGATAACACTGAAAAAGGTAACCCTTCGCATTTCTCTCTCAACAAAGCGCCCCCCCCCCCCCCCCCCCCCCCCCTCCCCTTTTCTCTCTTTCTTATCTTCTTTTTCTTTGACAGCATTGACACTACACATTGCCACTTTCAGCGTATTACATACCGAAACAGAGCAAAAACACTAGCTCAATTCTGAAACCCCGCATCCCAAGAAGGACAATTTTGATGAGCTCGAATCGGCTAGGGAAAAAACCTCCCAAAACCCACCACATCCTGACATAGTACCTTATTTATCAAAAATACAATACTCTTAATCAAAGTATTATGTTCTTCAAAACAAAATTTAGGCAAATGAACTTCAGATAAAATGCACAATTAGTGTGAGGTGCTTGACCATTCCTAGCATGCCACCTAGAAAAATTCATATGGGCCATTTTTTTTGTCACAAATATGTATTCCTTTCTTCCATTGAGAAGAGGACTTGTCTCAACCTACTTCATAGTTTACTCCTACTATAGGAAGAAAAAGATGATTTCAAAAGAAGAAAATGTCTCAGAGAAAATAATTGAACCTACTTATTTTCACATGTAAAAGCTCTACTTTGAAATAACTTCAGTACTTGGACAACACCATTGGTAATTCTGCAACATGAAACAAATGAAACCACTGCTTGAATATATTCCAAAGTTTCACAAGTTAAAAATGAATTCAAACTTAAAAGGTTACCTAGCAAGCATTGGGGGAATAGGTGTTCCAGGAACCATTGCCAGAGTAGACCCAGAAAAGTTCACACCATTGCTCATAAGAGAAGGAATAAGCAAGTCCTATTGTGATATACATGTATAAAAACCAAAATAGTGAGCAAAGGACCATAAGAAAAGACAGCAACATCAAACAATATATTATTATTACCATGGTTTACAGTATCGATATTGGAATCCATATCGGACCCTTAATTGGCAGTTTCAGGGCAGTTCAGTGCTTTTGAACCGGTTGGTTTCTGTGGTTACAGCGGTTTGTGTATTGGTTCGGATATCGACTGATACCGCAAACTATGATTATTACCAACATCGCATATTTGCACACAGTTATAATCATATGACTGAATCGTGTCCACAATATCAAAATCTCTCATAAAACATCTATCCCATTTAACCTAGATGTCTTAACACTTCAAATGGAAAATCCAGACTGTCTACCGTGATCATGTTATCTGAAGTATCTAAAAAAAACATTGTCTATCTTAAAAAAACATTGTCATTAGGATTTTCAAGCTCTTTCACAGTTTTACTTATCAACTAGCCAATAATGGATGGTTTTTAGGAAGTTGTGAAGACGCTGTACAGAGTTCCAAATCCGCTTGAATGTGACTAAGATTGGTTTTGAAATGTAGATTTGATAAAGGGTTGGTTTCTCAATATAATATCTTTCTAACAAATAAATTCCTGTTATTTTTAAACATTCACTTTGCACGAAACTAAATGAATTTTTAGTGCCTAGTTTAACTAGATGATTTCTGTGTAGATTTTGAATTTAGATGCTCTAATATGTAATTTTAACTATATATTGTCTATGTTGCTAACATACCCAAAAAATGGTGCATTTTAGTATTCTACACAAAAAAAACTTTCTATTAAATATCCTCGTTGACACAGTGAAGGAACCTTTTAGTAAATAATTTTGACTTCGTGAATTTTAATATCTATGTACATAAACCTTTTTGTTGGGAATACAAATGTACAAGCAACTTTAATAAGTCAACTTTATGTGTTCTCCACCAAAATTTAACCAACATGGCCTTTAAAATTGAAAAAAGTCAAGTTTATTTACCAAATGGGCTGTAACTTAAATTACTCAACATGAAGATTGAATGGAAAGAAATTTATGGTACAATTATAATCTAACCTTGTGTGTGTGTGTGTATATATTGAATGGCAGACTACATCTATTGTGCAACTTAATCTTGGATCTTTTTATTACATATCTCCCCGCATTGTGTCCACGTCTATTTTTCTGTAAGTTGTTCATTGATACTTGTGCATGTTGCATCATTCATCAATCCACCGCTAAGAAGAATCTATGTTGCACACTCCCTTCGGACTTGTCTGTTGCATATTCCGCTCGGACTTTACCGTCAGCATCACAATACTCTAGCCAAGCAGACCGCTCATCCAGGTCCGATTTTCAATCAGTGTCTACCTGAATATCTTCGGTCATCCTCCTTTAATATTTAAGCATATATCGCACCCAGGGATTCGAACCTCCGACCTGGTTTTCAGGGTCCTTATATCTCCATGACTTGACCACTTGAGTCATATATATATATATATATATATATATATATATATATATATATATAATGAGATACAAAAGGTTTTGGATACGAATCATACAGGTATATCGGATGGAATAAAAATTGTATTATACGTTTCTAGTATCTTAAGATACATTTTGTATCATCCGATACAATAGGATATGTAGGATATGTTGGATACAATATATCGATGAGATAAATATTTTGTGTTTTTTTGTTCAATGTTTCTACATTTCTACTTTCTTCGTTTATTTACTGAACTTTCTTCTACTTTGTTTCCTTTTTTCCTTCTGTGTGTTTCATAAACTATTGTTTTTCTAGTTTGGACCTTATGGTGACGAATTGATAAATTTATGGAGTTACTTAAGATACTATGACGGTTGTCTAACTAGTTTTTAGTTTCACTTTTAGTTATAAACTTTGTAAGACCTATATATATATTGGAAGAAGGTAATTTTATTAATAGAATTTCATATTACATCTCACCCACCCTCAGGTGGGCACCCTGGTTGTCCCCAACCCTCTACATCAAATTCAATGTTGTGTAGTAATCCAATATTAGTAGTACAAAGCTCCTCAAAATCCTAATGTTCCTCTCTTTCCAGATATGATATGCCATACTGTATAAGCCAGTCTGGTGCAAGCATCCCGAAACCCGATCGATCCCCTTTTCCGGCTACTCTTCATACTCTGAATCACCGAATCGACATCCCTCCTGCCATTCGCACTAAGTTTGAGATGTACCGCCTGCCACTGCCAAAGTTCCCAAGTATACTCGCATTCGAAGAACAGATGCCCCATCGATTCATTACCATGCCCACCATATCCTCGGCTCCAAATCGGACTAGTCGATCTCTCGTCAGAAGTCTACCCAAGAGCAGTTTATATATGCAATATTGGAACTTACTCGCTATGCCTTTATGCCACACGATATCTGCATGTTCCCATTTATCGTGTATGATTCGACTCTGACTGTATGCCAACTTGAACTCAAAGCTTCCCTGGGCGCTTCCATCCGACTCCCATTTATCCTAACAAAGGCTGCCTTCAATCCGGACATGGTGAATGGCGTCGGCCAGCTGCTGCGTCAGCGGCATTCCATCTTGCCACCAGTCCCTATCTCGAATGAGAGCGCTGACCTTCGCTCTGCATGCCGCATAGGGAGTCACCAGTTCATCCGCACATTCTAAGAGACTGGGGTGGCGGATCCAGGGATCCCGCCACATATCCATTCCTTCTCCATCCGATATGCATCAGGTAATATGCTGCTTCAGGACCCTGCATTGCTGCAAGATCTGTTTAAAGACCAGTTGAGATAACGGTTATTCATCCAAGTAGCTCATAATGAGTCCCCCTGAACGAACTTCCAAGCCAGCATCAATCCCGCAACCTCCCTTAAGGTTTGAAATCACTTTGAATAGGCCGTAAGCCCACCCCCCTTTCATCACGCGGACATCATAACGTCTCCCAGGTGATAGCAAGCACTCCTCCCCTCCTCTGAACAAATCCTCTCCACCATGCGGATAGTTGCCAAAGGAAGCAGAATCGACTGGAGCCAAAACAATACAATAGTCGTAATCACTAAGCAGACTAATTTGATGTGACCCCCAAAAGAGAGACACTAAGCTTGCCACCCCTCCACCCTGCATTGAGCGAACTCCACCAAGCTCTGGGATTCTGTTTTTCTAGTGTAATTGCAAGAAAGCGGGATACCCAAATACTTAACAGGCAAAAAACATATGGTTTAACCTGATGGAATAGAGGTAGGACTACTCGTATGTGTACCGTGACATCCATCGAGCACGTGAAGTACTCCATAACCAGTGTAAAGAGATAAGGAGACAATGGGTCACACTGACGCAGTCCCCGATTGCTCCTGATGAACCAAAATGCTTGCCTCTTGATAAGTACTGAGAAGGTCGCAGTGGAAACACATTCCTGAATCTTGTCCACCCAAACTTTGTCGAATCTCATAGCAAGTAGGATGTGACACAAAGTCCTTGTTAACCATACCATAAGCCTTCCGTAGGTCCAGCTTGATGCAAACTTTCTCTCCCCCAATTTTGTTGAATCTGTGTACCATCTCGTGTGCCAAAAGACTGCGGTCGGCTATACTCCTTCCCCGTATAAAGGCCACCTGGTTGGGAAATATCAATCCATGCATAATCATCTTCATGCATTTACACGAGATTTGTAATCAATTTATAAATGAAGTTGCAGCACGCGATGGGTCAAAAATCAGCAAGATCAGAAGCCGCCTTCTTCTAAGGCACCAGCGTGATAAAAGTATGAGACTTCTTGCAATAACCTACCATGAGCGAAGAAATCACTAATTACTTCCACCACGTCTCTTCAGCTCTGCCCAATGTGTCTTGAAGAATTTGCTGCCAAATCCGTCAAGACCTGGAGCTTTATTAAAGTCAGCATTCATAACAATAGCCTCCACCTCCTCCATCGACATAGGTGCAAGCAATAGATCATTCCCATGAGAAGTGACAAGTTTCTTGCAAACCAAGTCAGAAAATTCATGCAAATAATTATCTTGATTATATAAAGCTGAATAATACCTGACAGCCACAACCTGTATTTTCGTTGCGACCTCACCTCCACCCCATCAGCATCGATGAGCCTACTGATATAGTTGCAGTGTTGCCTCGTCCGAATAACATCGTAGAAAATTTTGGTACATTTGTTTCCTTCCCACAGCCACGAACACTTGGTCCTTTAGGCCAATTGGATATCCTCCTGCAACCGAAGAGAGCCAACCTCCTGGATCAAGGATCTTTCGAGCTCCGCCATGTCATCATTGAGGATGTCGGATTGGTGCCTATTTTAGACCTCCTGCAGCTCACGCTCCTTCCCCACCAAGGACGACTTCAACACAGACTTATTCCACACCTTCAACTCAGCCTTCACCTGTTTGAGACACTGGACCAGCCTGTATTGTTTGTTGCCCTGAGTCATCCTCTGCACCCCCCTCTCAACCGCATCATAATAACCTTACATCAGTGGCCATTTGTTGTTATACCTGAAAGGCCTCGCTCTAACAGTATCCGGCTTCAGGAGACTGATAGTGATAGGATAGTAATCACTAGTACCAGCCGTCAAACCCTCAACATTCACATGCGGGAAAGAGTCAAACCATAATCGGTTACCCAAAGCCTTGTCCAATTGGCAAGCCACCCTTCTCCTAACCGCTTTGTTGTTCCAAATCCAAATATGCCCAGTCCTCACAAGGATTTCCAGCCCTGATAGGGTCAAACAAGATTGAAAGTCCTGCAGTATGACATATAGGATCTGCCGTCCTCCAACTTTCTCATTATTGAATAGCAATGCGTTAAAGTCATCCATGAGAACAAGAGGCAACTTGTGGCCCCTCTCCGCTATGGCACTCAGTAGTATGATTTCCAGCCATAGACCTTCCTTTCCTTGTCATTATGGCTATACACCGCACCCAGGATGCACTTAAGGCCACATTTATTAAGAAATTCCACAACAATCAATTGGTCAGACATAAACAACAACTGACTATCCCACATGTCGCTATCTTTATCAAATCCAGATCCTCGCCATGCTACATAAATGCAGATTATGAACATGCCTCCAGTGTGAAGGAATGCGACGATCAAGAATCCTCTCCGACTTAATCTTCGTTTCCAGAAGAGCAATAATAGAGCACTTCTCTCTCCGGATAACCATGCATATCTCTTTCTATCTACCTATCGAGCATGCACCTCGAACATTTCAAGCTATTAGAGACATTAATCAAATAGTATGTCCCCATGTAGATCTACGGAGATCCACGGAGCTTCCGCCTGGGTAGGATGGCAGCTCCTCATGTCTCGAGTCCTCGTCCGCTCCAGCAGCCCAACCCAATTTAGGTTATCCACATACAAGTCCGCACCTTGGTCATTCACCGGGGTCTGATAGGGACGTTGGATGCCCTCCCGCGTGCCTCCTGCATGCATCTTCCTGCTAGGTAGAGCAGGGACGCTATGTCGACTCCCCCCTTACTCCCCTTACCGACAGCAACAACCATCCTTCTTGTGTACACTCCGCCCTAACCTCCTCCAGTGTGTACGAAACACCACCAGATTCCCCCCCCGGGGGGGGGGGGGGGGGCGGCGGCGGCGGCTAGGACACTACGAGCCCCTTGCCTCTATCGTTGCTAGGTCCCAATACAACGTTGGCATTAGTCAGCAGGCTTGTCAGCTGCCTCCCTCCCGTCGCTTCCATGGGGTCCCTATTTAAAGTCGATGAGCTACTTGCTGTGAAACCTCCCCTACCTACATTAGCCCCATCCACGACAGCGTCCTCCATATTAGTAGGCCTGTCAGCCGCACCAACTTATGCTATAGCCACCGGACACTTGTATACCGTGTTGTACAAACCGGAGGGACCCACTCATAATCAACCATCTGCACCATCAACCTGTCCTTATTAGTCGTCGCGTCCTTATTAGTCGTCGCCTGATCAGCTTTAATAGGTTTGTGAATCAGACTTGTCATTTTCATCAGCATGGGAACACTATAGTAATGAAGTGGTAGACTAGGGAATCCTACCCAAATAGGGACCGTATGTAGTACATGTTCGCAAACAGAATCAGGAAACCATTCCTTCAGAATAATCAGGGAACCATTCCTTCAGAATAATCAAGCGACCGTCAAACGTCTATGGCCTCCTGTAGAATACATTTTGCGTCCTCATGTAACCTAAATTTAACAAACTAGAATATATCTTCCCTCGCAAACAACTCCATAGTGCCCTTCGATCGCCAAACCCTATGTGCGTAAGCTCGAATTTGGCCATAGAATGACTTATCGCCCAGCACATATAGGATCAAGCACATATAGGATCAGTGTATTCCTCCAATACTTCGTGGTTTCGGCTATCTCCTCCGCAGTGAATGAAGCTTTTTCGCCTCCGCCTACTTTCTTTGGTTCCACAAAGTACATCTCCCTCCAGTACCAGTCGCCCCATTGCGACAGGTGTCCACGTAAGATTTGCCAGAGCCCCCCCATTGGACTGTCAAATCGTGTCGGAGGGTGTAACCTCATCCCTGGCCATGTCTTACTTTGTCATCCGAAGCACGCATATGTCCCGACGGCCCAGATGTATCCCGCGGAGCTTCTCTAGGTCGACCCCTATTTGTCGGAGGGAGATCGACGCCTCCCCAAGCATCTGCTCCCTCCGCACAATATTAGGCCAAGCCGATCAAGTGCCCACCTTAGGGTTCGTTCTCCGTCTCCTCCCTACCGTTGTCCACCCCCCCCCCCCCCTCCCGCACCTTTAACGAGTTGGTCTGCCTGTCCCACCATCCCAAGCCCCTCATCACCCGCGCCGCCTACCGCTGATGAGCCAGGGTCTCAGGCTAGGCCTGGGAACCCTAAATCACCATGAGATCCTCCCGACGGCTGCATGAAGAGCTCTTTGTGTGTGTGTGTGTGTATATAATTCAAAAACATTATATTAATTTTCCAATCTATTTGCCAATAGGATGATGTCTCTTACGATATATATAGTACAATAATCG
This sequence comes from Iris macrosiphon, assembly GCA_036927795.1. Classification (NCBI taxonomy): domain Eukaryota; kingdom Viridiplantae; phylum Streptophyta; class Magnoliopsida; order Asparagales; family Iridaceae; genus Iris; species Iris macrosiphon. Next base: position 89,664,943 of record JAYESA010000016.1, read on the forward strand.
ACCACAAACTGATATAGGATACGTATCCCATTTTGACAAAACACGGGGAGAGAGATGAAATCCTTATAAAGAAATGGTCCAATTTGATTGTCCGAATAATGTAGATCCTGATTTATACATCTTCAAAAGTGGTTTGCATGTGTAGAACTCATGTGAAGTGCTTAAAAATTGGATTGTTTTTAAGCCAACGTAAAAATTGACACTATGATTTACCTTGTATGTGATCATCGTATTTGTATAGCAAAGAACAAATATCAAGATCATACATAACCATAAAATGAACAAAATACTGATACAATGATACATCTAAAATAAGGCAATGGTATGATATCCAAAGTTAAAGAGAAATAAAGGGCACAAAGAAGACTTGGGTAAGTATAATCTGCCAAACTAGCATGTCCAATTCAAATTCAACAAGATTAAACATAACATATAGGGTACATAAACATAGAACATATATTCACTTACATCTGGAATCCACAACTATGACAAAAATAAAATTTAATACATCAACAGGAAATTATAGCCACTAGGGAAATTCCATTAAATAAAGTAAAAAGGAAGGCAGAAATATTAAGTAAACAAGAATTTTGAAATAGATAAAATGAAATATTTCCATCAAAACCATTAAAATTGTACGTAAAATTTAAAAAGAATCACAACATTTTCAATGATTATAAATGAGATAAGGTGAAGAAAATATTAAAACAAATGGCTAACTAAATCTCTTACCAAATTTGGAATTACATTATAAGCCTCGATAATTGCTGCAGATATGCCCTACCAAAGAAAGTGAGTGTAATCTTAGTTCACTATATAGAAGACATTCTTCATGTAAAGCAATCACAAAGCTAATTGTTGCAAATTTCCAACAAATCTAGTTGCCAGCTTAACACAAAAACTTGACCCATAAATCATAGAAAACCTCCAGACAAGTGCAGTGCTTATACTTTACCTTTTCACCTAGTATTCTCAACTGACGGGGGCCAAATACTCAGGATTTTATTTTATTTTTTAGGCAAGTTTGCACTTAAATACCCTAAACAATCAAGTTTTGGCCCTTGAATACAATAAACAACTTTTTCAGCACTTAAAAAGCAATAACTTTTTAAGCTCTGCAAGTTAACCACTCATTTAGTAGGCCGTTCCCACTTAACGATCACGTGCAAAGACTGACCATTTTGGACTTTGACTTTTTATCCCTAAATGAATGAGAAATTACTTATGTTTTCATCAAAAAAAAAAAATTAATATCATCAGAAAATTGAAAACCCGTCCCCTCCTACACTACCTCATCGCGTCATTAATCTCATTATCATCATTACACTCCCGCTTTCCTGTTGCTACCACCATAAAATGCCTGCCACCCTCTGCGGCCTACATAAAATGCCTGCCATTTCGAGCAGGCCACAAGGGGGCGGCACTACCGGGGACAAAGCAGAGGTGACGGCGAGAGAGTGATGTGGTGGCGGGAGTGGCAGGATAGTTCAGCGTATTTAAGTGACAAATAAAGTAATTTAAATTATATGGGCATTATGGTCTTTTGGCTTTTACAGTTAGGGCCAACTTGCAATAGAAAGATAGTTTAGAGTATTTAATTGACAAAATAAAGTTTTGTTAGGAAGTTACCAAAAAAAAGGACATCAATGTGTGAAAACTTGATAGTTCAGGATATCTAAGCGCAAATTGACCTGCTTTTTATTTAGACTTAATTTCACACTTTGTAATAAGCAATATGAAAATTAGGATTAGATATGTTTCACTAGTTTGGATAGAGCATATCTATTAAAACTGAATAGGATTATAGTATATTTTGCAAATCCGGTATAAAGGAACAAATCTCTTGTACGTATTATTGAATAATTACTCAACAAATTTGAGATTTCCACTTAAAGTTGGATGTGACGTCCTTGGCGCAATTTCAAGTTCATGGTGTGATTCCAAATATTTACCAAGTTCTATGAGCTTGCCCTATCTCATCGAGTGATTTGGCAACCATTATTTACTTTATTTCCTTTTGACCATAAAACCCATCAATAGTCACTATTTATTCCTAACCTAGAAATAGTGTCCATTTTTATCTTTCTATCACAACATATGGCCATCAAAATCCCAAAACTCCCTTCTATATGCCTCCAAAACATCCCTAGACCTTGTCGACTTTAAGGTAAATAGAACAACAGATGAATGATCGGATAGGTCTTCTTTGTCGAGCCAGAGGTTTCACCTCCCTCTATATCAGTTTGTACTCTCTCCATCTCAGAGAGTGTCTAATGATGGACGAAGATCTAAAGGAAAAAATACATATATTTATAAAAATTTGGATGCAGAAGCTTTAAATAAAATGTACTATAAATTTATGACAAAGATTATAATAGATGCAAAAATAATAATTAGGAATACATAAATCGTGTGTTTGAGACATAAGATAGAGAGATCTATTTTAGGTTTTTGGCATCACACTGTATAAACTCAAAAAATAGATTTATCATTATTCAATTCTTCGATTCAAAATATATGCACTTACATACTATTTATAGACTACAAAACAATCAAAAGTTGATAAACTAGATCTCTAAATATTATTTATCCATAAGATAAGTCGAATTCCTAACCAACTCAAGAAATAAATAAAAAATATTTAGATTTATCCTAACAAACAACTAAAAAAAATAAAAGATAACCGAAAATCCCAATGTTCTCAATCATTCTCCTCGACTTCGAAAAATTCACCTCCTAGTGAATCATGTAATCATGAAATCTGAGAATTGGTCATGGTGATGCCCTCCAAATCGGCCATGACATAGGCCTTTGCTTTGACAAGCTAGTCAATATTGAAGCTTTTGCCAAGACGACAAAATTCTACGACGGTACTAGCAGTTGGGGAAGTAGCAGAAACAGAATATCCAACATGAACCTATCATCAAGCACCTCAACAACTTGTGGTTATCTCGATGCGTTCAGAAAAGTAAAATGATCGTCCCTACAACAATTATTATTTCCTGAAAACTATCACAATTATATGTAATAAAGAAATAATAGGAATTATTCACCGGTTTGATTATTGGGACACATTCAAAATATTTGGAAAACTTAATAGGTTCTTTAAATTTCATTGAAATAATCAGTCCTATTTAATTCTTCTAGAGATGATATATAGATGTCAAAATTTGATTTTTGTTTTAGACCTAGACTTAGTTTCAACCACAAACCTAATTTGTGTCTTAATTATGATAGGTTCTTAGGTTCAACTAAAGGAAACTCTAACGATGTGGTCGATTCCGAATTGAACTCTACTTATGTAGATGAGTTCACTATTTTATGTTCATTAGGTTCAACTAATTGATACTCTAAGGATATGGTTGACTCTGACATGGACTCTATTTGTGTATCAATACTAGTATTTTCTAACATCATGATTGTCATATATAGCTTTTACAAGTTTATTATGTTCTGAATCTAAAAGATCCTTAAACTTTTTAATGAACTTTTCATGATCCATATTTTAGTTTTAATTGTTCCGTGGTCTTTACCTATAAATGAAAAAATATATTCTTAACCTAGGGCTCCGACACCAATTTGATGCCAATTTGATGCACGACGAAGACCTAAAGGAAAAAAATGATTTGTATGAATTTTGGGACTGAAAATTTGGGCACGGAAGCTTTAAATAAAATGTCAACAATTAACTACTATAATTTATTATTTAGATTTATCCTAGCAAACAACTAAAAAAATAAAATATAACAGAAAATCTCAATTGTTCCCATCAGTGTCCCTCCTGAAGTCCCCTCCTCCAATGAAGAGGATAATATGGTAATTTCACCGGGTGGCTCAACCATCTACTTACAAACTTTCTAGGAGGAAAAAGTCCTTGGTAACTTTCGAGTGTTCTCTTAGCGTTCTAGGACCGCCACCCTTTCAGAACCTCTACACTAAGTCCTTGGTAGGTGACTTTCGAGTGTTCTTGTAGCGTTCTAGGACTGCGACCCTTCCGGAGCCTCTACAAATCCCCTGATTTACCATGCCCTGACAATTTCTCTGCTTTCCTAGAACTGATTCATGCATAAGCTTCCTCATGATAACTCTGGCAAAGGTTAGAAACCAACCTTCTTTGCCCAATGCCAAGGGCACCACCAATAAAAGGGTCATGTAACAACAAGTCATTCGACCAGTCTGATCATTCATCTATTGACTACAAGTTACTCGACCAGTCCAATCACTCTTTTTATATCAGATCAAAAAGTCTTTCGACCCATCTCAGTTAACAAGTCATTTGGACAGTCCGATAATTCATCTATTGGACTAATAAGTCACTCAACCAGTCCAATCAGATTCCATCTTTATATCAGGTCAACAAGTCTTATGACCGGTCTGGTGTAACAATCAAGCCAACAAGTCATTCAACAAATTCGATCATTCAGTCCCATCAAATCCCAACCTTAATCCCTATTTTGTCCCAAAACTCGCATCATTTCAGACCCAAAAGTCCAATATATAGTTATGTCCACCAACACTTTGTTTTGTAAAAGAACCCTAAAGCAGGCCCCTAAATTAATACCCTCAACTTTTTCTAAGTTTTAACCCTAATTATTTAGGATACTCACATCTATAATTTTGAATTTTGAATTTTGAATTTTTTTTATCTTTTTATCTTTTGGAATTAAACATAGTCCAGTTGCACGGTTGTCTCGCATCAAATTAATATCAAAGCTTAGTGTCCTACAGTAAAATTGATATCAAAGAAAGTTCACCACTATCTTTATGACGAGAATATCTCAAATCAGCGATCATGATTTCTTCTCATGTATTGTATTGTATTGGATTGGATTGGAAAAAGGTAATTGTATTGATTAATTCAGCTTACATCCATCCAAAGTTACATGGAACTACTCTTGTTTGTCATCATACATCTTACATCATACTCAATATTATTTATAATCCCTATTATAGGGAGTGCCAGTGCCTTCAAATATAAAACTGTTGCGCTCCTTTCATATGTGTCAAACCGCGACGGCGAGTCAGATTCGGTCATCTATACTATGTCGTTCCACGCTTCCTCTCCCCTTTGAGCAGTCCCATCACTACCTCCACGTCCAGTGCGTCTCCATTGTGCAGGCGAAGCCGCCTTGCATGTTCTTGTATAATGTGCTTTGAGCATGCACAGTTGAAGAAAATATGGTTCATGGATTCTCCGCTACTTTTGCATAAGATGAACCCTTGGCCCGCCACTTGTACTCCAAAACGGGCCAATCTATCTAGCGTCAGAAGCCGACCCAACTTCAGTCTGTACATACACAACTGCATTTTTCGTGCTTACTCCTTTAGCCCAAATGAACTCTGCCCTTCCATTTGAGGTTGTTGTCTGCGAAGCGACTTGTATGCCCTCCCTTGCTCGAACCGTCCACCGGGATCGTATCCCAGACCCATATATCACCTTCCAGACTCTCATCAATATGCACCGTTCTAATAATCCCTTCCACTTGTCTTGTCTAGCGTTGTAGGTCAGGTCGCCACCTTCCTTGCTGCAGTATGCAACTTATCCATTGCTGGCCAGTAACCTGTCCATTGGCCAAGCCTCCACATCTGTCCGCGAGACTCTGGTAATCTCCAAGGGTTGTGCCACAAGCTCGTTGTACTTCCGTCCTTGAAAGATCTCGAGATCTGGCCCTTTACTGTATTCCGGAACTGAAGCACAGTTTTGAAGGTCACTGAGTCATTTGAGTTCCCCTGGTGAGTCCAAAAATTGGAGCCCTTCAAGTACATGCTAGACATCCATGCAACCAATAACGATTTATCAGAGATGAACCTCCATGCAAGCTTCATTCATGCAATCTCTCGAAGGGTCCTCAGCGATCGCAACCCCACTCCTTCCATCTTAGGACGGCACAAGTCCTTCCAACCAATGGCATGAATACCGCCATGCCATATGAAATTTGCATATATCTTTTCAATTTTCTTGATAGTAGCTATCGGTATCCTGATTGCCTACAGCCAAAACGATATGATTGCCGATATGACAAATCGTACCAACTCAATTCGCCCTCCGAACAACTGATTATGTGCGTGCCAGCCCTCTACTCGCCTTTGTGCGTACTCAACCAACCCCTGACACTCCATATCCCTCGCATAATTCACAGAAAATGGGATCCCCAAGTATTTGACAAGCAGCTCCCCTTTGTCGACCCCCAAAACAGTAGCCCTCCCCTCTTTGTATGGATAGTGGACATCGAAATAGGCTTTGCTCTTGTCCCTGTTGAGATGTAAGCCTGAGTATTCCACAAAAAACCGCAAAACCTCTGACATAGCGTTGAGCCCTGAAAATATCGATGACATGAATACCTACAGATCATCCGCATAGATCAGATGTGACACATGAGGTCGCACAGACCAATACAATGGGATAATCTGCCTCCTAGACCGTTACATCCATAAGACATGAAATACTCCATCACCAAGGTGAATAGATATGGAAAAAGTGGATCTCCTTGTCGTAGCCCTCGGTTGCTGCGTATAAATTCGTACGGCTGCCCCTTAATCAGAATAGAGAAAGTAGATGTCGAAATACATTTTCGAACCATATCCACCCACCGCTGCTCAAATCCCATGGCAAGCATAATGTGATAGACAAAATCTCGGTTAACCATATCATACGCCTTACGCAAGTCCAGCTTGACACATGCCTTCTTTCCCCCTACTTTGTTGAACCCCCGAACCAACTCGTGCTCAAGTTGTTGTCTGCCCTTGATGAACGCAGCTTGGTTGGCAGAGATCAGGTCCTGTATAATATTCTCCATACGCCGGCACATAAGATGTGTAATCAGTAAATATAAATAGTTGCAGCATGCAATAGGCCAAAAATTAGCAAGTGCGGTAGCACCCTCCTTCAGAATCAGTGTAAGGAATGTATGAATTAGTTCCCGCAAAAGTCTATCATGGCTGAAAAAATCTTGGACCACCTCCAGTACTTTGTCCTTGATCTGCTCCCAGTGCACCTTATAGAACTTACTCCTGAAACCATCAGGTCCCGGAGCCTTGTTAGGATCCGGCCTATTCAAAATAGGAAGATTCTGATTACCAAGCATGGTAACCAAACGCTTGCACACAATAGAGGAAAAAAGAGTCATATTCTGATTATATAGGTAAAAATAATACCCGATGGCTTCCGCTCGCAGCTCGTTCTAAGATGTAGTCTCCTTACTGTCCGGCCCAACCAGCTTACTGATATGGTTACGATGCTGCCTCATACGCACCACATCATAAAAGAATTTGGAACACCGGTTCCCCTCTCATAGCCAATCGCACTTTGTCCTTTGTGCCAACTCACCTCCTCCTGTAGCCGGAGCACTCCAGCCGGAGCACTCCAACCTCCCTGATGAATGCCTTCTCCACCGACGCCAAGTGTTGGTTGAGCAAATCTATCTGAGCTGCCTGAACATCCCTCAGCATGCCCTCCTCCTCCTCCAACTGACGGCGTGGGCATGCCCGACTCCAGGATTTAAGCCCTGCTTTCACCGCCTTCAATCGTTTAACCAATCAGTATTGGGGGTGTCCCCTTACCGACTCTTGCAAACTGGTACGCACGACCGTTTCATATCCCTCCATCATTGGTTATTTATTGTTGTATCGAAAAGGCCGAGCTTTAGGTCGTTCCTCCTCGACAAAACGGACGCAGATGGGCGAGTTATCACTCGTGCCTGCCGCGAACCCTTCAGCCACCGTAGTCGAAAAATTGTGAAACCATTCCCGATTGCCAAGTGCCCTATCAAGCTGACATGCAACACGTTTCCGCTCTGACTTGTTGTTCCACGTCCAAATGTGACCTGACGTATACGAAGGAGTGCGGTTCGCTCCTACTCTCTCCAATGCCTGAAGACCCGACTACAGTAAACATTGTTGGAAATCTTATAGTATGACATTTGGAACAGTCCTCCCCCCTACTTTCTCATGCCGGTAGAGTAGCGCATTGAAATCCCCCATTAGCAATATGGTCAGCATGTAATGTACTTCCGCCACCATGGTGAGATGTATAATTTCTTGCATGTCATTCTGACCATAGACAGCACCAAACAAGACCTGCATCCCTCCCTTATTTGCCAACTCTACCGCTATCACTTGATCCAAGGCATGGATAACCCGGCCATCCCAGCACCGAGTGTCCCACCCTACTCATATCCTTGCCATATTGCACATATTAAGGTTATGGGTCTGTTGCCAATGGGCTGGTGTCCTCCTCATCAGCATCATTTCCGATTTGACCTTAGTCTCGAGTAATGCAACCATTGTACACTGTGACATCCCGATTACCTCACTGACCCCCTTCCACCAACCCAACGAAAACACCCTCCTTACGTTTCAGGCAATCACTGACATTAATGATCTTGGATATCCCCAGCTATATCCTCTGAGTCGCCAGTTGGGGTGTTGGCGAACTCAATTCGATCATCCTCCCTCATTTCCTTTATCGTATGGGCAAGTAGCAGCTTTCTCCACTCTGGATTATCCACACATAGCACCCCCTCATCTCCTTGCCGAACTTCGGTAATCCGTCATGCATCCTCCCTCAGAGGGTCGGCATGTCTTTCTCTGCTTGAACTGCCTCCTCTCTCCATGGACCCGGCAAGCCGCAAACTGTTTGCAGACCCCTTTCATGTTGTTTGGCGACGCATGTAAATGTTGTTTGCGCTCCCGGTCAAGGCCGACCTCCAGTTGTGACTCGTCTCTTTGCTTGAAACACAACCATCGGGCCTGCTTCAAAGCCCACCGGCTCCATTTACTGCTGTGAGGTCCTCACATCCACCAACACCTCCTTTCTTGTTAGTCTGGCAGTTCTCCACTGCCATATATTTGTCCCGGCCGATGTCAATTACCAGTTCCCCTCCCTTAACCGCACCATCCAACAGCTCTAGTTGGCCCCTCACGACATCACGACCCACCGACGCCTCTTGCCGTGTTGGTTCCAGAGCATCCTCCAAAGCATATCATATCTGCCTCCGTATTAGCCTGCCCAACTGTTGTACAGTCCTTGGGGGAATGTCCAAAGCACCGACAGTGGTGACACGTGGGGGGTACCCACTCGTACTCCACCTTCTGATACATAACTTCTCCCGATGGCACATCGTACTCCAGAAGGTTGGGAAGCTCCTTGCATGCTTCAATTTCGATGAACACCCGCGCAAACCCCATCTTCGATCTGTTTGTAGTAATATCATCGGCTTTTATTGGCTTTCCAATTAGATGCGCAAGTCTCATCATCAAAGGTACGCTCCAATAAATAACTGGGAGTACACGGAATCTAACCCAGACTGGCACCGAATGAAGCACTTTTCGCTCACATCTAGACTCAGGCGTCCACTCCTTCATGATGATGAGTCTCCCGTCAAACGTCCAAGGCCCCCTTGCAAGACTTGATCCATGTCTTCGCGTATACCAAAACGGACGTAATAGGTGTTTTCCCACTCATGGAAATCCATAGAACCTATGGGTCACCACATGCGAGATGCATACGCCCTAATATGCCCATAAATAGTCGGTTTCCCAATACATACAGTATGATAGAGTTCGGCCAATACTTAATCATCTCCACTATTTCCTCCGCAAGGAACAATGCTCGTTGTTTCGACCCCACTATCTTTGGTGCGACATACCTCATCTGGCCATTGGTCTGTTCAGCACTATTACGAAGCATGTTTGCCCAAGATTTGCTACAAATCGGATCTCCCGTGGGAGCTTTCCCTTTATCCAGCGTCGAAGTATTATGACTCCCGGATCGTCAATCCCCATTGCCAGCACCGGTGCTCATCCAGACGTTGGAAACCGGGGAACGCCCCCTCGGAGATGCGCCACCGCCTCCCCTAGCTAAGCTCGTCGCCCGACTGAACGGCTCCCCTCCAAACGAGTGGTTTTGTCTAGCCCTATACTCCAGCCTCCTCCAGACGGCCGTCGTCCACCCTCCGCCATCCTCTCATGCTCGTGTAGGGGTCGTCGAACTCCGCCTCTCACCTAGCCATCGAAGAGTCGGGATCCCATGTAGATCCCGGTGGGTTAGGGTTAGCGTCGCGCGTGCTAGGGTTTCCGCCGCTCATGAGAGAAAATTTTCTTTATATATATATATATATATATATTATTGTGTTAGTGTACATCTATTGTCCAGCTTAAGCTCGAACCTTTTTATTACACAACTTTCGGACTCTATTTCTTTGCATGTCGTTCCTCGATTCGTGTGTCTATTGCATCATTCCCCAATCCGTCGTTTAAATGGATCTCCATTGCACATTCCGCTCGGACTTGACAGTCAGGACTACGATCCTCTAGTCAGGCATACCGCTCCTCCATGTCCGCTTCTTAATTAGTCGCTACATGATTACTCGATTCATCCCCATTTAATATTTAAGTGTGTATTACATCCAAGGGAATTTGAACGTCTAACCCGGTTACCAGGGATCTTATGTCTCCAAAACTTGACCACTTGGGCCACTTCAATAATCTTCTCTTATCGTTCATATGCTCAGATTGTCTTCCATGTTTCCTCTCATACAATAGACCTGGTCTTTCATTATTAGTTCTCATACATGAGAGAAATTGATATAATCATTTACTTTGCAAACAAAACAAAACAAAACAAAAAGTTATAATATACAACAGAATGTTGATTTCCTGAAAGAATCAATTGTATCTGAAAGATTGAATATGCAGGATGACATTATCTTACTGCTGAGATTATTAAGGTTGACTGTACCTACTGTTGTTATTTTAAATAATTAGATTCTTGTCAGTCAAAACATAGAAAACTTATGATCTGATAAATACTAAGCTTACAGGCTACAAGAAAGAGCCTCAAAGTAATGACAGGTGGAACCTGAAGCTGTGATTTTAGGCATTCTGAAGATTCTACATGTTTTGGAGAGTAATCATTCAACACCACAGCTTGTCCCAACGCTGGTAAAATGGTTCTCATCATTGCCCCAATACGCAGATTCCGAACCTATAATGTAAAAGACACAGAGAATATGTGGCACACAGTTTCTGTATAGCTATATACTAGAAATATTGCAAGTATCCGAATGTTTCCCTGAAAATCGTAAAAGCAGCTAAATATACAGAAACATAACATAACTAACTTGACGGAGATGCTTAGACACCTCTGATACTAAGTATAGCGGTGTAAGCAGACTAGTTGTTGTTGCAAGAGCGGAGGAGAATGTGTGTTTCTATAACAATCAATCTGCTAATGACCTGTCTGATGTCTGAACCTAATCTGAAGAATTCAGTAAGGGGATGAACAAATAAACAAGTTATTTTCCCTTTGAATCTCTTAGACAGAGGCCACTAAAGTCCTGCTCAGGCATAACAAAGTGCTCCCTCTTTTAAGACTTGCAAAGAAATGGGGGGATTTGAAAAAAAAAAAATTCTCTCAAATTTTTTAATCCGTGTATGTGTATGTGTATGTGTGTGTGTGTGTGTGTGTGTGTCTGGATGTGTGTGTGTGTGTGTGTGTGTGTGTGTGTCTGGACAAGTCATTGAGGTCCTCCACAAAGTTGGACCTCAAAGTTTTTCAGTGTCTTGCAATGGTGTTGGGGTTATGTTTCGTTACTAGAAATATGTGAAGGGTGATAAATTTTATTACTAGTATTATTATTATACCATTACTATATTATGACTATTATTTCAGTTTGTATCTTTATTGAAGTTGTCAACATTGTCTTATTTTTTATTATTGTATTTCTTACTAGATATAAAATAAAGCATATATGAGCATGTTTCAACATTCCCAATATTCTTATTTTTAAAATCTTCAATTGTATAAGTATTCTTTTCCAAGCAGAAGTCCTGTTGGATCATATTTTTACCAAAAAAACTTGTACTTGATTAAGTCCATTTTACGTAGTACTTAAGGAGCACTTTCCATAAGAAAAGCAACACCACACAGCCCTGTACTCTTTGACAATCTAGGTGAACATAAAGGGAGCTCCTTGTTTTCATCAATTTAAACTATACGACCAAAAAGATAAGTCGACCTACTTCGACCTACCTTTCAACAGGAATGTTAGGTTTAACGGCAAGACCCTCTTTTGCTCATAGCTACCAAAACAGAGGGTTGGCATCAAATCGACACCCGGCCGCAGAAGCTTGTCCAATCTTTTGTGGAGCTTTCTCATGCTCCATAGCCAACCCATTCTCGGAGAATTTGTGGATGATAATGATGATGAGATGGTGATGCCTAATTGAGTTGTCTTTATAAGTTCTCAAGAAATTAGTTTCTACTTCCTTGTAGTAGATGCTTCATTTCATACATAAGTATCGGCAAGATAAATTTTAAATGCCAACTGATTCAGGTTTTATTAAATACACCATCTTCCAATTGATCAAATATGATTACATACCAAAGTGCAAGCATGTTTCCAAACCTGCATCGAGTTAAAAATGATTATAGAGAGAGAGATCAAGTCCAAGCCTCTTAGGAACCAATTTATTCAGCTTTCTCTATTGACCACCTTCTTAAACAGAGTGAAGGTGGATAGATCAATTCCTACCTCATGTGCCACCCCAACGATCTCCAACTATCTCTCTATGTCCCCATCTTCAACTCTCTCTCTCTCTCTCTCTCTCTCTCTCTCTCTCTCTATCTCTCTCTCTCTCTGTGTCCCCAAACCTTGCTTTGAAGAAAAATGATTATAGAGAGGAAGATACGAGGAAGAGATCAAGTCCAGGCCTGTTGGAAGACAACTATTCAGTTTCTCTCTATTAACAATCTTCTCATACAGAGAAATTGTGTAGGTATGTCAACTCCTTCTCATGTGCCACCCCCGACACTGTCTCCAATTATCTCTCTATACACCCATTTATCTCAATTCAACTTTTACTGAGTGGGGTTAGGTTTCCAATGTATGACCCTTATTTCAGTTTTCTGAAGATTGGATTGGGTTTTCCACTTTACATACCTAACCAATGAATCATGTGTTCATTTGCATGTTTTCAGAACTGATTTTAAATTAATTTTGTAATACTACTTGCAAACCTGATCAGAAAAAACAGAAATGGATCATTTCAGTCCTTTTTTAAACTTTGGTAGCTATCTTTCACTTCGACTTCTTTTTAGGAAACCCTCCCTTTTTCAGTAGTCAGAAGTATTTTTTTTTCTCTGAATATTCTTTTTCTAGTGGAGCATAATTCTTTGTTGCAGTTACAAATCGAAGAAAAGGCTTCAAGTAGCCATCTTAAAAATTATTTAATAAAGGATTTGCTGTATTATGTCGTTGTTGTCTTTTGTCATTTCCAGAGTCAGTTCCCTACTTGCATGAGTTGTCTTTAATCAGTACCCAACTATTAAGTGAAGTTTGGAGATGGAGAGGAGAGAAGGAAAAAAGTAGGAGAAGAGAGAGTATGAGAAAGGAGATTGCAGGGGCATAAAATCCTAGGCATGCATCTCATGTCTATTTATATTGATATGCAATACATCCACAATTACTATTATACCCTCATATGAAAAATAACAAAATAAAATAACTCTAACACCCTCCCTCAAGCAGGAGCATATAGATCAGGCATGCCCAGCTTACTACATAAATCAGAAAATGGACCACGAACAAGTGGTTTGGTGAGGACATCACATAATTGATCATCTGACCGAACACAAGGAGTGACAATATGTTTCTTCAGCAACAAATCACGAACAAAATGACAATCCACCTCGATATGCTTCGTGCGCTCATGAAACACCGGATTACTTGCGATAAACATTGCCAACTGATAATCACAATACATCTCCATCGGAATAGGAATCATAATCCCTATTTCATGAAGAAGAGACTGCACCCACATCATCTCAGAAGATCTATGAGCCATCGCACGGTACTCGGCCTCTGCACTAGAACGAACCACAACATCCTGCTTCTAACTACGCCACGTGACAATATTGTCACTCACAAACGTACAATAGCCAGAAGTAGACCTCCTATCACTGCGACTGTCTGCCCAATCAGCATCACTGAACCCCGTCACCGTAAGCTACTGAGAAAGTTTGTACAACAAACCCTTTCCAGGTGCACCCTTCAAGTATCGAAGAATGCGAGAGATAGCCTCCCAATGTGGTTGTCAAGGGACATGCATAAACTGACTAACTACTCCAATTGCATATGTGATGTTTGGTCGAGTAACAGTAAGATATATAAGTTTGCCAACCAAACATCTATAATATCCAGCATCATCAAATAACTCTCATTTGTCAGCATCAAGCTTGTCATGATAATCCATAGGAGTCTTAATTGGCCGACACTCCAACATCCCAGTCTCGGAGAGCAAATCTAGAACATACTTGCGTTGTGACAGATACACACACTTCTTAGATCGATCAACCTCGATTCCAAGAAAATATCGAAGAAGACCAAAATCCTTAGTATGAAATTGACGACTAAAGTAGGCCTTCAAGTCCACAATCCCAACATGATCACTCCCAGATATAATGATATCATCAACATAAACAATCAACATGATAATACCTGCTGAGGAAGAACGGCAAAACACTGAATAATCTGATGTGGTGCGCCGAAAGCCATACTGAATGAGAACTGAACTGAACTTGTCAAACCAAGCACGAGGTAACTGTTTCAGTCCATATAATGCTTTCTTCAATAGACATACGAGTTTTTTATTTCCTGCTACAACATATCCTGGTGGTTGATTCATATAAACCTCCTCCTATAAGTAATCATACAAGAAAACATTCTTTATGTCCAGCTGATATATAGGCCATTGGCGATTAACCGCCACAGAAATAAGAATCCGAACTGAATTCAGTCGAACCACTGGGGAGAAAGTCTCCATATAATCCACACCATATGTCTGAGTATACCCTTTGGCAACCAACCGTGCCTTGAGGCGATCAACAGAACCATCGGGATGATACTTAACAGTGTACACCCATCTACAACCCATTGTTTACTTCCCAATAGGAAGTGATGTAAGCTTCCAAGTCTGATTTTGATGTAAGGCATACATCTCATGATCCATTGTACTTTTTCAACCAGAAAATGACATAGTCTGCTTGTAAGTTTTGGGAATGAAAATAGAAGACAATGAAACAGCAAATGTATGAAAAGATGATGAAGCACTATGTAATGAAATATAGTTAAAAATGGAATGCTTATTCTTTGTGGTACAAATGCGTTTTCTTTTTCTGAGAGCTATAGGAAGATCATCTGGATATGTGGTGATGGGAGCAAAAACCTCAGGCAAGGAAGCTGATTGGTTGAGGGCTAAATTCTGCAGAACCACTGGCCTGTCCTGGGATCTCTGATAAACATGTAAAGGGGGAATGGAGACAGAAATTGATTCAGGAATGACCGGAAGTGATATGGAAGATATCAAATCTGTTGTAAAAGAAATACAATAGTCTCCTGAAGGAAAGAAAGGGGTAGACTCAAAGAATGTGATATCTGTACTGACATAATACTTGCGTAACTGTGGACTGTAACAACGATAACCTTTTTGAGTACCAGGATAACCAAGAAAGACACTTCAGAGATCTAGGAGCCAACTTATCTCGATTAGGTTCCAAGTTATAAATAAAAGCGACACACCCAAACACTCGAGGAGGTAAGAAAAAAGGTGCGACATCTGTATGTAATATGGAAAATGGAACTTTGTTATTTAATACAGATGATAGCATACGATTAATTAGATAATATGCAGTAAAAACAGCATCTGCGCAATACTATTTAGGGATATGTATATTGAACATGAGAGTTCGAGCCAGATCTATAATGTGTCGATATTTGCGTTCGGCTATACCATTTTGTTGAGAGGCGTGGACACAACTGGTTTGATGAATCATACCACGATCAACACAGAAACTGTTCACAGAAGATTGAGTATACTCCAAAACATTATCGGAACGCAGAATTTTGATACGTTTATCAAACTGAACATAGACTTCACTATAAAAGGCAGATAACTCATTTGGAAACTCAGATCTTTCTTTCATTAAATAACACCAAATCATTCTGGAATAATCATCAATAAAAATAACAAAATACTTAAATTCTTTCGGACTTTTGACTCTAAACGGGCCCCAAATATCAGAATGAACAAGATCAAAAGACTCTAATTGACGACTCTCACTACGACGAGGGAAGAAACTACGGTGATGCTTGACTAACTGACAAGCCTCACATTCAAGACTAGAAACATAACTCAAACTAGGAACAACTTGACGCAACTTAGCCAAAGACGGATGTCCCAAACGATAATGGCACTGCAACGGAAAAGTAGAAACATAAGTGAAAACCTTTCCAGGTAGATCCAAGTACTACAGTCCATCTTTTTCATGTCCCGAACCAATCATCTTCTTCGTCCTGAGATTTGGTTAACTGGCTCACAGATAACAAATTAAATGAAAAATTAGGCACATATAATGAATCAAATAATGATAGTGATTGAGTAGGGTAAATGATATTTTTCAAGCACAGGACGAGTAGACCCATCAGCCAAGATAATATTATGTTTCATGGGACTACGATTATGAAAGAGAGGTTATACCAGACATGTGAGAGCTTGCTCCAGAGTCGATGACCCAAGAGATGAATGGTGACTGGGTTGCCACAAAAGCAGGATTACCTATATGTGTCATGGTTGCAGTAGGTTGGGAGGTGGTACTAGCAAGCGAGTTCAACTTCTTGAGGATCTGTTCAAATGGAGATGAGGTTTCGGACGTTGAAGTCTGATTGAAACCCGAAGTATCATCTCTGGAGCAGAAGTGGTGACATGGGACTGCATATTTTCATCATGCACTTGTTGTGCATATTCTGGTTTGCCCACTTGTCCCAACAATAATCTTCGACATGACCGAACATTCCATAATAGTTACACTTCCGTGGTTGACCACGGCCTCCACCACCACCGCGGCTAGGGGTGAGCAACGGTTCGGTTCGGTTCAAACCGAACCGAATATCCAAAAACCGAAAAAACCGAAAACCGCTTTTTGCAAAACCGAAAACCGAACCGAATTTGTAAAGACCGAAAAAAACCGAACCGAATTAAATCGGTTCGGTTCTCGGTCGGTTCGGCTTTTTAGGTCCAAGTGGTGAGTGTATTCCAAATTCATAAAAACCGAAAAAAAACCAAACCTAACTGAGAAAAACCAAAATTGTGTACCAAAAATAACAATAAACTAATTTTATACCAAGTGGTGAGTGTATACTAAATTCATAAAAACCGCTTTTTTTTCTTTTATAATGTAGTGATTCTGTTTTCGGTTCGGTTCGGGTTTCGGAATCCAAAACCGAAAACCGAACCGATAACCAAAACTAATCAAATGATAAAACCGAAATCCGAACCGGTTGATTAAAAACCGAACCGAATTCAATTTCGGTCCGGTTCGGTTTTCGGTTAAAAACCGAGAATTGCTCACCCCTAACCGCGGCCACCACCACGACCATTGTCTCTACCACCACGGCCTCCTCCTCGACCAAAACTACGACCATCATCGCTACCGCCACTTCCACTACCACGTTCACCGCCACGACCAGCAGCACTAGAAACTAGGACAGAAGAGTCAGTACTCGACACCACAGAACTGTCCTAGAAAAGAACGATTGAGACGGAAGAAAGTATCTGCCACCGTAGGTAACTGCTCTCCAGCAAGGATTTGAGCTTTATAAGCTTTGAACGCAGGATCCAAGCTGGCTAGGATAAGTAAAACATGAAACTCTTTTTTTTGTCTCTGAGCTTCCTTCAAATCAGTAGTAACATAATGATATTGAAGCAGTTCCTCCCACAAAGCTTTCTTTGAAGCAAGATTCCAAGTGAAGTTTGGAATCTGTGTGTATTGATATACAATACACCCACAATTACTATTATACTCTCATATGATAAATAATAAAATAAAAACATATTTTAACCTTCTAAAGTTCTAAGAAACCATTATATCATGTACAACACCTCTGCACACAGGTGCTGCAAAATTAATATTTTAAATCTAGCATGTAACCACAAGTAAGTGACTTGATAAATCCACTACTTTGCTATTCAAATCTTGCACAACATAACAAGTTACAAATTATTAAGGGTTATTTACATTGACACCCCCTATGTTGTGTTTATTATGTGGACCTCCCCTAGTTTAAAAATAAATACACTGACACCCCCTATGTTTTGTGTTAAATACACGGACCACCCCTAAGTTTTATAATTTATGTAAAGGGTTTTACACTGACCAACCCTACTTTAAAAAAATATATAAAGGATAGGAGGACAGTATATTTATTTTTAAACTAGGAGAGATCCGCTTAGTAAACACAAAACATAGGGGGTGTCACTATATATAACCCAATTATTAATAAAATGTTAATATCAGAAAAGCTGTAAAATTAAAGTAAGCAATTAGAAGAACGAGTAAAAATATGTTGAAGTAATAAAGAAAATCATCTTACCAAAGTTCGAACGATAAACTTCATTTCCATTTCTCTACAAGAACGCATAAGATTTACAATGAGATTTTTTCTCCGAACAGCACTGCCGCTACCTGTTTCCGCACTAAAAAAGGATGCAGACAAATTGTTAAATATAATTCAAAAAAAAATAACTTCACCTAAAGAGGGTATTTTTGTGCCAAAAAAGAGGAATTTTCATTACTCAAATCTAAATGCAGAAAGAAATTATTATGCATAAGAAGTTTCAAAAAAAGTTACAAAAGGGAATCTAGTTGGCACCTCAAACCTAGAAATAGTATTTCTATATACTTTTGAGTCCCTATGCAAATCTTGAACTTATTACTAAGCTTTAAAAATGTCAAAATCAAAATGCAGGAGTACCTACTTGTGTGCATATACAATCATAGAACCTTCCAAATTATGGAATAGTAAAAAAATGACGACCAAACCAATTGATGAGCTACCAAGGTAGGTATAAGTGCTGACAGAAGATACAAGAGTGTTACTTTATTATGTTCCCTTAAAGTCATCATCCCATGCTATATTGTTGGGTAGTTTCATTTATTTCCATTCTGAAACATTAGAATTGATGTTCAATCTACAAGCTTGGTCTCTAAGCATGCAACCCAGATTTGCGTATGTCCTCCATCAACCCCTCAATCTATCACCAAACAATTAAACTATGCAGTCAGATTGCTCGCAAGGATTGCCATGATCAGTAATCCTCAACTATATTCATTTTGTAGTCAAAGCAAGCCATTTGAAACTTGAACAGACCCTAAAGATATTAAATGCTTTTATCTTAGCATAGCATAGTCCAAATGGACCCATTATCATTAACTCTCCAGAAAAGCTTTCACATGGCAGTCCTATTCCAGCCCTCAATAGTTCTTATACCCCATCCACCTCCATCCTTCGGTATACAAATGACCAGATGATCATATGCATCTTGTAGGTGGGTTCAGGCCTGACCAAAAAAATTCAACGAAATCTAGCCTAGGAAACAATGGAAATCCGATTCAGTGTCTCATCCATATCGCTTTGTTTAGGACACAAATCAGACACACACAGTTCAAAATACACTAGGACACACCAAAATCAATTCTCCTTATCTTCATGTGCATACCATGTTGTACTGTATTCGTGTCTGAACAACATTGGTTTTAGCAAATCTAATGAATGATTTATAACCAGCTTCATATGGTGCATAAGAACACTAGTCTGGTTAATGCTCGCAGCCCATTCAGCATGAACCTCTAACCGGCTCCCGAAAGGGCGTGTCAACACTAGATCTTGTCAAATTTTGTTCATCTCATTGGATAATTCTCCCCAAGGTTGTTAAAGGCGGCAGGCAGGCACTAGGCGCCTAGGCGGCCGCCAGGCGGTTAATAAAAATAAAAAATAAACCAAAAAATGTCCATAAAAACCCCAAAACATGCGTAGTCAGGCGTGGGGGCCTAGGCGGACACCGGCCGCCTAGCGCCTAGGCATCTACCTAGACCGATTTTTAGAACAGACATAACATCTCAATTTCACACAGACATAACATCTCAATTTCACACCATCGCTCGAAGCAAATTGGTTCAACCAAGAAGCTTCATCTCAAGAATCCACTTCGCAATAATAATAATTCAGAAATGAAGACAGCATC
The DNA here is from genome assembly GCA_036927795.1 of Iris macrosiphon. Lineage (NCBI taxonomy): Eukaryota > Viridiplantae > Streptophyta > Magnoliopsida > Asparagales > Iridaceae > Iris > Iris macrosiphon. The sequence goes on from JAYESA010000016.1 coordinate 89,685,022, forward strand.
TCAAATGGAATAAATTATCATTTCACACCTTTCAAAGTAGTACTTTCCTTAATACTAAAAAGTTGACTTAAAGGAAGTGTTTACTACTTGTTGGAGTAATATCTTGGAGCACGCAACAGGCGGCCCCTTCCATGAGATAGACATATTCATTTTTCTACATGAACCTCTTTATAAGAAACCTGGTTCAAAATAATTGTCAGATTTTTTTTACGTATTGGCTCTAGTGAGAAATCACTGATTATCGACGCTTGACTGTCACAAGTGAGCAACCTGAGGATAATAACCGAGCAGAATTTACAGGTCATAAAATCTTATGCAGAAATATGCCCTAAGTTCAACCTATACATAAGGACGATTGCTACATACAAGTACTGGTTTTTAGTAATCTGTCACATCAAATTTCACATTCCCTTAATGGTATTTGCCAACACAAATCCATGATGACACATTTAACTTACAATTAGGAAGAAAGGTACCCATCAACAATTTAAGATTGTTTACTGTTTTCTAGAATGTGATAAGAAGTCCCATTTAAATCTCAACAGATCATTTTCTCAGTTATCTACGTAATTTAAGTTAGTTAATTAACCTTATGAGTAACTGATTTTGTGGAACCCATGTCATGGACACACGACCATCCGTCCTAAATGTTGTATCGAATTAGGGTACGTTGGGTATGAATCCAAATTGGTTCCCGTGGGTTCCAACCTAGATTCGTCATGTGCATATATGAAACAATCAATCCATAAATCCTACTCCTAGTCCACACTACAACCACGACAAGATATAGCACATCTGTGCACACATAAATAGGAGCACTTCGGTATGATAACCTGGCCAATACCTCAAAGGGTATACTCGTAATAAATATTTCGGATACAGTATAACTATGTCAGGAATAAGGACAATCATGCAATCAATCATTCATTGATTCAACATCAATAATTCTTCGATCTAGTGTGTATGATATATATCAAGTCTGGTATACGACCACTAGATACTATGCTACCCAAACAATAGAATTCTAGGGTCTACTGGTTCACACCAAATCCAACAGTTAACTTTGTGGGTTTGACAATCAATAAATCCTTCACCCATTTCCAAGAAGATCCCGGGCTCGATCTCCGCTGCCTGGTTGGTGCACTGCATGCATAAGCAAGGTGGTCAAAGGCGCAAGGCGCACTCGAGACGCAAATGGTCCAAATCGCCCGAGGCGCAAGGCGCACTTAAGGCGCGCGCCCGAGAGACGCGAGGCGCAAAAATTTTATATATATATCTGATTTCTACATTGATAAACATGTGTGCTTCAAATTCTCCCATGTCTAGGTTGTAATCACTTTGAATTGAGTGAGAGAGGGAAAACATTAAAAAAAGTACATCAGTTCAAAAAAACAGTCTAAAAACAGTACAACAGTTAAAAAAACAGTCTAAACATGTTAATTTTTTCACAAGATTTTCAAGGCGCGCATAGGCGCGCCTTAGCTATTCCAAGGCGCTCGGAAAAGGCGCACCTAGGCGCGCCTTAAGAATTGCGCCCCGCCTGGAGTGCCCTAAGGCGCTGCCCCTGCGCCTAGGAGCAAGGCGCGCCTTTGACTACACTGTGCATAAGTCAGCAGAGTTTTACATGTCCAACTGTAGATTGAAAACAGGCAAACTTAGTGTTTTAAACTATCATTTTCATTAAGTTGCACAAACCAAACTCAAAGGGTAACAAACATTAACTTGATATAGACCATAACTAATTCATGTAACCAGAGCCACGTTAGAAGCACCCAATTGCATAAAATTGTCCAACTAATCAATTATAATCAACCAACCCTGGTGATAATTGAAAGGCATTAAACCAAAATCATGAAATTGTCCCCTCCACCCTTCAGTTCTAGATAAAAATTAACCATTGGCCAAGTTGCATTTAAGCACTAAAAAAAAATTGCTCTGCCCAAAACAATATTCCAAATAGATAATAAACACAAGTTAGTATACGAGTATAGCAAATTATTCATCCTATAGAAGGGTGCTCAAACAAACAAAGAAGGCATATGTAGATATAGCAAAGAAGGCATATGTAAATTTTGCTAATAAAATGTTTATGCAGTCTACTCAGTGGAAAGAAGTCATCAGATTCAAAAATTGTCACACAAACCCATATCTGAAACATGTTCTCATAGGAAAAAGAAGTTGGTACTGCAGAAGTTGATTATAATATCTAAAAACTTATACTATTAAACACCAAGATTGCATCTTTTTGAGGTCTTCCAACAAATGCAAGCAGCTGCATGAACAATCCAATGACAAAAGAACCTACAAGAAATGTGGCGTATAGTCTAAAAGAAAGGTATAAATTGAGATTCTAAATGAACACTGAAACATCTATTGTCATGAAATTAGATGGCCCAAGCTTAAATGCATCCATGTCCTGATGAACTAAAGATCTAAATGAGCACTGAAACATCTACTGTCATGAAATTAGCTTAAGATTAGAAAATACTACCTTATCTTCTTAAGAGCATGAAATAAATTACGGATAGACAGCGGTTGATGTGGAACAAGTAATGTTTGTGCTTGTTGGCATTCTTGGGCAACGTCACCTTTAAAGAGCAGTACAGCAATGGTCGAGTCAAAAAGAGAGTATAAGCAGATAATGAACATTAGAATACGAACGCGTACCTACCAAGATCTCCAATAGAATTATACATTTCTTTAATTCTAGACTTGCTAGTCTGCCATGCTTCTTCAAGTGCAGATATAACCAAATTCCCACCGACATTCAATTCCTAGCTTCATAGACATATATGAGAAAGCATACTGATGGTGGAATGTTCTTCCATAGATAGTACTAATGCAACAAAACCGCATATAATCCAGAGGGGGGAAAAATAGAAGTGATACTTTCAAAAGTAAAAGTGCAACCACAAATCTGAAGTATGTCATAAAATCAAACAAAAATAGCATAAATAAATTCATACAACTAGCAGCAGAATTTAATATCCTCATCCAATTGCACATAAAAGTTGTCACATTCCAAGTTGTCACATTCCGGCCCATGGACATGTCATGACATTACCGGTGCATGGGCCATAGAGGTGGCGGTCGGGCCAGGCCGGCCTAGCCCGAAAAACCCCGGTTGCATCGGTGCCTAGGGTCGGCCCGGCACAACCCGTGTAATTTGACGGACGGGGCCGAAAAATGGAAAAGGTAGGCGGGCCGGTACCAGGGGAAAATATAATAGAGAGCCACTACACGGCTGGTTCCTGTACCGGTCACGCCCCGCCTACACCCGAGACGAAAGTGGTCCGGATTTGTACCCGCCGGCCACATGCCATATCATAAATGAAGAATTATTTTGGTCGCTTTGGTCAAAAATAGCCATAATATCCCTGTAACACTCATAGTTCAGAGGCATTTTGGTAAAAATAACTCAATTTAGTGAAAAATTTAGGGTATTTATGTCAAACCCCTCCACACATGTATAAAGCCCCGTGGCAGGCTAGGCCGGCAGATATCGTGTCAGACTCTTAGCCAGGTATCATGCCGGACTCTTAGCCGGGCCGATGTGACGTCTGTCGTAAATGACACGTGTATATAGACTCGTAAATGACACGTGTATATCAGTGTAGTCGAAGGCGCGCCTTGCTCCTAGGTGCAGGGGCAGCGCCTCAGGGCACTCAAGGCGGAGCGCAATTCTTAAGGCGCACCTAAGACGTGCCTTTTCCGAGCGCCTTGGAATAGCTAAGGTGTGCCTTGTCGGGTCTTCAAAATGTTGTGAAAAAATAACATGCTTAGACTATTTTTGATCTAATGTACTTTTTTTAGACTATTTTGAACTGTTGTACTTTTTTTTACTGTTTTCTTTCTCACTCACTCAATTCAAAGTGATTGCAACCTAGACATGAGGGAATTTGAAGCACACATGTTTATCAATGTAAAAATCTGATGTGAATATATATATATATATTATTTTTGCGTCTCGCGTCGCTCAGGCGCGCGCCTTAAGTGTTTCTTGCGCCTCGGACGATTTGGACCCTTTGCGCCTCGAGTGCGCCTTGCGCCTTTGACTACATTGGTGTATATACACGTGCAGAGTTGGCCCGGCACGGCCTGTATCCCTATTCCCCTTAATCCGGACATGTGCCGCATAAAAATCCATCTGTGTCGAGCCTTGGGACACGGATCTTGTCCCCTGTCAACGCCTAGCTGAAATCTTCCGTCTTGTTGGTAGGCAGGCGCATGAGGGCCTAGCTCGAGTTGTACCTCTAATGGGCCTCATGTACATCATCACTTGGGCCACTTGCAAAGATGGTTAACCTGGATGAATACATGAGATGAGACCCAAAGACCCAAATATAAACCAATCAAAGTCTCATCCCCTAACTTATGTGGTTCTAAATATTAAGATGAAAAGGGATATCAACCTCAAACCCAAGACCATCATCATCTCAATCTCAAGGGTTTAAAGTAGCAAGAAACTACTTCAATCACTATATTCATGTATTAGCAATCTTGTCATCAACAAATCCCCACTTGGCACACGCTTTAATAATCTTACAAAAGAATCTCATCTCAATACGATGATCAAAGCACCAAGTAGAACTTTGGCTCTCATATCAATTTGTACAAAATGGATCTAAGCTTTTGGTAATACCGAAATATGTAGCAAAATAATCGAAGAAAACAAAGGTTTACACAAGAATAACGAAGAAGAGGTATATTTGCCTCCTTCAATAACCAAGTGTAATGACTTCAAAGAAATAATAAAACTCTCAATATCAATTCATCAAGTAACTCTATCTCTCTCTACTAACCCTTATATGATTATGCTTTATAGGAAATATAACTAAATCATCATCAGCATCATCCAAGTCTTCTTCCATCATAATGGTTTCAGCTAGAAGCATAAGAAAGCGATTTGACAATATTTTACGACTGGCTATCAACTTAACATCAACCCTCCAATCATGGTGCTAAATTACTAACTGAGGTAGCTACAAGATGGGCCAAACCATAAAACTAGGTGCCCAGTTGGCATGTAGATAGACCTACATTTTGCATATGTAGTTTAAGTTTATGCAACCAAGGAACACCTTCAAGTTCCCCCTAGACCATAAAGAGTCGAGATGAAATAGTAAGACGATTAGTGTTCTATATAGACTATATGACTCATTAAGCCAAAGTATGAGAAGAAATAACAATCCCAAACACGAAATATAAATAACATAAAACCCTAAAAAGGAAGCAAACACATATCTTCTAATAATATTGGGATTTATTTCACAAAGAATATTTTAGGAATATTTCCTAAAATAGAAGATAATTAGTTGATCTCCAAGATATGAGAGGATTGTCCAAAAATGTTTATTCATAAACCATAATGAAAATCTAATCGATCCTCCCAAAATACCACCACCTTGACAAGAATCTTGTTGCTCCGGTAAAATATTATGTTATAATGACATTCTAATCAATCCTCCAGTATAGGAAACCATCTTGACTAGAATCCTGTTGCTCCAGTAAGATACTCTTATCATACCTATTATCAACTTCCAGTAGCTTATGACCTTCCACCAAGGCTTGAAACACCACAAAACCAAACTCCTGCATTCCACCACCAAGGATTGTCCAAGAATTATTATGAGTTTTCTTTCGGAAAAGAAGCCATACATCTAGGTACAATTCTAAAGGAAACTCGATTTCATGCTTACTCCACCATATTGTTCAAGTCATCGCCAAAAGAATTGGAGGTGACAAAATCTTACTTAATCAATAAAGCTACAACAACTTAGCTAGGTCTATAAGAGGTTGTTCAAGAAAACACATCTAGATGATTCAATTAAAGAGGCATGTATAAAAAGATTTTACAGTTTAACATCAAGAAAACAATTAAATGAGAACACAAACCAACCATGTTTGCATGATCAGCAGTAATTTTGTTTGTGCACAGGTATACAGAAGACAGCACATCATCAAGAGGCATGTATAAAGAGATTTTCGAGTTTAACAACAAGAAATAATTAATGAGAACACAAACCAACCATGTTTTCATGATCAGCAGCGATTTTGTTTGTGCACAGGTACACAGCAGGCAGCACATCATCAGGCGACAATGCAAGCAAGCTGCATAATAGGAAAATTAGTGCAATTAAACTTATGACCCCAAATACATTAACAATCTTACAAGAATAGCCAAAATTCAAAAGAACAGAATGCAACAAGTTAAATATAGCAAACATTTCAACAAACCTTCTGAACATGTTGCAAAGGACGGCAGTTGTTTTTAACTTGCCTTTTTCTCGCTCAACCAAATCAAAGGTTCGTGCCAGATGCAAATAGGGAGCAGGCTCTCCAGACTTCCAGCATGCTGCAAAAAAAAAAATTTAATAGATTCCAAGAGAAGCTAACACTAGTCCCAGGTGGCATTGACGATAGAAGGTAATACAAACCATGCTCCACAGGAGAATACTTTTCAATTGGCAATGATACATTTAACAAACTTCTGTCATCTCCTGAAGTTCCATGTACAAACAAAGAAGGCAAGCTTGTTTTCTTCTGAGAAGTATCTCTTGCCATTTCAGTACAGCTATCAGAAGGCTCAATACACATCTCAGTTTTAGCATTGCAATGCATGAAACTCTCTTCCTCACCAAATACACATGAACAAATATTATAATACATATCAACGGCTACACCTACATTTCCTTGTGTCTTCTTCAATAATGAGGCAGCAGTGTTCCTTGCAATACCATTATCTATTATCTGAAGAAACTGTTCTAGCTCTTGTCTGTACATCTCAATAGTATCGACAGTTTCAGGATCCTCTGCACTCATCTCCATATCCTCATTACGAACATTGCACTGATTGTCATGGGATGTACTAACAGGTACAACCTTTCCAAAGAATTTTGTAATAGTAGATTGCTTAGATCCACCGGATTCTAAAGTTAAGGAGGCTTTTCCTTTCTTATTTCCAATACTGGAACCCCTTTTCTTAGTCAGACTAGTTTTTGGAGTGGCAGGGCTCGCATTACCTAATTTCTTGCATGTACCCAAGAGCTTACTACCACAATCTTGTGAAGATTGTAAAGTTGAGTAAGTTTTTCCTTTCTTCTTCGTCTTATTTCGAACAGTTGACCCCCTTTTCTTACCCACACATGCTTTTGGCGCAGCAAGAATTTTACTAACTGGTTTCTTACCTATATCCAAGAGCTTAGTACCACAACCTTGTGAAGATTTCACATCAGAAAACGAGCTAATATAACTTTGCAAGTCTGTCCGAGTGTTGGGGTTAGGTACAAGACAAGCATTTGCTTTCTCATAGAATTCAGTCTCGTGTTCATAAAACTCTGTAACTGCCTCAATAACATCTCCCTTGGAGCCTCTTAGCAAACCGAGAATCTGATCTTCAGTAACCCATGACGGCAAGCAATCATGAAGCTCCTTCCTTGCCTTCTCAATGTCCTCGTCGTTTAGGTCTTCCGAAGGAAATTCTTGACCAGAATTGTCCCTTCCCTCCTCCCCATTCTCTATCCGATTTGTGCTAATGGTCAAATCGCCTACAGCCATCACATCAGCATTCCCTACTTTCTTACTGAAAGCCATCAAGAACTCATGCTTGTTTGCATTTTCATCAAGCAATCCGCTAAAATGCTTCTGTAAAGCTAAAGCACCCTTGCCGTCGACTTTATCAACATCCGCACCCACAGTTGGAATGACATGCTTCGGCCTCAAGAACCTCACATACTCCCTCAACTCCTCATAACTTGAATGCTCGCTATACGGAACAAGATGGATTTCCATTTGATCCTTGACCCTCGTCGCAGATCCCTCTCTCTTTGTTTCGTACATCCAACCGGTCGCAACAAACCCCACCACCTTCGAGTACCCTCTCTCCGTCATTATTTCCTTCATTTTAACAAAATTTGGTCGGAAATAAGGCCAAGTATCACCCAACAGATTCCAACCAATCACATGAACATCACTAGCAGAAGCATCCTCGGTAAAGACACCAGAGTCACCGAACCCTAAAATTGACAAAACCCCCATCTTTCTACTGTCAACATGCAACAAACAGCCACACCGCCGAGAAATCTCAAGCAAAATCCTTTCCTTCCCAATAACATAGGTAGCAATCAGGATCAACACGGAACCCCCTTCGTTCTCAGCCCTAATCCTTTCTATAGCATTCACGACATAATCTATCGACTCTTCTTGTGAAGGAAACACGAACTTCGGATTGCAATAAGTCGTATCGAGAAAAATGGCGTCGGCGCCCACAAATCGACCCAAGATCGGATCTTCTTTCATCGAATGACGAAATCGGAAGTCCCCGGTATGGACGTACCTCTCGAAACCTCGGTCCAGCACAGGGACCCTGAAGAGGAACTGGACCGCGCCGGGGCAGTGGTTGGCGTCGACGGCGGCGACCTCGCAGCCGTCGATCTCGACGGTGACATTGAGGGGCAACGGAACTACGAATGAGGGAGATATGATTAAGGTTTGGAGTAATAGTTTGGCGGTGAGTTCGGAGCAGAAGATGATCCCTTTCGACCAGTTGGGGCTAAGCCCGGCGTAGTGGTCGGAGTGGAAGTGGGAGAGGAAGTAGGAGACGGAGAAGTCGCCGGCGGATCTGAAACCGTCGACTACGAATCTGGTGTTGGGGATGATTAGGGTTTGGGGTAGGTCGGCGGGGATAGGGGCGAGGGAGAAGGGTTCGGGGATTGGGGATTTGGAGGTGGAGAGAAAGAGGGAGGTGGAATTTAGGGTTAGGGTTTTGGTGGCGGAAGAAGGGAGGGTCGACATGGGAGGAGGAATTTTTAGGGTTAGGGTTTAGTGGATGTAGGGAGAAGGGGCTGGGGGTGGGAGAGGGGAGAGAACATGGCGCGAAATCGAAAGTAGACTGTTAGGAGTTGGCTCCGGTTATATCTGGGTTGATTAAAAAAATATAATAAAAATGGAGAAAAAATGCGGTGAGCGTGGATCGAACACGCGACCTTCAGATCTTCAGTCTGACGCTCTCCCAACTGAGCTATCCCCGCTTATTGATATCAAATCTAAGAGTTATTTTATCAAAAGAAAATTGGAAACAATTGTCAACAATACTTCATACTGTTGCTTTTCAAAAAATTATATATATAGGTAAACGGGATATGAGCCAGCACATTTGGATCAATAGGAATGAATTTCTACATCTCATGTGCATCCATATGCACTAGTACACTAAATTTCTACATCTCATGTGCATCCATATGCACTAGTACACTACATTTCTATTGGTCCACATGTGTATTGGCTCATGTAAAAATATGAGTCTATGGCTCATATCCCTTTTTTTCATATATATATATATATATATATATATATATATATATATAATGAAAATGAGTAAGAGTTACATCGCAACCATATAACCTACTCAACCAATTGGGTTATTTTGTATAAAGGTATCAGGTTTATGACATAATTAGACTTTGGGTACTGGGTTTGTTCGTTTTAAACTTTGGATACTCGAATTTTTAGTGACACATTTTAATGACGAACGCTTGTCATTAAAAGACTCACTTCGTCATTGAAAGTCCAATTTCGTCACTAAAATGTGTCACTAAAAAAGTTTGAGTACCCAAAGTCTAAAACGGACAAATCCGATACACAAAGTCTAATTAGGTCATAAACATGATACCCTTATACAAAATAATCCTAATCAATTTAGGCAGAGGATAAAGCACTTAAATAACTATTTTTATTATGCAAAATCTTAATCGATGTAGTGGTGATTTTTATCCCTCCACACATGTCATACTGTAAACAGAAGGCAGATCTAGCTTTCACGAACCAGATCGGACCCATAGAACGGAGTTGGAACATCTCGATAAGGACTGTCATGTCTCAGAACCAGAATACTGGAAAACAGGACTGACAAGGCTAGCTACGTATACTTAGAGCACTCTGGTACTCCGTATATAAATAAGACATGAGGGGTCACTACTACAAATCAACAGTCAAGCCTAGGTCCAACAACTCTAATGTCTCAATCACAAGAACAACAGGAATAATAACAAGATGTAAGATCAGCTGAAATATAATAGCAAAGCATCACAAACTATAATATACAGATGGTCACGATGCTAGTAAACACAGAATGAATAAACTAGCCAAAATTTGAGTCATGCATGATCAATCCTAGGATATGTCAATCATGCTAATACCCGTAAGCTAACTAATCAAACCAAAACACGAGCTAAACACGTGCCCGGTGGCTAAACGCCCATAAAATAGAATGTACATCGGGGTAGAAAAGTAAGA
>JAYESA010000016.1:89700314-89742814 GCA_036927795.1 Iris macrosiphon
AATACATATAAAATGGTCTACAAATACCTGTCACAGTTTATATATCTAATCTCATCCACAATAAGTAACGAAATCACAAAAAGACAAGTTCAGTCACAATAATATAAAATGATATGTCCAACCAAAGCAATATAAATAATGTCACGGGGAACAACCCTTCATCAAAATAGAAAAAAAAATAATTACAATATCTAGAAGTCACTACAAGTCCAAATATCCAAGAACACTAAGCATAATAAATGTATGGTGAGAATACTGTGTGCTCAAGAGAAGTCCTCCGGAACAACCTCGTCCTCTGTAACCTGTGCGTCTCCAATAGCAACGCCTGCCCCGTAAACCTCGGGATAGCTCTCCTCGTCTATACCTAGGGACATAATACGGATCCAGGTCCTCAAGGGACATAGCTGTAAACACCCAGATTTTTCTAGAATTTTAAAATATATTTTTGGGATTTTTCTAAAAAATTTAATTATTTATTATTAATGTTCTTCAAAGAAATTATATTTTATGTATTAAATTAAGTATAAAAATATTGCAGAAATTATATTTTTTGGTGTATAATTAATTATTAGATGTTGTGTAATTTTTTTGAAATTTATTGGGCTAAAAAACTATTTTTAAATAGCTAAAATCCCTTATTTTGATTAAACCAGCTTGAACCAAACCGAACCAGGCTAAACCGAGCAGACTGAACCGAACCGGACTGAACCGAGCAGAACCGGACCCAACCATCCCAGCGGGTCGGATCTGGACCCGCTATCCGCCGACCCGCAAGCCCGCAACCACTCCCCCACTCACAGTAACCCACGACTCGCGCGACCCGCGCGAACTGCGGTCACCCCCCCTTCTCCTTCACATAACCTCCCATCCCTCACTCTTTCACAACAGACGACCACTCCCCCTCACTCTCCTATCTCCCACGTCCATCCCCGATCGCCGCCCGCCACCGCACGTGTCACCCTCATATTTTTTATCAAAGGGTAATTTGGTAATTGTCAATGGGTATAATTATTTTTAGATTTATTTATAATTAATAGCTTGATTTAACTAATTATTATATTATTTAATTGTTGCTAGTGGTAGATTTGTTGGACTTGTATAGTGGACATAACCATTTATTTAGAGAGCATGAACAAATATTTGGACTAGTCTAAGTTGAGCCCATGATTTAGTCCCATGGATTAGGAGATTTAATTAATTAGTGAAACCATTAGTCTAGAACCTTCCCTCCCTAATTATTTCTTCATGAGAGGCCACAAGGGGTATTTGGGATATTACACATTGCTTAGAGAGGGGTTTATGACCAGCCATAATTAGGAGGAGAGAGAGTGCTCTCATTTCATTTCTTCCCCAATTTTCTAGATCTACATTTTCCTCTTCCATTTTCCCTCCATTCCCTCATCATTTCTTCACCAAATCTTCACCAAACTCATTCTAAATTCATCATTGAAGCCTCTACATCATGGATCTATAAGCAAGGAGCAAGGAAGAGGAGGCCAAGATCTATAAGGAAGGGAGCTACTTGGCATTTGGAAACTTTTTATTAGAAATCCATCTCCCAATAGGTATAAATCAGTTTTCCCCTTCTAATAGACTATAGATTTAAGATTTTCCGATGAGAAATCAACCCACATGCATAGGCTACCCATAGGTTTTGGTTTGGAGTCATTTGGAGACCTACGGTGGAAGTTATATCCATTTTGGTGTCAATTTTGGGGAAAATTCCAAAATTGGCACATGTAGTGCTTGTCAATGGATCTAATAGATCTATTTGACACTTGTTTGTTTGTAGCTTGTGTCGTATCCACAATTGGATACGTGTAGGCCAATTTTTGTCAATTTGATGAAACGGTCGATTTTGGGGGGTTTTCTCCGACACGGAACATTGTACATATAGTATTGAGACACGGACACGTAGACACTTTAATTACAATATGTGTTGTTCATAATTTATGTATTGGATGCGTTCGTGTCCTCCGGAATACGTTTGGTTGTGTGTTGGGGGGGTATCGCAAGCGTATCATAGAAAAGTATGATATGGGTGCGATGCGCCCCATGTGTTTGATTTTTGTCCTTCCCATTATACGTACGTATGTAAATATATATTTGTAAGCTATTGATATATTATATAGTATATATATTAGTGTATTTTGAGTTATGTATATATGTGTATCTTCTAGTGTGTATTATATGTATCATAGATAGGCATATATATATATATATGTATATATATTCCTAGTTATGAGTTTATATATAGTTATGCATATATTAGTTTATATCTATATATTTACTTTATATGTGTGGATAAGTATATACTTTATAACTAGTGATTTGTATGTATGGGTATATATATATGTATATATAGTGTTATGCTTATAGAATGATATGTATAGAGATATATATACTTCTGTATGTGGGTAGCTATATTATGTGTTTGCTTATATACTTAGATGTGTAAGTGTCTGTGTTTTTGTGTGTCTCTGTGTGTGTGTTTGAGTGAGTGGGAGGGACTCGGCACACAGGTGCAGCTGCAGCAGGGGGAGGGTCTCGACAGTGTAGAATTTCCTGTGTAATCGGGCACTGCACAGTGGCTGTGCAGTGAGCACAGTTTTGGCTGTGTAGTGAGCAGCTTGGCTGTGCAGTGAGCACAGTTTTGCTTTTCTGTGTGCAGTGAAGAAAAGGGGAATAACAGTGTCAGCAGGTGAATGCATTTCAGTAGTTTCGAGCAAGGGACCGTGCATCTGAACACAGTCTCATATGATATCTTCCCTGTGTTTTTAGGGGGTGCACTGCAGTACACAGGAAAGGGGATCCACCAGGGCCAGTAAACCGTTTTGAGCAGCCTGATTTCTGCAGTGTTCAGCCGAAGGTAATGCAATGTGCAGTTCAGACTTACACTATGTATTAGTGCAGGTATCGGAGAGTGTCCAGACCAGTTTCAATGCCAGCTAAATGTCTGTAGTTCAGTCTCAGGTATGGGTATTTGGGGTTTGAGTTAGCTTAGTATCAGTAAGTTGGGTTTAGTGTTTAGTTGAGTTTTGTTTGGGTTCAGTTTGTCACCACCCCATTTCCAGAGCCGGGTATTTTTTTTTATTTTTAATTTAGTTAATTGTGGATTATTTATATTTAATTGTATTTATATTTAATTAGTGATTGCATTATTTTTTATTATTTTTATTGTTTGTTTTAGGATTTTGGCTAGCCTGGACCCATGTCAGACCCTAGTGGACCCATGTCCGACCCAGCCCACACCCTTGTGAGAATTATTTTGGGGCTTAGATTTATTATTTTATTTTTAGGAGGTTAGTTGGAGAGATTTGGAACTAGTTTGAGTGCATTCGGAGACCCGGAACCCAAAACCGAGTGAATAGGGGCGTTTTGGGAATTTGGAAAGTTGTAAATCTCCTTTTAATTCCCATGGCCGGCCCCTACCTACCCCCCCCCACACCCGATCACAGCAGGAACCAGCAGCCCCACAGCCCCCTTTCTTCATCCCACTTCTTCTTCTTCACTTCTTCTTCTTCTCCACTTCTTCTTCTTCTCCTTCTTCCTCCAAAGTAAGTTTTCTTCCACTTTTCTTCTTCTTTCTTCCATTCCTTCTTCTCTAAGTTAACCCTAACCCTAGATCTTTCCCTAACCTAGGTGGGTAGAGCCTAGATTTGGTGTTGGAGCTTGGATTTGAGGCTTGGAAGCTTGGATTGGTTGATTTGGAGGGAATTTGGGACTTTGGCCTTGGGATTCCAACTCCCAAGAGGTAAAACCTAACTTTCCCCTTCCTAATTATTTTTGTGTAGTATAATTAGTGTTGTAGAGCCCTCCTAGACCCTAACCCTACCCGTAGGAGGAAGTTGGAACTAGTTTGGGTGAGTTTAGAGACTTTGACATTAGGTTTTGTGTCGAATTCGGGTGGAATCCGAATTTGGCCCAATTTTGGGTGATGCCCTAGGTTAGATGGACCTAGGTAGACGTTGTCGGGTGTCTAGAGGGTGAGTGCGTGTCTCCGTTTGGACACGGGAAGCCGCGTCGCGGAGAAACGGGCGTTTCGGGCGAAATTGGGGCTTTTCGTCGTCGCCGATTCCAAGTGCGTGTGCGTTTCCGCCACGGACCTAGAATCGACGCGGGAGCGCATTTTCTAGGATCTAGACATCGTTTAGGATGCGTGGGTAAATTTTGGGCCGATTCCGAGTTCGTTTGGTGTGCGTTTCAGGAGGTTTTCCGAGCCGCGTACCACGTGTTCGTCGAAATGACCGAACGGCCATTTCGACTTGGTTTCCTCGTTTCGGGCTTGTGCGCGCGTTGGGTTAGTATCGGGGAGTGTGTGCTAGAATTCTTGGGCTATATTTTATATATTTATAGGTGTTTGTGCGTGTCGGGGCCGTTGGGCGTGCGTTGTGGGCGTTGTGTGCGTTGTGTTGTGTGTTGTGTGTGTGTTGTGTTTTTATATATATATGTGTATATATATATTGTGTGTGTGTTTTTATATATATATTTATATATATGTGTGGTTATGTGTTTGTGAGTGTGTTAGGGAGTGCTTGTGTGAGTGTGTAGGTGAGTGTGTGAGTGAGTGCTTGTGTGAGTGTGTAGGTGAGTGTGTGAGTGAGTGCTTGTGTGAGTGTGTAGGTGAGTGTGTGTGAGTGTGAGTGAGTGTTTATAGGTATATACATATGAGTTTATATATATGTATATATATTTGTATATATATGTATGAGTGTTTATGTGTGTGCTAGTGTGTGTGAGAGTGTGTGTGTGAGGGTGTGTGCTAGTGTGAGTGAGTGTGTGTGAGTGAGGATATATAGATATTAGTATATATGTTAGTGTGTGTGTGTGTGTAGATGTATAGATATATATATTAGTGTATATATATATATAGATATATGTGAGTATATGTAGATGTGTGTTTATATATATATAGAGATATGTGTTTGTGTATATGTGTGTGTGTATATTTGTGTGTGTGTGTGTTGATTTGTGTTTGAGTGTGAGTGTGTGTTAGAATGTATAAGTTAGTGTGTATATATATCTATAGAGTTATATATATATGTATATATATATGTATATATATATAGGGGTGTGTGTGTGTGTATGTGAGATGAGAGGGGGGGGTGCCCAGCTGAACAGGGAGCAGCAGCAGCAATGTGCAGCTGCAGCAGCAGCTTTGCTGCACTGTGCTGCAGCAGCAGCAGCAGAAAACTGCAACAGCAGCAGCAAAAGCAGGTGCAGTAGCAGCAAAAGCAGTGGCAGCAGCATGGGCAGCAGCATCAGCAAGCACAGAGGTAGCTAGCAGCAGCAGCAGCAGGTTTGAGAGCAGCAGCAGCAGCAGGTTTGAGTAGCAGCGAGGCGTAGCGAGGGATAGGATAGAGAGATAGATTGATAGAGAGATAGTTAGATATATCTAGATGGATAGATAGTTAGATTGGTAGATAGATATATGAGATAGATATATAAATAGATAGTTAGATAGTTAAATAGGTGGATAGATATTAGGTAGATAGTTACATAGATAGATATAACTATAGATACATAGGTAAATAGATGCCTAGATAGTTAGATATAAATACCTATAGTTAGATATAGATAGCTATATAGATAAATACATATAGTTAGATAGATAGTTAGATAGATGGTTAAATATATAGATAGACCTATATATAGATACATATATCTAGATAGTTAGTTAACATAGATGGATAATAGATGGATAATTAGATAGATAGATAGATAGATATTGATAGATAGATAGCTAGGTATTTAGATAGGTAGATAGATACTAGATAGGTAGATAACTAGATTCTTAGATATACCTATCTAAGAGATATAAATATCTATATGCCTAAGTTATATACATATATAGGTGTATAGGTAAGATAATGGGTAATCGGGTAAATGTGTGTGGATAAATATATACATAGGTATATACATACTTAGATATATATAAATATGATAGATATATATATTATCTAGCCTAGATTAATAACTAGGTATATATTCAATAGCTAGATAGCTAGTTAGAGGGGTTTTAGAGCGAAACCTCAATATCTTGAGATACCAAGGTATTTCAATACCTTAAGATAACTAAGGTATTGGGTTTCGAGCGGGGTTTTTGAGCAATAGCCTAGGATTTGTCTTGGAATGATTTTTATATGTTTATATATATATAATTACGTGTGCTAGCATAGGTTTTAGCGGGTTTAGGCGGGGTGCGTGGCCTAGGTTGAGGTATCGGATACCGAGGGTATCCCGGTATCTCAAGGAGGCGAGTTTGAGAGTTTTCTAGCTTAATGAGCTCGGTTTGACCTAGAATTTCAGGGGCACCCTAGTTTGACCTAGCTTTGACCATAATTGTCCCCGTTGACCGTAAAAGTCAACTTTTGACCTAGTTTTGACCCAGAGTTGACTTTTTGGACCCAGAGTTGACTTTTTCACCCAGATTTCACCGGTTTGACCCGTTTGACCTAGAACGACCCTAGAAACCTATTTTTAGTTATTTTATATCTGTTTAACTCATTAGAACCCTGTTTAACCTTGCTTTTCGTATTAGGTTCTTGCGACACCGGTTCGGATCGCCAGTTGCTCAGGACGTCAGGCGAGTACATTCTCTGATAGTTTTCATTATCTGATATTTATTATGATTCAGCTTCTAGTATAGTATCATCTGATTATTCTGGCACCACACGGGACACTGACTGGTATTTCTGGATTCATTTACTTGCGACACGTACATTTCATGTTTCTGGCCTCTATTCTGGAATCACTACTGGCATCACCTACAGGCATCACTATAGGCATCACTCATGTTCAGGCTGGACTCATCTTGATTTGCGTGTCGGGTCTTGGATCCACTTGTATTAGTCGGGGCGGGGAAATACTCGAGTAGACATGTAAACATTCCTATCTGGCATCATCAGGAATCACTCCCTCTGGTCTAATCTGGAATGATAGCAGCCGTGCACCCAGTGCGCGGTGAGCCGTACTTACCCCTAGCCGTTTACATGTCGAAACAAGTATTTCAAAGACACCGAGTTCATTCTTTATAGTCTGGACTCTCATGCATTTCTTGACTTGTCTCACTTACATGTTTCTGGACTTGACTCACTACATGTTTTTCATGCTGGACTCACTACACGTTCATGTGCACGGACTTGATCTTAGCTTAGATTTTCTGTATCTTGTAGTTATTACTATCTTGCTCTGATATCCATGCATCTTTACCTTATGCACCAGTGACATGTGTATATTTCTTGCTCCATACTTTATTTTATTCTTCTTGCTACTTGCTATAACTGTTTTATAGTTTTTATCATTTAAATGGAACTGCTGTTAGAGATGTACTTGCTCCAGTCCTGACTGGACATATTTTTCCAGAGTATCCGGAGGATTGGTGTCCGACTTTCTATGGACCTGAGCCTGTCGATGGTGCAGACAGGGACCCTCTAGTTTAGGGGTGATTTCCGGGTTGGTAGCCGGGATCACTAGGATCTTGTTGTTGTTTTTATTAGCTTTTAGCACCGGATTTGTCTCCGGTTTTGGATTGAGACCTTGTTTGTATATTATTTGGGATGATGTATTGTTGTATTATTATTATTATTGATGTTGTGGTTGTTGTAGTAGTTGGTGGTTAGACTTTATAGCTGTTAGTCTTCTTTGTTATCTATCGTGCTTAGATTCGTGATTGAGTACTTGAGATTATCTTTTGATATTTGCTCCTCCGTTTGGAGTTGAGATCTTGACAGGTTTATATATTGTTTGTGTGGTTGCCCTCCTTTTGGAGAGGTCATGCCCGATTTTTTTTTGTGTGAGATTATTATCTAGATAGTTGACCTAGACAGCGTTCTACCGCCGATGCTGCGGCGTAGGCTGGACGTACCCACGACTCATGCCCGATTTTCGGGTGCGGGTCGTGACACGTTTTTGGTGGCGGCCCATGCAGGTCTCGATTCGCAATTAGTGCGATGTCGTGGTGGTACAACAACTTAGTTGTACTGCTGCGAGCCTGCTGTAGGATCTAGGATGAGAGTGTACTCAATCACGACTAGGAACAATTCCAATCTAATTATTCTGAAATTGTTTTCTTTTGAAATATTATGTCCTTCTTTGATGATATCGTATCTTGTGCCGTATTGACTTCTTTTGATCTGTGTTCAGGATGCCTCCGAAGACACGATCCCATCGTACCGTTCCAGCAGTTGCCTCGGAGAGGTCTGCTACCTCTCGTCCAGCTCGTATTCAGGCAGCTGCTACCGCTCCACTCACCACTCCTGCGGTTGAAGGAGCCTCTGTTTCTCTCGGGGATCCTTCTCCACTTATCGATCCGAGGACTACCCCAGTCGTTCCGGTGGTTCCTCCACCACTTCCTGCTCCAGTAGATGCCGCGCAGTTGTTTGCGTTCTTCAGGGAGATGATGGACGCGCAGCACCGTCAGGTGGATGTGATGAGATTGGGCATTGAGAACGCCCACCAGGTGGCCATGACGGCAGTGGATAGGGTGGCACAGAATCAGCCACAGGCAGATCAGATTCAGCTTCCGAGGCCGGGTAGTATCATTGACTTTCAGAGGATGCGGCCCAAGGAGTTCCGTGGTACAGAAGGGATCCTGTACGCGGATGACTGGATAGAGCAGATTGAGGGCATCTTCAGGCTGGCGCAGATTCCAGACAGCATGCAGATAGAGGCAGCGGACAGTCAGATGTTCGACCTCGCTTTGACGTGGTATCGCACAGATACGAGGATCACAGCGCCAGGGCTTACTTGGGAGGCTTTCAAGAGGCTTTTTAAGGAGAAGTTTTTCCCAGATGTGGCGCTTAGTGCTTTGGAGAGCCAGTTTGAGGCACTCGTCCAAGGGAGCATGACAGTGGACGAGTACGCAGCGGAGTTCTGCCGTCTGGGCAGATTTGTAGATGGCTTGAGTGAGGCAGCCAAGGCGAGGAAGTTTCGCAAGGGCTTGGTTATGGCGGTCAAGTCTTTGACCAGGAGCGACCGCGAGGCGACTTTTGAGCAGATAGTAGGAGATGCTCAGAGAGCAGAGGATGACTTGGAGCTCAAGTCCAAGAGAGGCAGGGATGATTCAGGCAGTGCCAGTGGTAGTGCGGGATCAGCTAAGCGTCCCTATGTGGAGAAGGCAGCGCAGCAGGGTCAGGATCAGAGGGTGCCCACTTGTGCCTACTGCAGGAAGGCAGGACACACTTGGGATGTTTGTAGGAGGAGGTTGAAGGTGTGTTTGTTCTGTGGATCCGCTGCTCACCAGATGCGAGGTTGCCCCACTGCACCTCCATTGGGTGGAGCACAGGATCAGAGAGTTGGAGCTAGGCCATCTGTGGCACAGCATCAGGCCCCGCACCAGCAGAGGGATATACCCCAGCAGGGCAGGGCTTATGCGTTGACGGTCGAGGAGGCCGATGCTACGGATGACGGGTTAGCAGGTCTGTCTCTTGTTTCTTCTTCCTGTCATTTCCATTCCTGTGGTGTGCTTCATTAGTACCTGTTAGATTTTTCTTTATGCTGTGGTAGATAGTGTAGTGACCCTGATTGAGACTGTGATAACACGACCAGTAGGACCCTGATCTTGTGTGTTGTTTAGGTAGAATTTCTTGACTGTGATTGTTGGGGGTTTGACCTAGAGGAGTGTGATTGACCTTAAATTTCGAGGACGAAATTTTCTAAGGAGGATAGGCTTGTCACCACCCCATTTCCAGAGCCGGGTATTTTTTTTTATTTTTAATTTAGTTAATTGTGGATTATTTATATTTAATTGTATTTATATTTAATTAGTGATTGCATTATTTTTTATTATTTTTATTGTTTGTTTTAGGATTTTGGCTAGCCTGGACCCATGTCAGACCCTAGTGGACCCATGTCCGACCCAGCCCACACCCTTGTGAGAATTATTTTGGGGCTTAGATTTATTATTTTATTTTTAGGAGGTTAGTTGGAGAGATTTGGAACTAGTTTGAGTGCATTCGGAGACCCGGAACCCAAAATCGAGTGAATAGGGGCGTTTTGGGAATTTGGAAAGTTGTAAATCTCCTTTTAATTCCCATGGCCGGCCCCTACCTACCCCCCCCACACCCGATCACAGCAGGAACCAGCAGCCCCACAGCCCCCTTTCTTCATCCCACTTCTTCTTCTTCACTTCTTCTTCTTCTCCACTTCTTCTTCTTCTCCTTCTTCCTCCAAAGTAAGTTTTCTTCCACTTTTCTTCTTCTTTCTTCCATTCCTTCTTCTCTAAGTTAACCCTAACCCTAGATCTTTCCCTAACCTAGGTGGGTAGAGCCTAGATTTGGTGTTGGAGCTTGGATTTGAGGCTTGGAAGCTTGGATTGGTTGATTTGGAGGGAATTTGGGACTTTGGCCTTGGGATTCCAACTCCCAAGAGGTAAAACCTAACTTTCCCCTTCCTAATTATTTTTGTGTAGTGTAATTAGTGTTGTAGAGCCCTCCTAGACCCTAACCCTACCCGTAGGAGGAAGTTGGAACTAGTTTGGGTGAGTTTAGAGACTTTGACATTAGGTTTTGTGTCGAATTCGGGTGGAATCCGAATTTGGCCCAATTTTGGATGATGCCCTAGGTTAGATGGACCTAGGTAGACGTTGTCGGGTGTCTAGAGGGTGAGTGCGTGTCTCCGTTTGGACACGGGAAGCCGCGTCGCGGAGAAACGGGCGTTTCGGGCGAAATTGGGGCTTTTCGTCGTCGCCGATTCCAAGTGCGTGTGCGTTTCCGCCACGGACCTAGAATCGACGCGGGAGCGCATTTTCTAGGATCTAGACATCGTTTAGGACGCGTGGGTAAATTTTGGGCCGATTCCGAGTTCGTTTGGTGTGCGTTTCAGGAGGTTTTCCGAGCCGCGCACCACGTGTTCGTCGAAATGACCGAACGGCCATTTCGACTTGGTTTCCTCGTTTCGGGCTTGTGCGCGCGTTGGGTTAGTATCGGGGAGTGTGTGCTAGAATTCTCGGGCTATATTTTATATATTTATAGGTGTTTGTGCGTGTCGGGGCCGTTGGGCGTGCGTTGTGGGCGTTGTGTGCGTTGTGTTGTGTGTTGTGTGTGTGTTGTGTTTTTATATATATATGTGTATATATATATTGTGTGTGTGTTTTTATATATATATTTATATATATGTGTGGTTATGTGTTTGTGAGTGTGTTAGGGAGTGCTTGTGTGAGTGTGTAGGTGAGTGTGTGAGTGAGTGCTTGTGTGAGTGTGTAGGTGAGTGTGTGAGTGAGTGCTTGTGTGAGTGTGTAGGTGAGTGTGTGTGAGTGTGAGTGAGTGTTTATAGGTATATACATATGAGTTTATATATATGTATATATATTTGTATATATATGTATGAGTGTTTATGTGTGTGCTAGTGTGTGTGAGAGTGTGTGTGTGAGGGTGTGTGCTAGTGTGAGTGAGTGTGTGTGAGTGAGGATATATAGATATTAGTATATATGTTAGTGTGTGTGTGTGTGTAGATGTATAGATATATATATTAGTGTATATATATATATAGATATATGTGAGTATATGTAGATGTGTGTTTATATATATATAGAGATATGTGTTTGTGTATATGTGTGTGTGTATATTTGTGTGTGTGTGTGTTGATTTGTGTTTGAGTGTGAGTGTGTGTTAGAATGTATAAGTTAGTGTGTATATATATCTATAGAGTTATATATATATGTATATATATATGTATATATATATAGGGGTGTGTGTGTGTGTGTATGTGAGATGAGAGGGGGGGGTGCCCAGCTGAACAGGGAGCAGCAGCAGCAATGTGCAGCTGCAGCAGCAGCTTTGCTGCACTGTGCTGCAGCAGCAGCAGCAGAAAACTGCAACAGCAGCAGCAAAAGCAGGTGCAGTAGCAGCAAAAGCAGTGGCAGCAGCATGGGCAGCAGCATCAGCAAGCACAGAGGTAGCTAGCAGCAGCAGCAGCAGGTTTGAGAGCAGCAGCAGCAGCAGGTTTGAGTAGCAGCGAGGCGTAGCGAGGGATAGGATAGAGAGATAGATTGATAGAGAGATAGTTAGATATATCTAGATGGATAGATAGTTAGATTGGTAGATAGATATATGAGATAGATATATAAATAGATAGTTAGATAGTTAAATAGGTGGATAGATATTAGGTAGATAGTTACATAGATAGATATAACTATAGATACATAGGTAAATAGATGCCTAGATAGTTAGATATAAATACCTATAGTTAGATATAGATAGCTATATAGATAAATACATATAGTTAGATAGATAGTTAGATAGATGGTTAAATATATAGATAGACCTATATATAGATACATATATCTAGATAGTTAGTTAACATAGATGGATAATAGATGGATAATTAGATAGATAGATAGATAGATATTGATAGATAGATAGCTAGGTATTTAGATAGGTAGATAGATACTAGATAGGTAGATAACTAGATTCTTAGATATACCTATCTAAGAGATATAAATATCTATATGCCTAAGTTATATACATATATAGGTGTATAGGTAAGATAATGGGTAATCGGGTAAATGTGTGTGGATAAATATATACATAGGTATATACATACTTAGATATATATAAATATGATAGATATATATATTATCTAGCCTAGATTAATAACTAGGTATATATTCAATAGCTAGATAGCTAGTTAGAGGGGTTTTAGAGCGAAACCTCAATATCTTGAGATACCAAGGTATTTCAATACCTTAAGATAACTAAGGTATTGGGTTTCGAGCGGGGTTTTTGAGCAATAGCCTAGGATTTGTCTTGGAATGATTTTTATATGTTTATATATATATAATTACGTGTGCTAGCATAGGTTTTAGCGGGTTTAGGCGGGGTGCGTGGCCTAGGTTGAGGTATCGGATACCGAGGGTATCCCGGTATCTCAAGGAGGCGAGTTTGAGAGTTTTCTAGCTTAATGAGCTCGGTTTGACCTAGAATTTCAGGGGCACCCTAGTTTGACCTAGCTTTGACCATAATTGTCTCCGTTGACCGTAAAAGTCAACTTTTGACCTAGTTTTGACCCAGAGTTGACTTTTTGGACCCAGAGTTGACTTTTTCACCCAGATTTCACCGGTTTGACCCGTTTGACCTAGAACGACCCTAGAAACCTATTTTTAGTTATTTTATATCTGTTTAACTCATTAGAACCCTGTTTAACCTTGCTTTTCGCATTAGGTTCTTGCGACACCGGTTCGGATCGCCAGTTGCTCAGGACGTCAGGCGAGTACATTCTCTGATAGTTTTCATTATCTGATATTTATTATGATTCAGCTTCTAGTATAGTATCATCTGATTATTCTGGCACCACACGGGACACTGACTGGTATTTCTGGATTCATTTACTTGCGACACGTACATTTCATGTTTCTGGCCTCTATTCTGGAATCACTACTGGCATCACCTACAGGCATCACTATAGGCATCACTCATGTTCAGGCTGGACTCATCTTGATTTGCGTGTCGGGTCTTGGATCCACTTGTATTAGTCGGGGCGGAGAAATACTCGAGTAGACATGTAAACATTCCTATCTGGCATCATCAGGAATCACTCCCTCTGGTCTAATCTGGAATGATAGCAGCCGTGCACCCAGTGCGCGGTGAGCCGTACTTACCCCTAGCCGTTTACATGTCGAAACAAGTATTTCAAAGACACCGAGTTCATTCTTTATAGTCTGGACTCTCATGCATTTCTTGACTTGTCTCACTTACATGTTTCTGGACTTGACTCACTACATGTTTTTCATGCTGGACTCACTACACGTTCATGTGCACGTACTTGATCTTAGCTTAGATTTTCTGTATCTTGTAGTTATTACTATCTTGCTCTGATATCCATGCATCTTTACCTTATGCACCAGTGACATGTGTATATTTCTTGCTCCATACTTTATTTTATTCTTCTTGCTACTTGCTATAACTGTTTTATAGTTTTTATCATTTAAATGGAACTGCTGTTAGAGATGTACTTGCTCCAGTCCTGACTGGACATATTTTTCCAGAGTATCCGGAGGATTGGTGTCCGACTTTCTATGGACCTGAGCCTGTCGATGGTGCAGACAGGGACCCTCTAGTTTAGGGGTGATTTCCGGGTTGGTAGCCGGGATCACTAGGATCTTGTTGTTGTTTTTATTAGCTTTTAGCACCGGATTTGTCTCCGGTTTTGGATTGAGACCTTGTTTGTATATTATTTGGGATGATGTATTGTTGTATTATTATTATTATTGATGTTGTGGTTGTTGTAGTAGTTGGTGGTTAGACTTTATAGCTGTTAGTCTTCTTTGTTATCTATCGTGCTTAGATTCGTGATTGAGTACTTGAGATTATCTTTTGATATTTGCTCCTCCGTTTGGAGTTGAGATCTTGACAGGTTTATATATTGTTTGTGTGGTTGCCCTCCTTTTGGAGAGGTCATGCCCGATTTTTTTTGTGTGAGATTATTATCTAGATAGTTGACCTAGACAGCGTTCTACCGCCGATGCTGCGGCGTAGGCTGGACGTACCCACGACTCATGCCCGATTTTCGGGTGCGGGTCGTGACAGTTCAGTTAGCAGATTATTAGTTGTTGGTTGTTTAATTAGTGTTTGAGTGTAGTTAAGGTGTTAGTAGTTGAGTTTAGAGGTTAGTCGATTCCTTAAGTTAGCTAGTTAGCTATATAAATAATTGTATTAGTTGTAGTTAAATTAGAGTAGTCAGGTATATCTTATATGTTTATTTTTGGTTGTCAGTTAACTGTTAGTTTATATAAGTATATTATAGCATAGTTGTATGATAGTTTATAGATAAGAAGTTAGTAACTATATAAATAATTGGCTAGTAGTAGCATATGGGGATATTTAGGTTTCAGAGTTCATGATTTTTTAACATGCTTTCGCACCTCCCTAGTTCTGGGACCCCTCCCCCATGTATAGCAGCATAGTTTCTTTTTCAGTAATTTGTTTGATTCATTGAACTTCTGAGAATCAATATCTTGAAAGTATGTTGTATCATGAACCTGCTAAGCATTTTTCTGCGGGAATCAATTGAGCCACTTTTCTTTCCAAGTTTTTAGTTAGCTCTAGGTACAGGTACACATGTAATTATAGTACAACTAGGTGGTTAATGATTACCTTATTAGGTTAATAGTTAGCATAGTAGTTAATTATTCTAAGTATATTAGTGTAGACATATATGTAAATATTTATATGTTAGTATACTAACTAAATAGTTAACTATGAATATATATATATATATATATATATATATATATATATATATATATATATATATATATATATATATATATATATATATATATATATATATATATATATATATATATATATATTGGTATTAGTTCTTATATTATGATAGTTAGTTATATATGTATTAGATGTACTAAGTGTTGGTTTGCCTTGGGATACCAAGGTATCACCAAGGTTTTGGGTCGATACCCAAGATATGGACTTTGGGAGTATCGAGTTGGGTGCGATACGCCTTGGTGTAAGACCAAGGTATCCAAACTAATTTGTTTTGGTATAGTATTGTAAGGTTTGGCTCGTATACATATATAAAAACCTATTCTTCATATTAGAAACTTGCGTATCTTGAGATACGACCCTTTTGAGTGTTTTATTTATGTTTAGCTTAGCTTGTGTAGCATAGCTTCATAGCGTATCGACTTAGTGACTTAACATTAACTCTTGCAAACTAGAATTCATTGGTTTGACTTAGAAATGGTGTTTTGACCTAGAACTTCATCGACTTCACTTATTTTCATTATTGAACCATGTATTGATGCAACCTACCATATATAGGTTGTGAGACACCGGCTTGGGCATCGAGAGACACACCTTGCTCAGGACGTCAAGCGAGTATATTTCTCTGGTTGTTTTCAATTCATAATATTGTATATATGCATGTTCTAGAATTGTATACATTGATTCTGACACAGTGATTTCACGGACTGGTGCTATATGGATCCCGTCATGAGATGTTATCCCCTACCGTGTTCAGCGGGTACTCGTGTACATTGTTTCTCATCGTGTATATTGGGTATTGATGTTACTTCGTGTTCACACACTGCTCGTGTTCAGTGTGCTTATTCGTGTACACCTACCGCTCGTGTTTGGTGGTTATGATATTCGTGTACGCCCACTGCTCGTGACAGTGGTTATATTTTCGTGTTCGTAGCGTGTCGCAACTGGATCCATCGGTATTAGTTGGGGGTGGGAGAGTAGGAGTTGATTATGTGATCAAAGCCATTGTTACAAATTGTGTACATTCTGATTATATACTTCACTTGTAATCTGTCTTACCTGATCATGTTCACCCAACCCGATCACATAATGAACTCGTATTCTGAGGCACAGTAGTTAGTTTTAGATTATAGTTACTTCATCATATTGCTGATATCCATATTGTTGATCTATATATCCTCGTACATTACCTATATATATCTTGTTCATCATTTATATGTTTAGTGATCTTGTATTTCATTTCTATATCTGTTTATATGCTCGATTATGCTATTGAAACTGCTTGCAGAGGTATGTACTACACTCCAATCCTGACTGGATATATTTTTTCCAGATGACTGGCTTCTAGAGCAGTGTCCCACCTACTACGGGCCGCAGGACGGCGTACCTATAGAGGACACTATCATTGACCAGGGAGACTTAGTAGCAGAGCCCGAGGAGGTTTAGGCTATTTTGTATCTGAGATTGTATTAGACTATTTTTTTTGGGATTCACATCTTGTATATTATTCAGATTGTGGTTTTGTACTTCTATTCTTCCCTCGGTATTTCCATTCATGCATATTTCTTCCTTAGTTTGTTTTTGTGATTGAGATTAGTTATTCATGTGAGATGCCATTTTGCTCCTCCGTTTGGAGTTGAGATGATTTACAGGTACCATATTATTTTGTCGAGATGTTAGATAGTTAGAAATGACCCAGACATCATTCTACCGTCGATTCTGTGGTGTAGGCTGGTGTAACCACGTACTCGTGCCCGAATATACGGGTATGGGTCGTGATACATTTTTAGTGGTGGCCCATGCAGGTCTAGATAGATATCGTAGTTGTGCTCATCTAGAGTACGGCTACGAGCCTGCCTTAGGAAGCATGATTTAGGCTGAGAGAGTTTACTCAATCACATCTAGGAAAATTCGAATATCTGTTTTTGCAAATCCTTATCTATTGAATATTGTCTTTCATTTTAAATAAAGTTCTGTCCTTCCTTGATGATATCGTATTATATTCAAATATTGATTCATTATTTTCAATCTGTCTTCATGATGCCTCCGAAGATCAGATTCTACCGCTCGGGAGCAGCACCAGCTTCCTCAGCTGCTTCCCAGCCTGCTGCGGAGAGGGTAGCAACTACTACGGGTTCTTCCCCAGTTGAGAGGGTCGCCTCACCGGTTCAGGTGGGGGTCTCAGTAGCTGTTTTCGGGGGTGCTCCTCCCCCGGTTCGGAGGGTAGCTCCAGTTGTTTCAGAGCGTCTTCCACCTCCACCACCAGTGGTTGATCAGACACAGATGTTCGCATTTCTCCAGCGGATGATGGAGGCGCAGCAGCGACAGTTAGAGATCCTGCGACAGAGCGTGGAGAACGTTTACCAGATCGCACTCACAGCGGTGGAAAGAGCTACTACCACCCAGCCACCGACGGCACCAGCTCAGTTCATTCCGCATCAGCCGAGGCCGGGTACCATCATCAACTTCAAGAGGATGGGCCCGAAGGACTTCAGAGGCACCGAGGGGATTATATATGCAGACAAGTGGATCGAGGACATCGAGCGAAACCTACAGCTGGCGCAGATTCCAGAGATGCTACAGATTGAGGCTACGGGTTGTATGATGTTTGATATTGCCCTGACATAGTTTCGGACTGACCCAAGGATTGCAGCACCAGGACTCTCTTGGGAAGCCTTCAAAGGGCTTTTCAATGAGAAGTTTTTTCCCGACGTGGCTCTTACTTCTTTGGAGAGTCAGTTCCAGTATCTTGTACAGGGAGGCATATCTGTGGATGAGTATGTGGCAGAGTATTGCCGGCTAGGACACTTCGTGGAGGGTCAGAACCCTAGAAGCAAGGCAAAGAAGTTCAGGAAGGGCCTGAACCGGGAAGTTAAACCCCACACCAACGGAGATCCTACCGCCACCTTCGAGGAGATACTCAGGAAGGCGCAGAGAGCAGAGGATGACTTAGAGCTTGGATCTAAGAGACAAAGGGACACAGGAGGATCCGACAGCTACACGGGTCCCGCGAAGAGGCCTCAATTCCATCAACAGAACCAGAGGCCTTACCAGCACCAGAGGCAGCAGCACCACGGACCAGCTAGAGCGCCGGCTCAGCAGATACATCAGATCCAGAGGGCAGCAGTTCCTTGTACTTTTTATAAGAAGCAAGGACACGGATGGGATGCATGCAGGATGAGGCTAGGCCAGTGCTTATTCTGTGGATCGAGAGATCATCAGCTGCGGGCTTATCCCAAAGTCCAGGCTCGTCCAACTCAGGGTGGAGGACAGGCACAGAGGGCACCCGCTCGACCACCAGCGGGCCAGCAGAGAGGACCTCTTCCACCGCAACAGCAGCAGTTTGCCCAGCATCAGCAGAACAGAGGAGCGCATCGACAGGGGCGAGCTTTTGCCCTGACTGTCGAGGAGGAGGAGCCGATTGGCGATGTTATCTCAGGTTTTGTTTATCTTGATTCCTTTCCAGCTCATGTTTTGTTCGATTCTGGTACTTCTCATAGCTTTGTATCTGTATCTTTTGCTTTGAGACATCGCCTTGAGTCTGAACCGTTGGTGAGGACTTGCAAGATCACGACCGGGGGTGGTATCATCCTGGTTAGTGATATTTGCAGGAACCAGAGAGTTTATTTGGGAGGCCGTGAGCTGGGTGTATGTTTGCTTGTAATGCCACTTCCGAGTTACGATATAGTGCTCGAGATGGATTGGTTGAGTAGACATCACGCTAGTATCGATTGTCATAGAGACTGAGTTGTATTTCAGACGCTAGGAGAGCCAGAGTTCGAGTTTGTCCAAGGGGCAGAGCAGAGCGACGGCAATTTCTGTGGAGCTTTAGTTGAGGAGCAGGAGCAGGCGCCGCCACATCCGTTGATTGCGGAGTTCTTGGATGTCTTTCCAGAGGAGTTTCCGGGGTTGTCGCCGGACAGAGATGTAGAATTCTCTATAGATTCAGTGCCAGACACAGAGCCGATCTTTCAGCACGTCTATAGAGTAAACAATAGCGAACTGACAGAGTTAAAGAAGCAGGTGGATGAGTTACAAGACAAAGGCTTTATCCGTTCCAGTTCATCACCATGGGGTGCTCCGGTAATCTTTGTACCCAAGAAGGATGGGTCGGTACGTATGTGTATCGACTACAGGGCACTTAATAACCTTACTATCAAGAACAAATACCCGTTGCCGCGGATAGATGACTTATTTGACCAGTTGAGCGGAGCGAAGGTATTCTCCAAGATAGACTTGAGGTCAGGGTACCACCAGGTGAAAGTGAAGAGGGAAGACATCCCAAAGACAGCTTTCAGGACTCGTTATGGGCAGTTCGAGTTTTTTGTAATGCCGTTTGGGTTGACAAATGCCCCGGCAGTGTTCATGAACCTGATGAACAAAGTGTTTCATCAGTATCTGGACCAGTTTTTTGTAGTCTTCATAGATGATATTTTAATATACTCGAAGACCCCGGAGGAGCATGAGCAACACTTGAGGATTGTTCTGGAAACCTGTAAACTCCCTCGACCAGATTTCAGCATTAGATAGTAAATTAGGATTATTTTTAACAAATTAGGATTTATTTACAGCATTTTAAATTTATTTATGCAATATCTTATTTATTAGTACACATGTCCATCACATCAATATTTAGAGCATTACACTAACTGTTATCCTCAAACAAAGTTTACATACCTCTCCTAGACATGCCAGTCTACTATTCTGAACTTTGTGCAACTCACAAATACGCTGACATGAGTCTCGTTTTAGTCGCACAAATATCATTACAAACGTCCGTATTAATTCTCAATTAATTTCCAGACCTGTACCCTTGTCCGTTCCAATCGAAATTAGAGGCCCAACAGGAACCTGTTTTGTCCAAACTAATTTACGTTATTATTTACTTTGAGTATACTACATCTAGTATACTTGCATTGTACTAAATTCTGGTCCTGTCTATTTTTAAATAATTAGAAAATACCGTGCGCATTAAGTTCTGATTAATTAATACGGTGACCCGCATCGCCCAAAACCAGGCCCAGCCCCTGCCCAGACTCACCCCCACACCCTCAAGACCCTCACTGAACACCGCCCCTCAGTTCTGTGCATTTCATCGTCCTCAGGAATGAGGTATTTTTCTCAAATAATTTCGTAATTGTGCAATTTCCCAATTTAATAGGGCTTCTGTGCAAATTATGAATTTGCAGGGTTTTATCTACAAAATTTTATGTGCGAGGTGTCCACCTCCCATTGGAGGGTGATTCTCAACCGTACATTCCAAAATGGGTTCCAATTCAATGTATTTATAAACCTAAAATATCTAAATAATATCTAGATATTTATTATACCTAAATTACCTAAATACCCCTAAACCCTAACCCTTAAAAATATATATAAACTCCCCCCTTCACCCGAACCCTCACCACTCCTCCTTCAGCCCTCCCCCACCTCCGGCCCATACACCACCGCCTCGCCGCTCCCTCACCTTCCCCCCGACCACCGCCCTAGCCGCCGCCACCCGCCGTCGGCAGCCCCCGCAGCGCCATCACCACCATCTCCACCATCACAACACCCCATCACCCGAGCTCCCCTAAACCACCGCCCCCACCGTCTTAGACCACCACCACCGCCACCATCCCCTTCGCCATCGCCCCCTCCACCGGACCACCACCCCCACACCCCCCACGGCTGCCGCAACCACCGCCAGCACCCGCCACAGCGCCCCGACCCTCTCTTCCGACCACAACCCAGCCACCCCCCGGCCTCCCTAAACGCCACCCCCGGCCACCATTGACCTCCGCCACCACCTTCGCCGCCACCTCCTCCGCCGCCCTGCCACCCTGCACCGCCGCCTCCGCCGCTGCAGCTGCCGCTGCTACTGCCACTGTCACTGCTACTGCTACTGCTGCTGCGGCTGACCGTGCCGTCGACCCGCCGGACCTCCGCCCCCCTCCCTCGATGGCGACGACGACGTGGCCCCCCCCTGACACGTCAGGTACCCCACCCCCCCTATATTTACGTATATACATATATATGTATATATATATCTATATATATGTGTATATTTATATATATATTTATATATATTATATTATATATAATATTTATTATATATAATTATATATAATATTTATTAATATATATATACAGTATATATAATATATTATTATATACTTAAATATGTATATATATCTGTATTTTATATTTTTATTTATATATATATATATATATATATATATATATATGTGTGTGTGTGTGTGTGTGTGTGTGTGTGTTATGTATTATATATATTATTAAGTATATATATATATATATATATATTATTATATATAATATATATATATTACTAAATATTATTATATATGTATATTATATGTATGTATATATTTATATTATATATACTATATTATATATTATGTATATTAATTATATATATATATATATATATATATATATATATATATATATATATATATATATATATATATATATATATATATTATTGTTATATGTATTATATATTATCATATATATTATATGTATATATATTTATATTATATAAGTATATATAATATATATTATATTATATTATATTATATTATATTATATATATATATTTATATAAGTATATATAATATATATTACATTATATTATTAAGTATATATATATATTATTATATATTATTATATATAATATATATATTATCTTTATACTATATACATATATACATATATATATTTATACTATATAAAGTATATATAATATATATATATATCTTATTCTATATTATTATATACTATTATATACTAAAACCATGTCACGCCTCAGTCCCAAAAATATATGAAATCAGGCCATGTGGCATTGGCCAGCTGACACGTCACTAAGGGATTACCCAATTTAATGGACCCAAAGGGACGTGCTACGCTGTCCTAAAATACTAACAAGTTTAATACAGGTAAAGTCTAATCTCATCCATAAAATATCAAGGAGTACTGAAATAAGTGCTGAAATATATATAAGTGCTGAGTCTGAAATGTTAAAGTACAGATCAGATACGTCTGCTGGGTACAAATCCACTACAAAAGATAAAGATAGAAGTACTGAAATATAATAAAACTAGAGCATCATCTGCCAAGGTATGAGGCTCCATCTCCAGGTGAACATACTACTAAAGATCAGGGAGAAGAGGCTCCAGCTCCAGGTGCACTTACTACCAAAGATCAGGCAGAAGAGGCACCAGCTCCAGGTGCACTTACTACTAAAGATCAGACAGACTCTGATGACAGCACCTCTAACTCCTCCTCAGTTGCATACCTTGTCTCCTGTCTGGGACCGTACATTGTGGGGTAGTACGTCTCATCTAAATCTGGAAGGGAACCAGGTCCTCAGTGGGACATAACAAGATACATAAAAATATGTCATATATAAATACTAAATAAATAATTAAAGGGTGAGCTAACCATCTAAGTGAATGCAATGTAAAGAGAACCTTGGTACATATGGGTAGGCATAGGCATATCGTCCAACATCCTCTAGAGTGTGGTATCTATAACATCCATCATTCCGAAGAATGAGGTATCTGTATATATATATATATATATATATATATATATATATATATATATATATATATATATATATATATATATATATATATATATATATATATATATAACGTCCAACACTCTTAGGGATGTGGTATCTGCATAGTATATAACGTCCGTATCACTCCGAAGAGTGCGATATCTGCAATAAAGAAGGTGGGTGTCCCATACGCCTACTAGTTGTCTTTTTCGCCCAATGCAGTTATACAAGTCGAATCCACAACGTGCAAACCACGCAGCTATATGCCAAGTCATAACTTTCCTAAATATTCATGATTTCGTGCTAAGTCGTGATGCACGTCACACGCACCGGTAGCTAATCGAGTACGCAACCTCGCATCCCAATATGAACTGCAATCGTGTTGCGTGTACTAGTGTCAGGGTCTAGGAGGATATTAGGATACCCTCGCAACTGTAGGTAAGTCTGCTAAAGTCTAAGTCAGTTACACTATATGTCAACGTATTCGTTGACGGTACCCGAGGCAATCTCGGACACACACAGTTATATGTAAGTTCAAGAGAAATAGCATACAACAATTTTATAATTAAACAGTAAAACTTGACAAGGTATACTTGCCTACGTCCTTAAGCTGGGCGTGCCAAAAACCTGTTTCCGCAGTTGTATCTGAAGGGTCCTGTGACCTGGGGTCACTAACTGCGTTGTAGGTGCACTCTGTTTAAGACGTACATAAGTTCATGAATTTAATATTTTAATAGACGCGTACTTTATATATATTGTACATATAGTATGGTATATATATACATACTTATATAAAATATATAATATATATATATATATACCATTAATACACAATAATAATTAAATACATATAATACATATTAAGGCATATAAATATAGTATTTATATAATATAAATACATATATATATAATTATATTACATAATATAATTACATATATATTTTTTTATATATAGAATTACATATAATATATAATAATATAGGTATATATAATATATATTTATATTTAATAATAATAATATATACATATACATATATAATAGTATATGATAAAATTAAATAACATATATAATAATACATATACATATATAACAATATATACATATACATATATATAACAGTATATAATAATATAGAATAAGATATATATATATATTATATATACTTTATATAGTATAAATATATATACATATAATATATATATATGTATATATGTATATAGTATAAAGATAATATATATATTATATATAATAATATATATATATACTTAATACTATAATGTAATATATATTATATATACTTATATAAATATATATATACATATAATATAATATAATATATACTATATATACTTATATAATATAAATATATATAATACATATAATAATAATAATAATATATATATATAATTAATATACATAATATATAATATAGTATATATAATATAAATATATACATACATATAATATACGTATATAATAATATTTAGTAATATATATATATATATATATATATATATATATATATATATATATATATATATATATATATATATATATATATATATATGTATATATATATATATACATATATATATATATGTATATATATATATATATATATACTTAATAATATAATGTAATATATATTATATATACTTATATAAATATATATATACATATAATATAATATAATATATATTATATATACTTATATAATATAAATATATATAATACATATAATAATAATAATATATATATATATATAATTAATATATACATAATATATAATATAGTATATATAATATAAATATATACATACATATAATATACGTATATAATAATATTTAGTAATATATATATATATATATATATATATATATATATTATATATATATATATATATATATATATATATATATATATATATATATATATATATATATACTTAATAATATATATAATACATAATACATATATATATACATATATACTATATATGTACATATATAAATAAAAATATAAAATACAGATATATATACATATTTAAATATATAATAATATATTATATATACTGTATATATATATTAATAAATATAATATATAATTATATATAATACAATATATATAAATATATATATATATATATATATAGAGAGAGAGAGAGAGAGAGAGAGAGAATAAAGGAGGTGAGATGGCAACTCACTATAAAAACAAGGGTGGCGGTGACGTGGCACAATCCCAACCACACATTTCATAATTGGCTATTTGCACTTAACCCCCTCCCCTCGTTTGTGTGGTTGAGATTGTGCCACGTCACCGCCACCCTTGTTTTTAGAGTGAGGTGCCATCTCACCTCCCTTATTCTCTCTCTCTCTCTCTCTCTCTATATATATATATATATAGGGGGGTACCTGACGTGTCAGGGGGGGCACGTCGTCTTCGCCGGCGGGGGGGGGGAAGGTCCGACGGGTCGACGACATGGTCAGCCGCAGCAGCAGTAGCAGTGACAGTGGCAGTAGCAGCGGAGGCGGCGGCGGAGGCGACGGTGCAGGGTGGCAGGACGACGGAGGAGGTGGCGGCGAAGGTGGTAGTGGTGGTGGCGGAGGTCAGTGGTGGCCGGGGGTGGCGTTTAGGGAGGCCGGGGGGGTGGCTGGGTTGTGGTCGGGGGAGAGGGTCGGGGCGCTGTGGCGGGTGCTGGCGGTGGTTGCGGCGGCCGTGGGGGGGGTGTGGCGGTGGTGGTCCGGTGGAGGGGGCGACGACGAAGGGGATGGTGGCGATGGTGGTGGTCTGAGGCGGCGGGGGCGGTGGTTTAGGGGAGCTCGGGTGGTGGGGTATTGTGATGGTGGAGATGGTGGTGATGGAGCTGCGGGGGCTGCCGACGGTGGGTGGCGGCGGCTAGGGCGGTGGTCGGGGGGAAGCTGAGGGAGGGGCGAGGCGGTGGTGTAAGGGCCGAAGGTGGGGGAGGGGTGAGGGAGGAGTGGTCAGGGTTCGAGTGAAGGGGGGAGTTTATATAGATTTTTAAGGGTTAGGGTTTAGGGGTATTTAGGTAATTTAGGTATAATAAATATCTAGATATTATTTAGATATTTTAGGTTTATAAATACATTGAATTGGAACCCATTTTGGAATGTACGGTTGAGAATCACCCTCCAATGGGAGGTGGACACCTCGTACATGAAATTTTGTAGATAAAACCCTGCAAATTCATAATTTGCACAGAAGCCCTATTAAATTAGGAAATTGTGCAATTACAAAATTGTTTGAGAAAAATACCTCATTCCTGAGGACGATAAAATGCACAGAACTGAGGGGCGGTGTTCAGTGAGGGTCTTGAGGGTGTGGGGGTGAGTCTGGGCAGGGGCTGGGCCTGGTTTTGGGCGATGCGGGTCACCGTATTAATTAATCAGAACTTAATGCGCACGATATTTTCTAATTATTTAAAAATAGGCAGGACCAGAATTTAGTGCAGTGCAAGTATACTAGACGTAGTATACTCAAAGTAGAATATTAACGTAATTTAGTTTGGACAAAATATGTTCCTGTTGGGCCTCTAATTTTGATTGGAACGGACAAGGGTACAGGTCTGGAAATTAATTAAGAATTAATACGGACGTTTGTAACGATATTTGTGCGACTAAAACGAGACTCATGCCAGCGTATTTGTGAGTTGTATAAAGTTCAGAATAGTAGACTGGCATGTCTAGGAGAGGTATGTAAACTTTGTTTGGGGATAACAGTTAGTGTAATGCTCTAAATATTAATGTGATGGACATGTGTACTAATAAATAAGATATTGCATAAATAAATTTAAAATACTGTAAATAAATCCTAATTTGTTAAAAATAATCCTAATTTACTATCTAATGCTGAAATCTAGTCGAGGGAGTTTACAATCTACCCTCCTTAGAGCATTTCGTCCTCAAAATTAAAACAGACATATAGTGAAAACTATAGATTGATTTGAAATATTAGGACATACCCAGGCTTTCGAATAGATGGGGGAAACGTTGTCGAATATCCTCTTCTCGTTCCCAGGTTGACTCGCCTGGTGCATGATGTCTCCATGCAATACGAACTAGAAGGATAGTCTGACCTCGCAACACCTTCTCGCTTCTGTCTAGGATCTCTACAGGCTCCTCCTGGTACGATAAACTCGGGCCGACAGTGATCTCCGAATGGTCCAGCACATGACTTGGATATGGAATGTACCTCCTCAGCTGAGATACGTGGAAGACGTCATGTACTCCTTCTAAGGTTTGGGGTAAGGCTAGCTTGTAAGCAACTTCTCCGATGCGTTCCAAAATATCGAATGGTCCGATGTACCTCAGACTCAGTTTTTCTCTTCCTCCGAATCTGATAGTCCCTCGGGTAGGTGAGATCTTTAAAAACACATGCTCTCCGACTTAAAATTCTAGGGGTCATCGATGTACGTTTGCCCAGTGCTTTTGTCTGTCATGCGCTTCTCGCAGGTGTTCTTGGATCTTCTTTACCTTCTCCACCGTACGAACGACCAATTCTGGTCCTAGGATCTGTCTTTCGCCTACATCGCTCCAACATACTGGAAAATGATATTTTCTACCATACAATGCTTCAAAGGGAGCCATCTGAATGCTCGCTTGATAGCTATTATTGTAGAAAAACTCCACCAAATGCAAATGATCTTCCCATGATCCACTGAAATGAAGCATGCATGCTCTCAGCATATCTTCCAGTGTCTGAATGGTGCGCTCGGACTGTCCATCTGTCTGCGGGTGATACGATATACTGAAATTTAGGCGAGTACCAAGACTTTCTTGTATAATTCGCCAAAAGTAAGAGGTAAACCTCGTATCCCTGTCAGACACTATACTGACTGGTACTCCGTGCAGGCGTACGATCTCCTTCATATACATGTCTGCCAAGACTTCTGTAGATTGTCCAACTCTGAAAGGTAAGAAATGAGCAGCCTTGGTGAGTCGATCTACGATCACCCATACAATATTACGACCACTGGGACTTCTTGGAAAGCCCGTAACGAAGTCCATAGTGATGTGCTCCCATTTCCACTCAGGTATTGGAAGTGGTTGAAGTAGACCTGCGGATCTCTGATATTTAGCCTTGACTTGCTGATACACCAGGCATTTTGCCACAAAGCGGGCTATTAATTCTTTATTCTATGCCACCAATAGTATTGTCTCAGGTCTCTGTACATCTTTGTGCCACCTGGATGGATAGAGTATGTTGAGCTGTGTGCTTCTGACATCAGTTCTTCACGAAGTTCTCCATTTGGAACATAAAGACGTTCTCCATATCTTAAAGTCCCATCTTCGTGTATGTGCAATCATGTCTGTATTTTAGCCTCGGTCCTTTGTCGAAGTCTCTGGAATCGGGCATTTGTTGGCAGGGCAGCCTTGATTCTCTCGACCAATGTTGATTGTAACTGGTAATTTGATAATTGACCTTCAACTCCTGGCATAATGACCTTTATACCCAACTGTTCTAGATCTCTCAATAGATCTGGTTGGGTGATCAGAAAGAATGTCGTGGGTCTTCTGCTTAGAGCATCAGCTACTACATTAGCCTTTCTGGGATGGTACTGCAGATCGATCTCGAAGTCTGTCATCACCTTGAGGCAGCGTCTTTGTCTCAAGTTCAGGTCCTTATGGGTGTAGACGTACTTCAGGCTCTTGTGATCAGTGAATATCTCTACTCGTTCGCCGTATAGATAGTGTCTCCAGAGCTTCAAGGCAAAGATGACTGCGGCAAGCTCCAGGTCGTGCGTGGGATAGATCTTCTCATGGGTCCTCAGTTGTCTAGAGGCATAGACTACAACCTTCCCATGTTGCATCAAGACGCAACCTAATCCTTTTTCGGATGCATCGCTATATATTACAAATCCTCCGGATCCAGATGGTATGGTCAAGATGGGAGCCGTAGTCAGACGCTTTTTCAGCTCATCGAAAGCTATCTGACACTCCTCTGACCAGATGAACTCCTGCTCCTTGTGGGTCAAACGGGTTATCGGCTCTGCGATCCTTGCAAGGTTCTCTACGAACCTCCGATAATATCTGGCAAGTCCTAGAAAACTTCTTACCTCTGAGACGTTGGTAGGGGTTGGCCACGTCTCTACGGATGAAATCTTCACTGGGTCTACCGAAATACCATCTTCTGTGATAACGTGTCCAAAAAAAGTGACACGATCAAGGAAAAACTCACACTTGCTCAGCTTTGCATAAAGACTCTCACGCCTTAGTGTCTCTAACACCAGTCTCAAGTGTTCTTCGTGCTCCTCGTGGCTCTTCGAATACACCAAGATGTCGTCGATGAAGACTACCACGAACTGGTCCAGATATTGGTGGAAGACTCTGTTCATCAGTTTCATAAATATGGCAGGTGCATTTGTCAGTCCAAAAGGCATTACCAGAAACTCGTAGTGACCATAACGAGTCATGAATGCTGTCTTTGGAATGTCTTCTCTCCGTACTTTTACCTGATGATAGCCTGATCTCAAATCTATTTTTGAGAACACCACCGCTCCTATCAGTTGGTCGAACATATCATCAATCCGCGGCAGAGGGTACTTGTTTTTGATTGTCAAAGCATTAAGGGCTCTGTAATCAATGCACATACGGTATATTCCATCCTTCTTTGGTATAAACAACACTGGTGCTCCCCAGGGTGATGCACTAGGACGAACAAATCCCTTGATCTGTAATTCTTCTAGCTATAGCTTCAACTCGTCTAGCTCCTTCTTCGCCAACCGGTACACATTTGAGGATACTGGTGCGGCTTCGGGTACTAACTCAATAGTGAACTCCACTTCTCTGTCAGGTGGTAGGCCTGGCAATTCCTCCGGAAATACATCTTCGAATTCTACAACAATTGTTGGGGGAGCTGTCTCCATTGCCATATAAGCTCTAGGTGTCTGGCCTACTCCTTGCTCGATGGTGCCCCGCATGTACTCGAACTCCGGGTGTCCTGGTGGTCTAAATATGACACTACCCTTCCGGCAGTCTAGTATAGCATTGTACTGGCCTAACCAGTCCATGCCTAAGACAACGTCGAAGTTTGGCATTGGGAGTACCAAAATTCGCGCTCTCATCTCTCTACTACAAACGACTACCGATGTAAACCCCCTCTATTTATTCTATAGATAGTCAGGTTAGGATTTGGGAAATTTTGGATTTTTCAGAAGATGATGAGGTTTAGAGTAGAGTTGAGTTTGTCTGTGATTTTATTTTATTTAATTAAAACCATTGGCGTGCCCTTTCATAGTTTAATTGTTCGGAGCCCAATATC
Source organism: Iris macrosiphon (assembly GCA_036927795.1). Classification (NCBI taxonomy): domain Eukaryota; kingdom Viridiplantae; phylum Streptophyta; class Magnoliopsida; order Asparagales; family Iridaceae; genus Iris; species Iris macrosiphon. Next base: position 89,730,382 of record JAYESA010000016.1, read on the forward strand.
AGCCCACAAATTCCACCGAACTTTTGTACTTCTGACTTGACTCGCCAATTTAGGCACTGGACTTTTTCGTCACTCAAAATCATATTTTAGTTGTGCTCTAATTTAATTGCATAATTTTCCGTAACCGATATTCATATTTAATTCTGTGTCAGACACCTGTGTCGTTACCCTCAATTTTGGGATACCAACTTAACCCGTCGAGCCGGACCGGCTAAAGGGTCCAAGACTGACTCCAAGCCTCCACCATTTTTGGCCTTTGTGTTATTTCCGAATTTTGACCCCAAGTGTCCCCGTTTAATTTAAAATCGCGGGACACTTTATTTCTATTTTAAATCGAGAATACCCATTTTTCCTAATCCTATTTTATTCCTTAATTAATCCCAATGCCATCTAATTTAAACCCGTGCCTAACGCACAACACCCTCTCACCATGAAAATTACTAACCATAATTTTCTCCATAATTTTTGCGTTATTTTATGTGTTCATGCAATTTCCCGAATTTAGGGGGCTAAGTTGCAATTTAGAGATTTTAGGTGCCCTCACCCCATTGGCCAAAACCAAATGTTGAGGTTACATGTGTGGTGACCGAATTAGACTCACCCCTTCTTTTCTCATGAAGAAATAATTCTTCTCATGAGAAATCTTGGCCCTCTATTTTGAATGGCAACATCTCCACCCTCTATCCTTTCACCACTCCCTATAAAACCATCACATCACCCTTCACTCCTCCCAAGCCGGCCCTAATCCCAATGCATAGAAAACCCCACCCCTCTCTCTCTCCTTCCTCCTTCTCCATTCATACGCAACCTTCTTCCCATATATTTTCTTCTTCTACTTCCTTTCTCATTCTTCTTCCCTTCTTCTTCCTGGAGAGGAGCATCCGACCGATTTAGCTCACCTCCGGCCAAGCTTAGCCAACTCCGGCCGGCCCTCACTGCACGGGCTACTCCTCCACGAGCTACTGCTCCGGCGGCTGACTTTACTCCAGTCCGGCGGCTGACTCACCCGCTCCGATCTCCACCTCCACCCGACATCAACTCCCCACAACAGTTCCCCCATCCGGCAGTGCACCCCGCACCCCCGCGGCGGCTCCGGCTACAACCCCGCCGCTCCTGTGCAGCCATTCCCTCGCTCCGGCCTGCGGCTTCATCCCACACTCCACAGCCACTCCGGCCTGTGCAGCCGCGGAGTCGTCCAGCGGCTGATCCCCATAAGCCACGACCCCCCGTTCCTGATCCGCAGCTGACTCCACAAGCAGCCCCCGCTCGCTCCGGACGTGCCCGACGGCCGGTGCAGCCCCCCTGACCGACGGTGTTGCAGCTCCAACCCCGATCCACTGTGTACTCCTTCCCGTCCGACCGACTGTGTACGGCTCCAGCACAGTTCTCCACCCCCGCACTCCGGCGACTGACCGCACTCCTCCCTCTTCCGGCCATCTCCACCATTATCACCACCACCACCAGCTTCTACCACCACCCCCTGTGCATTACCACCACCCGTACCTCTCCTCCACTTCAGCTTCTCCGGCGGGCATCCAGCTTCACGCGACCACCACCTCCTGTGTATTACCACCACCCGTACGTCACCACGACTCCATCCTCCCGAGCTTCACCCTGGCCGAGTCCCCCGACCGACTTCCACCCTCAGTGCCAACTCCGGCCAGACCCTTAGGCACCGGCCACCACCACCATCACCACGAGATTTTCCCTCCGGTCGAGCATTCCCGAGCCACCACACACCAACGTCACCGCCTTGCGCCACCTCGCCTCGTCGAGGTATACCACTCTCCCCCTCCTTTTTGATATTGTTATGTATGGGTTGTGTGTATAGCTAGGGTTGGAGTTTAAAATGGTAGTGTAGTTGTGGTGTAGTATAAATAATCATGTGTTAATAAAGTGATTAAGGTTAATGTTGACTAAGGCCAATGATGATTAAGGTGAATGTGGATTATGATGACATGAGATTAGGGTCTAATGTAGATTTGGGTTTATGATTAAGGTTTGCAAGGGAGTTTAGTAATTTGTTTATAACTAAATGTTCTGGATATTACGCAGGGTTAAAAGATTGCTAAATCAATTAATGGAGGTTTTAAAATGAGTTGAATAAGGACATGGAATATATATGCATGATGGACGGATTTGAGGCATAAATAATGAATGGGAATTTAAATCGCCAAATGAGATTTTCAGTTGTCGTCCTAATTAAATGCAAATTGATTATTGTGGGAACAGATTTAATTTATTGAGTAATAAGATTCTGATAACTGAACATTGTTGAACACTGGGAAGCACGTATTTGATTGTGAACTAGTGTGTTGTATAAAACCATTGATCGGTAATTCAGGGACTGGAAATTAATGAAGGGTTAAATTAGAGTGGTACTTTGTGATTGGGTAACAATGATATAAAATGAAGGGATAAAAATCATGAACTATGTTTTGAGGATAGCTTGATGATATGGTAATGATGACTAGTTGATTTGACTATCGTACCGACAGTCAACTTTAGTCAACCCCCCTAGTGTCTTGTCCCTGTGAGTCGTAGCTGAGACTGAGTTTAGGAGTAGATGTGTGCCGCATCCCTGTTTGTCGTGTGATAGCTCATTGATTGAGTTTGTATCTCATCTCTAGGTACTGCGGGACCTGAGGGCTTGGACGCGGTACCAGATCCCCGTCATCAGCAGCCGCACGCATGCAAGTGTACCTTGCCACCCTGTATTTCAGATTATAGATATTTGTTGTTCTTTATGTATATTGTGCACGTATTTATGTTGACGTTCGATACCTCACGTTCGGATTACAACCGGGTACTGACGTTCGTCGTAACGTCTTAGAATAATTATTAGATGCTTTGTAGTACCTCGATGCACGTACCTGAGTACATCGACACCCTAGGACACACTTATACACTGTGATCGTGCCAGATTCCTGTACCCTGATACTGACATCATGACCAGGGACTGGGACGACCTTAAGGTCACGTCTGTTGAGTTACCTCCGTGAGTCGAGACTGTAGTTAGAGGTTAAGGTCCAACGCACAATCGTGGACCGCTTGGGAAGGGGAAGACAGTTACTAGACGTTTGGGCTACTCTGCATGCTTATATATATATATATATATATATATATATATATATATATATATATATACTATTTCTGTAGTAATCCTGTATCTAGAGTAGTTGTACCACCCATGTGACTCCTTGCCCGGAGCTGCGGTACGTGCCGTGTGTTTCCGTGTCCGGAGCTACGGTTTTATTTTGGACAGCCCATGCGTCGAACATTGTCTTTAAACTGTGTCACACTTGTTTGGTTATGATAGAGTACCCTGTCGTTGCACTTGTACTTTCTGTTTACTTGGCATGCTGTATTTTTGTACCTTGTTACGTCCCTCTGAGGACCTGGTTCCCTGCCAGTTTTGCAGCATAGATGATTACGGAGCATTTGGAGTTGCTGTTGGATTCGCATGTCTTGCGAGCATGGTAGCAGGTACTCACATCTTATCTACCGGCATTATGGTTATTGTACATTGATTATTCATCTATTATTGTAGCCTAGTTTTTATAGACTCATACTTCATCTCGAGTCTATTCGAGTTAGTGTGTTATTGGGCGGCCGACTCTAGCACATATAGCTCATTCTTGTATACTGCTGTACATTGTGGATTGAGACATAGAGGTTTACATTTATGGGATATCTAGATAGTGCCCTTTTATATTACAGCTTATACGTATTCGAGTCAGACCCGAGTCTAGTCGAATGCGTAGCTGGCGTGTTACGTATTTCTGGTCATACGTATTTTGGGACTGGGGCGTGACATATTTTTGTGGTGGCCCATGCAGGTCCGATTTAAATCGTCTTGGTCACCTGACTATGCCAAGCGAGCCTGCAAATTAGGAAAAGATATTATGATTGTTGAATACGATCTCAATCCATAATCGATTTTAAAAATTCTTTGTATGTGATTATCGCCCTTGGACTTCCAATTTGCATTCGTTCAATCTTCGTCGATATCGCTATCCTTGTTTCTCGTCCCCTATTATTCGGGAAGACGAATATTTGTGACTGATGTTTCCCTCCAGAAGAAGATTGAAGATCATATGGCAGAAGACAGAATTCGTATACCTTTCTCTGAGGAGATTGTTACCATATCAGGATAGATTGATGGGTTCTTTGGATTCTAGATCTAGTATGGAAGGTTGGCAATAGAGTTGGACCCAGTAGTACCCTACCCGTGCTTGAGGTAGCAGTGATCTTGGAAGTACTGAGAGTTAGAAGGATTGATGATCATGACCTAGAATGATTTAAGGGAATGCATAGCCTGATGATGGAAACTAGTGGTTGGATATGATAATAATACCAGGAATGATATTATGGACTAAGAGGAGATAAAATTTCAAGCTCTCACTTGGAAGATGATGATCTAATACCAGAAATTTTAGTGGGTGCTTGGGTGACATCATTATTATAATTGCACTATGTGACTTGGACAGATAAATAACGAAAAGAAGAAATTTGAGGAATATAATTTTAGGAAAAACTTTGAGGAGAAGAGAATTATACATTAGGCAAAGAAATTTTTTCTTTTGAGGATTGATGTTGGAAACAGAACGGGAGAAATTATTTTGAGGTTTAGTCTAGACTATGACCTTATCCTAGACATGGATTGGTTGAGCCAATACCATGCAATGCTTGATTGCCGTCGTGGTTGTGTCACCTTTAGACCACCGGATTACCCTGAGTTTGAGTTTTTAGAGAGCCTGGAAGCATGGTGCCCACCTACCTTTGAGGCACACAATTCAGAAGGGGAACCAGTGTACCCCGCATTATACCAAAGTTTGAGGACGTGGTTCTAGAGAACCTTTTTGGCCTGCCACCTGACAGAGAGATATAATTTGCTATAGAGTTGACTCCAAGAACGGAGCCAATTATTTTCCCGTCTTCAGACTAGCACCGAAAGAGTTGGTTGAGTGGAAGGTCCATAGTAGAGGATCACTTAGACAATGGTTTCAGCCGGGCTAGTGTTTTTCCATGGGGAGCAACCATCTTATTGTACCAAAGAAGGACGGAACGATACGTTGCATAACGATTACAGGGCATTAAATGCCGTAGCAATAAAGAGCAAGTACCCTTGTCACACATCGAAGATTTATTTGAAGCAGCTAAGTGGCGCATATGTATTCTCGAAGATCGATCTCAGGTCAGGCTATCATCAGATCAAGGAACGGAGAAAGGACTTCCGAAGACGGCTTTCCGGATGTAGTATGGATACTATGAGTCTCTAGTCATGCCGTTTGGCTTAACCAACGTGCCGGCAGTATTTATGAGTTCGAGGAACAATATTTTCCACCAGTACTCGGATAAGTTTGCGGTGGTAATTATTGAAGACATCTTGGTTTATTCTAAGAGCCCGGTGGAGCACGAGAGACATCTCAGGATTGTGTTGGAGACGCTGAGACAGGAGAGACTGTATGCCAAGCTCAGCAAATATGAGTTATGATTAGATAGAATAGATAGTCTACGCATCAGAACGACTAAGGGTTCATAAGAAGAACTATAAGACGTCCGATCTGGAACTAACTGCAGTGATAATTGTACTAAAGCTATGGCGACACTACCTTTATGGAGAGCGTGTTGAGATTTATACAGATCATAAAAATCTGAAGTATGTCTACATGAAAAAGGAGCTCAACATGAGACAGAGGCGTTGGCTAGAACTTATGACAGATTATAATTTTGAGTTGTAGTACCACCCTGGCAATGCGAATATAGTAGCAGATGCCTTGAGCAGGAAGTCTATGGCATATTTTTACGACTCATCGCCAGTTGTTAGAGGATTTTCAGAAACTCAGGATTGAGATTGTATTGCCAGGCATGGATGGACAGATGGTCAGTCTCGAGGTTCAGTCTACATTGATTGAGAGTATCAAGGCAGCCTTGCCTACAGATACGAGATTTAGACGATTGCAAGAAAGGACAGAGGTCGACATGCAAACAGGACTCAGGATTCACGGAGACGGAACATTGAGGTATGGAGATCGCCTATATGTTCCGAGTGGCGAGCTACACCAAGAGTTGATGACCGAGGTTCATAGCTCGATTATTCTATTCATCCCGGGGGTACGAAGATGTACCGAGATTTGGGGCAACATTACTGGTGACAGGGGATGAAAGGAGAGATTACAGGATTCGTGGCAAGATGCTTGGTATGTCAGCAAGACAAGGCTGAATAACAGAGAACTACAGGACTATTGCAGCTGCTTCCCATTCCCGAGTGGAAGTGGGAACACATTACCATGGACTTCGTCACAGGATTCCCGCGGAGCCCTAGCAGGAAGGATGCAGTTTGGGTTGTCGTAGACAGACTCACCAAGTCTGTACATTTCTTGTCCTTCAGAGTTAGGCAGTCTACAGAGATATTAGCTGACATGTATATGAGGCAGATAGTACGACGACATGGAGTGCCTGTCAGCATCGTATCGGATCGTGATTCCAGATTCACGTCACATTTTTGGCGAAGTATGCAAGAGAGCCTAGGAACTCGTCTCAAATTCAGCACTGCATATCATTCATAGACTGATGGTCAGTCAGAGCGCACGATACAAATACTAGGGGATATGTTGAGAGCGTGCATGATTGATTTTGAAGGATTCTTGGGAGGACCATCTACACTTGGTGGAATTCTCCTGCAATAACAGTTACCAGGCCAGCATACAGATGGCACCTTATGAGGCACTGTACGACAGGAAATGTAGGTCACCAGTTTGTTGGAGTGACGTAGGAGAGCGTCAGATACTTGGTCCAGAGTTGGTGACACAGACAGTGGAGAAGGTCAAGCAGATTCAGAGCCACCGAAGTGCAGCACAAGACAGACAAAAATACTGGGCAGATGCGCACCGCAGACCATTGGAGTTCAAGGAAGGTGACCATGTATTTTTGAGGATATCGCCCACCCACGGTACCATCAGATTCGGAGGCAGAGGCAAGCTGAGTCTGAGGTACATCGGATATTTTGACACCTTGGAACGAGTTGGTGAAGTGGCTTACCATCTTGCATTACCTCCATTATTAGAGGGAGTACATGACGTATTTCACGTATCGCAGCTGAGGAGATATGTTGCAGACCCTAGCCACGTGCTTGATCATTCAGAGATTACAGTCGGGCCCAGTTTGTCTTACGTAGAGCAGCCAGTTGAGATCCTCGATCACAGCGAGAAGACTTTGAGAGGGCAGACGATTCGACTTGTCAGAGTGGCATGGAAGCACCATTCACCAGGCGAGTCTACTTGGGAGCGTGAGGATTCTATTCGGCAGCGATTCCCGTACTTATTTGAGGAGCAAGGTACGAATTTACGTACGGTATTTGATTACTAGTTTTTTTTATTCTCTTAGTTATTCTTGTGCTTTACTTTTAATTTCGGGGACGAAATATTTCTAAGTTGGGAAGAATGTAAACCCCCTCGATTTATTCTATAGATAGTCAGGTTAGGATTTGGGAAATTTTGGATTTTTCAGAAGATGATGAGGTTTAGAGTAGAGTTGAGTTTGTCTGTGATTTTATTTTATTTAATTAAAATCCTTGGCGCGCCCTTTCATAGTTTAATTGTTCGGAGCCCAATATCAGCCCACAAATTTCATCGAACTTTTGTACTTCTGACTTGACTCGCCAATTTAGGCACTGGACTTTTTCGTCACTCAAAATCATATTTTAGTTGTGCTCTAATTTAATTGCACAATTTTCCGTAATCGATTTTTATATTTAATTCCGTGTCGGACACCTGTGTCGTTACCCTCAATTTTGGGATACCAACTTAACCCGTTGAGCCGGACCGGCTAAAGGGTCCAAGACTGACTCCAAGCCCCCACCATTTTTGGCCTTTGTGTCATTTCCGAATTTTGACCCCAAGTACCACCATTTAATTTAAAATCGCGGGACACTTTATTTCTATTTTAAATCGAGAATACCCATTTTTCCTAATCCTATTTTATTCCTTAATTAATCCCAATGCCATCTAATTTAAACTCGTGCCTAACGCACAACACCCTCTCACCATGAAAATTACGAAACATAATTTTCTCCATAATTTTTGCGTCATTTTATGTGTTCATGCAATTTCCCGAATTTAGGGGGCTAAGTTACAATTTAGGGATTTTAGGTGCCCTCACCCCATTGGCCAAAACCAAATATTGAGGTTACATGTCACCACCCCATTTTCTGAGCCGGGTATTTTTTATTTTTAATTTAGTTAATTGGGTATTATTTATAATTAATTATATTTATATTTAATTAGTGGTTGTATTATTTTTATATTGATTGTTTTAGGGTTTTGGCTAGCCTGGACCCATGTCAGACCCTAGTGGACCCATGTTCAACCCAGCCCACACCCCTGTGAGACTTATTTTTGGATTTAGAATATTTATTATATTTTTAGTGGGTTAGTTGGAGAGATTTGGAGTTAGTTTGAGTGCTTTTGGAACCCCGAAACCCAAAACCCAAGTTAGGAGGGCATTTTGGACTTTTGGACTATATGTAACCCTTTATGTGTGTAGTGGCCGGCCCCCAAACCCTTCCCACACCCGTAAACATAGCAGCCCCCTCTTCTTCTTCTTCTTCTTCTTCTTATTCTTCTTCTTCTTCTCCACTCTTTCCTCCTTCTTCCTTTCTCCTTCCCACTTCCAAACAAGTAAGTTTCTCCATTTTTTCTTCCTTCCTCCTTCCATTTCTTCTACTTATGTTAACCCTAACCCTACATTCTTCCCCAACCTAGGTGGGTAGAGCTTAGATTTGGTGTTGGAGCTTGGATTGGGAGCTTGGAAGCTAGTTGTGGTGGATTTGGAGCTTTTTGGAGATTTTGGCTTAGGATTCCAACTCCCAAGAGGTAAACCCTAATTTTTCCCCCTTGTAATTACTTTTATATAGTGTAATTAATAGTTTAGAACCTTCCTAGACCCTTATGCTACCCGTGGGAGAAAGTTGATACTAGTTTGGTTGTGGTTGGAGACTTTAACACTAGGTTTTGTGTCAATTTTGGGTGAAATCAGAATTTGGCCCAATTTTGGGTGATGTCCTAGGTTAGACGGACCTAGGTAGACGTTGTCGGATGTCTTGAGGGTGAGTGCGTGTCTCCGTTCGGACATGGGAAGCCGTATCGCGGAGAAACGGGCGTTTCGGGCGAATTTGGGATTTTCGTCGTCGTCGATTCTAAGTACGTGCGCGTTTTCGCCACGGGCCTAGAATCGACACGGTAGCAATTTTTCTAGGATCTAGACATCGTTTAGGACCCGTGGGTAAATTTTGGGCCGATTCCGAGTTGGTTTGGTGTGCGTTTCAAGAGATTTTTTAAACCGCACACCGCATGTTCGTCGAAATGACCGAACGGCCATTTTGGTGTGGTTTCGGGCTTGTGCGCGCGTTGGGTTAGCTTCGGAGAGTGTGTGCGCGTTGGGTTATCTTCGGGGAGTGTGTGCTAGAATTCTCGGATTATATTTTATATATTTATAGGTGTTTGTGCGTGTTGGGGTCGTTGGGCGCGCGTTGGTGGGCGTTGTGTGCGTTGTGTTGTGTGTTGTGTGTGTGTTTATATATATATATGTATATATATATTTGTGTGTGTGTTTATATATATATATATATATATATATATATATATATATATATATATATATATATATATATATATATATATATATATATATGTATATGAGTTTGTGTATGTGTGTATATGTATATATATATATGTGTGTGTATGTGTATATATATATATATATGTATATTTGTGTGTGTGGTTATGTATTGGTGAGAGTGTGTGTTAGTGTGTGTGAGAGTGTGTGTGTGTGAGTGTGTGTGAGTGAGGATATATATATATATATATATATATATATATATATATATATATATATATATATATATATATATATATATATATATATATATATATATATATGTTTGAGTGTGTGAGTGTGTATATGCATATATATATTGGTGTGTGTATATATATTGATATATGTGTGTATATATATATAAATAGATACGTGTCTATATATGCATAAGTGTGTGTGTATTTATATGTTAGTGTTTGTGTGTGTATAAATATATATGTTAGTGTGTGTGTGTGTAGATATATAAATATATAGAGTGTGTGTGTATATATATATGGTTGTATATATATATATATATATATATATATATATATATATATATATATATATATATATATATATATATATATATATATATATATATATATATATATATATATATATATATATATATGTGTGTGTGTGTGTGTGTGTGTGTGTGTGTATGTGTGTGTGTGTGTGTGTGAGGGAGTAGTGCGAAAGGGGGGGAGGCAAGCAGTGCAACAGCAGCAGCCACCACAGCAGCAGCTGCTAGCAGCTGCAACAGCAGCATGTGCAGTCCTAGCAGTAGCAGCAACAAGCATTTGAGCAGCAGCAGCAGCACAAGCAAGAGCAGCAACAGCAGAGCGAGGGAGAGAGAGAGAGTTATGTATAGGTATGTATATCTATAGTTAGATATATTGATAGATAGATAGATATATGGATAGATAGATAGAAAGTTTGATGGATTGATAGATAGATGATTATATAGATAGATAGATAGATAGATAGATAGATAGATAGATAGATAGATAGATGGATATGTGGATATATAGATACTTAGATAGATATCTAAATAGATAGACACATAGATAGATTGATAGGATATATAGATAATTAGATTGTTAGATTGCTATATAGATAGATAGATGATAGTTAGATAGTTAGATAGAATGATAGATAGATGGATAGCTAGCTAGCTAGATAGATGGATAGATTTAGATAGATAGTTAGATAGATATATCCATAGGTATAGATATAAATACAAAAGTAGCTAGATAGATAGATACATAGGTAGATAAATAGATAGATAGATATCTAAGTGTATAGATATCTATATACATATAGTTATATATATATGTATAGGTAAGATAAGATATAAGGTATGTGTATATGTGTGTATGTGATATATATATATATATATATATATATATATATATATATATATATATATATATATATATATATATATATATATATATATATATATATATATATATATATATATATATATATATATATATATGTAGATACCTAGGTATATGCCTATATGTATTAGATATCTATATTTTAGCCTAGATTATAGCTAGATATATATGTTTATGCATAGTTAGTTAGCTAAAGGGGTAGTAGGATTGAGTTTAGAGAGGTATCTCAAGACCTTGAGATACCAAGGTATCTCAATACCTTGAGATACCAAGGTATCTCAATACCTTGAGATACCCAAGGTATTGAGTTTCGAGCGGGGTTTTTGAGCAATTGCCTAGGTTTGAGTTTAGAGATGGGTTTTTATGTATATGTGTATATATTTACGCGTGCTAGCATAGGTTTTAGAGGGTATAGGCGGGGCGTATAGCCTAGGTTGAGGTATCGGATACCGAGGGTATCCCGGTATCTCAAGGAGGAGAGTTTGAGAGTTTTCTAGCTTAATGACCTAGTTTTGGCCTAGAATTTTAGGAGCACCCTAGTTTGACCTAGACTTGGCCGTAGTTGACTCGGTTGACCGCCAGTCAACTTTTGACCTAGTTTTGACCCAGAGTTGACTTTTTGGATGCCGAGTTGACTTTTGATCCAGATTTCACCGGTTTGACCCGTTTGACCTAGAACGACCCTAGAAGCCTATATTTAGTTATTTTATATCTGTTTAACTTATTAGAAACCATGTTTAACCTTGTTTTTTGCAATAGGTCCTAGCGACACCAGTTCGGATCGCTAGTTGCTCAGGACGTCAGGCGAGTACATTCTCTGATAGTTTTTATTATCTGATGATTATTATGATTCAGCTTCTAGTATAGTATCATCTGATTATTCTGGCACAACACGGGACACTGACTGGTATTTCTGGATTCATTTACTTGCGACACGTATATTTCATGTTTCTGGCCTCTATTCTGGAATTACTACTGGCATCACCTACAGGCATCACTACAGGCATCACTCATGTTTCAGGCTGGACTCATACTTGATTTATGTGTCGGGTCTTGGATCCACTTGTATTAGTCGAAGCGGGGAAATACTCGAGTAGACATGTAAACATTCTCATCTGGAATCATCAGGAATTACTCCCTCTGGTCTAATCTGGAATGATAGCAGCCGCGCACCCAGTGCGCGGTAAGCCGTACTTACCCCTAGCCGTTTACATGTCGAAACAAGTATTTCAAAGACACCGAGTTTATTCTTTATAGTCTGGACTCACTTGCATTCTTGTTGGTTTCACTTACATGTTTCTGGACTTGACTCAATACATGTATTTCATGTTGGACTCACTACACGTTCAAGTGCACGGACTTGATCTTAGCTTAGATTTTCTGTATCTTGC